>OW964573.2:38617029-39217029 GCA_943138885.2 Tholera decimalis | reverse complement strand
CTTGTAAATCCCACTTATGTGTGATAGTTTTCCTTTAAATTTCGTTATATATAGGTACTACTGCCGTGACATTTGAATTTCTAACTACAACCGTTTAGTTGATAGAGGGGGAGGACACTTGACTCTAACGAAAATTGGTAATTTAAAGCTTGATAAGTCACGAACCGTTTACTTAATCAAAAACGATCTTAACAAACCCCTAATATTTTTGAAAGACCTATTCAACGATATCCCACACTATGGGAAGAACGAAAAAAAAAAAATTATCATCCCACTTTACATGTATGGGAGGTACCCTAAATAATTGTTTTTTTTTTTCAAAATTTTATTTTACCACTTTTTCGGCGTCATTAACGTGTATACTCATGCCAAAGTACAACTTTCTAGTACCAATAGTTTTTGAGCTAAACCGCGGATAGACGGACAGACAGACGGACATGGCGAAACTATAAGGGTTCCTTGTTGACAACGGAACCCTAAAAATGTGCTTGTTTCTTGCATTTCAGTTGAACAGTCGGGTTTTTTAAATAAATAACATTTTTATATTACAAACCTTTTCCTATCTGGGGGCACGGCAGTGCCCCCGCCAAGTCGAGCAAAAAAGCGGCACGGCCGTACCATTCTTTTCTCGAAACAATTCAGGCCATTTTCGACCCCCTATAACTTCGTAGTGGATAAAACTAGAAGCCTGAATTTTCAGTAACCAAACAGGCACTGTATAAACACGGTATATTTCAAATTTCATTCAATTTGAACCAGTAGTTTAAGAATTATAACGAGTCAAAGTTCCTTAATTTTGTTAATTTTGTCACTCACTGACTGACCGATCATCAAAAGTCTAAGGCACTTCTAGCAGACATAGAAGCTTCAAATTTAGAATACAATTAGTGTTTAGTATATGAATCAAGGAAAAACTATAATATTTTTCAATTTCGTTCCAGTTTTCTAGATACATCAACTGCATAAATAACTTTGTAATCCCATATAAATATATAGGATTACAAAGTTACATTTGCAGTTAATTAATCAGTGTACCTGTATAATATAATGAAATAATAGATGTAGATGGGTACTTTTTTTTTCTTGGTGAAAAATATCATCGAATGACTTCTTCCGCTCGGGTGTATCAGAATTCTACTGACTGAAAACCCACCCTGTTCCTTCGTAAGCCCTAAAGTTCCGGGCCGCGGTATCTCGATGGAACTTTCCCATAAACCCCGACAGGCAATGGCCCTATGAGGCCCCGTCACTGGTATTAACAGCTTTTTGAGGCGCGCGTGGAACACAACGCGCCGCCGATCCGGGCCTGGTCCTTACCGGACGGTGAGCGACCCCTGCTCGCCATCCGCAGGCCCGCGCCTACGGTGGCCCGAAATCGACTTGCGATCCACGACGCCCGGGGGCGTCTCCCCCGGCGGCTGGGAAACCGTTACTGTTTTAAGTAAATAGATTGACTTGGCAATCGCAATAAACAATTTAATTTATATATGTATTACTTGTGAGATATATTGTGTT
Source organism: Tholera decimalis (assembly GCA_943138885.2). NCBI lineage: Eukaryota > Metazoa > Arthropoda > Insecta > Lepidoptera > Noctuidae > Tholera > Tholera decimalis. The sequence goes on along the minus strand of OW964573.2, from coordinate 39,215,514 downwards.
TTCATGCGATGGCCGAGTCAATCTATTTACTTAAAACGGTAAAGATTTTTAATATTGATATGGTCACTATAAGATGTCGTTAGGTTAGATAATTACGTAACAACTTAAGACATAATGTCCCTTAAGTAGGGACTGAATAAATTAATAACCGACTTGGTATTACATGGATCTCACAACTTTTTACGGTAGAACAACTAATTTGCGAGACTTGGGTTTTTGACAAGTATTGTTTTTTATGGGATATATATTTCATAACGGCTGAGTCTGCTCTCATCTTATCTAATCTGATCACATCAGCGTTAGATGTGGTGTACGAGCGAACCCAGAAGACGCCTGTTCACTTTTGCTTTCAATTACCGACGAGTCATATATGGTAGGGAATACAGAATCCGGCAGAGAGTTCCACACCTTGGCTGAATGGTACAAAGACTTTAAAAGAGAGGTTGGCCTTTGAGTTTGTTCCGATGTTTCTCCTCAAGTTAGTTAGCCAGGAAACACTGTCCACATCTAGTTTAAGCTTAAAACGAAAGATTATGACGTGTTACTTGTTCAATATTCCAGGATTTCAATTATTTACATACCAAATTTCATTCGGATGCTTTCAGTAGTTTTTGCGTGAAACTAACAAACATCCATCCAACCATCCTTACTAACTTTCGTATTTATAATATTACTAGCAGGAGCGTGGGGCTTCGCTCCCGATATCACGATAACATCATAACCCTTCTTTTTTTGCAGTTGGGTAGCCCATAACCCTCATCAAGCTTCAAGATACTTCCATATCAAATTTCATCTAAATCCGCTCAGTACTTTCGAAGATAGTGCGATTAAACAACAAACCACATCAACCACCATCTTACCATCAGGTGAGATGGTGGTCAAATGCGAGCCAGTCATCAATAAAAACAAAACGATTTGCTAAATAAATGTTATGTAGGTATATAGAATCAGCCCACATAAAGGTTTTATGTAAACCGTTATAAGTGTTCTCACTTATTACAAGCGACTACTTTGACAGTAGTCAACACTTTAACTGTTGCAATGAAAATAAATGGATGTAAGAACCAGGTCCGTTAACAAACATCTCTATGTAATAGGAGTCACAGACAGCCCACTCTGCAGAGCCTGCATGGAGGAGGACGAAACAGCAGCACACCTGCTACACAGCTGCCCTGTAGTCGCGGATTACAGGACTAAATACTTCAGCAACCCAGGTACCCTCCGAGAAATGGTAAGCAAAATAAGGGCGTTGCTCGCCTTCCTGGATGAACTGGCATGGAATGAATAAAAAGATCCTACCCTTAATACTCAAAATATGTGCTGGTTTTGATCGTGGTCGTACCTGCCCGATATACATATTTACAGAAATACAACAATTAGGCCTTATCTGGGTAATTTCTGACACTCTGCATGGACAAACCTGTCAGCTTGAGCTAGTTGTTTTGTATAATTAGGTAAGCAACATTAACAGTGTTGTCGACACGCACCTCGGGATGCGAGAGATGTATCAGATGTATTCGGAACGAGATATTCGTGCCCCGGGCGACTGGGGCGACTCACGGGAAGTGATACTCTTGGTCAGGTTAGAGGATTTGATGCTAACTTTTCGTGTAGATATTATAAGTTTTTAAGCTAACATAGAGTGACTATTAGAATGATGAATGAGGTTTTGGAAGGGTGTGAGGATTACTAGAGATCCATCGAAGACAATAAAACTCACGTCGGATTGTTAATTGATAACCGAATCAATACTGCATAGATACTGAATAATTTATTGACGAAAACACCTGCTTATATATACATTGGTTATGGTTCTATCTAGGCATGACAAACACAGTTTCTAAGCTCTCGACCAATGGCGAAGCGCCGCCGGGCGAGACGCGCGCGGGGCGCGGAACGCATTCCTGCCCGCGGCACTAGATCGTCGCGGACTTATATATATCGGCGCGGGGCGCGGTCGCGCTCTTTTGCTTCTGAGCTGCCGTCGAGTGAAGATGTCTGCTGTTCAAGAATTTTCCCGCCGTGTGTCGTCAGCGCCGCGTGTCCATCTGCGTAGTCCTGGAGTGTGACATGAAGATGCGGAGAAAAACTGATGCTAAGCTTGCTCTGCCTGATTGCATGCTTACAAACAAACCGCTTCTTTCGAAGCGATATGGCCGGCGAGTGCGGCGTTGTGATGACGCCGTGCTATGCTCGTGCTGTTATCCTGTTTCTTTACAAACCAACGTCTTTTTCAAGATGATTGCTTTCTCTGTTTCTTTTCGGAATGTCAAAAACGTGGTGTGGTAATTGGTTCAGTGTTGAGTGGTAAACTGGTAATTATTTGGTTTGAAGGTAAAGGTACTGGTCGGAGGTATTTGGTATTGGTTCGCAGGTATGGTAAATGAGTGACAGGTACTATGTCACTACAAGATATTAGAACTTAAAACGGGATATTTACCATGTGTAAATATCCCGTTTTAAGTTCTTGTGATACTGTTCATATAGAGTTTTAGTTGGGCTGGAAGCCACTAGCCTAATGTCTAAGAAGTCGGACTTGTGATTGAGGTCGCAGGTTCGAACCCCACCCATTACAGATTATTGACGTGAACCCACTCCAGACACAAGCATATTTATCTTAGTTGGAGGGGTGAGAATTCACATTATTATTATTATTTTTAATTACTGATGGGCCCACTCTTGACTTCAATCTCGCCTGATGGTAAGTGATAGATGAGGTCTAAGATGAGACGAGCGAGACCAGAAGATGCCTATTTACTCGTGCTTTAAAGGCTGAGAGGTCATAAGTGGCAGGGAACACAGAAGCCGGCAGAGAATTCCACAGCTTGGAAGTGCGCACAATAAATGTGGAGGAGAAGCGCTTAGTACGACAAGACGGTATATCAACCAAGTGTCGGTGGTACCCAGCCGTGCGTCTGGTAGACCGGTAGTGAAATGGAGATGGAGGAATCAGGTCATGGAGCTCCTGCGCACACTCCCCGAAGTACAATCTGTAAAACCGACAGGCAAGCAACGGTTCGCCGATGAGCCAGGCTATGAAGCTTGTTCACCAGCACCTCGTCGCCTATAAGCCTTTATTACTAGCAAAGATTACCCACAATGCCCACAACGCTAGTTTTCTTCAAAAAAAAATGTGATTGGGGAAAGGAAATTTCAAATGAAATAGAAACCAGAGGTTGCAGATTTTTTCTTTATATATTACTTTTATATTTCTTTATTTCATTAACTTACAACTACTACAGTTTTACACTAGGGTCTCCTTTTAGTTTGTGAAAAACCTGTGCTAGGAGGCCTGTCGGATAAATGTAGATATTTGGCTAGCATAGACCGTAATATTGGGACTGACCTGGTATGACGAAGCAGTCTTCTTCAGGGGCCCCTGTCCTTCGATGATGAATGTAGTAATCCCGTAGGCTGGAGTCGATATACATCTGCTATTGTGCTGATCGATTGAAAATTGTGATGATTGGTTTAATAGGCTCAAGCTACCGGAGCGAGCTCTTAGCAAACGTGCGGGTCTCTTTTCCGTTGAGAAGAGAGTGTTGCAACACCTTAGCGTTCAGTGTTGCGCGCTTGCAAAAGCGTTTCGTTTTAGGCATGTCCCGTTAGGAGTATGCTAGTTGATTAAGTATTAATCGATAAAGAAAAAGAATAAAAAAGAAAATGCGTAATATTTGTGCGTACATATACAAAAGTACCAAACATGCTGCCGGCGATAAAATAATGCTTATTTTATCTAAGAACTAGATACATAATGCTATACTAACTTAAGACTAAAAACATGTAATGCGATATACCTAAGAGATGCCTATTCTACAGGCAATGGGCAGACCTTAACTACAGGTCGCTTAGTAAGAGTATTACCGATGCGTACAGTTACGACTCGGGTATTACCGTCGGCGCCGGGATGCAGCTGATGCACGCGTGCGAGACGCCATTGCAGTGGGGGCAGTGTGTTGTCTATCAACACGACTACAGAACCCTCCCTAAGGGGTGTGTTAGTATTGTCGTGGAACCATTTACCTCTTGGTTGTAGCTGGTGTAAATATTCGACGCTCCAGCGTTTCCAAAAATGTTGAACGGCTTGTTGAATAACCTGCTATCTAGCGAGGCGGTGTGGATTGTCGTTAGACAAGTTAAATTCAGGTAAAGACGTTAATGGTTCCCCGATGAGGAAATGTCCAGGAGTAAGGGGTAATGGATCAGTAGGATCATTACTAAGTTGACAGAGAGGTCGTGAATTACAGACCGCTTCAATTTGACAGAGTAGAGTATTGAATTCGTCTTGAGTTAGTTTTAATTAACCTATGACACGATGTAAGTGTCGTTTCAGACTACCTACGGCTCGTTCGACGAGACCGGCAAAATGCGGAGCATACGGAGGATTAAACTGCCAGGTGATTTGCATGTTTGTCAGCTGGGTGTTTATAGCAGTCTGATTCGACTCGTTTCGCAGAAACGTGAAAAGTTCGGAAAGATACCTGTCACAACCTACAAAATTCCGTCCGCAGTCGGAACGGATTGTTTTGCAATACCCGCGCCGGGATATGAACCTACGCAATGCGTTCAGAAAAGATTCGGTTGAGAGATCGGGAACTAATTCCAAATGGATTGCTTTCGTTGATTGGCAAACGAACACGCATACGTACGATTTGTAAATTTTCGCGTTACGAAGTTTACTTGATTGAAGAAAGAAGTGTCCCGCAAAGTCAACGGACGTATTTAAGAAGGGGCGAAGTGATCGAACCCTAGTGGTAGGTAATTGAGCCATTGATGGCTGTGGCGGGACAGGTCGTGCACGAACACACGATACGCAGCGTCGTGTACGCATACGAACAGCATCGCGAGCACACAGGATCCAGTAGGTCTGGGCGAGGGCAAACTGCAAAGTTTGGGGTCCCACATGTAAATGTGTTTTATGATAGACATCAATGAGAAGATTAGTGAAATGATGTTTCTTGGGTAACAGAATCTGATGCTTGGCATCATACGGTACGTTGGCCTGATTTATTCTGCCACCGACCCTGAGGAGTCCGGCATCGTCCAAGAAAGGTTTTAGTTTTTGAAGACGTTTTGTACATCTGTCGTCGTCTTTGAGACGCGAGATGTCTTCAAAAAAGCATTCATTTTGGACAAGTGATATAATTCTATTGAGAGCTTGTTTTGTCTCAGGAACTGTGACATGTTTAGTCGTAGGGCTATTGGATTTACGGCATTTGTTTATGAATCGTAACATATACGAAATTACGCGTAGCATCCTTGGAAATGAAGAAAATCGCTCAATGAACTCTAAACTATTAGGGTCATTGGTTTGTGTGAGAAGAACGTGATTGCGACGTTCTGCGTCGGTGTGACATACGACGTTAGTCTTAGGCCACTCAGACTCGTTTTTACTGAGCCAACCGGGTCCCGTGAACCATAGTTGATGGTTCAATTGAGAGGGGAGAACACCACGAGACGCGGGGTCTGCGGGGTTGTCTGCGGATTTAACGTGGTGCCACTGCGAGGCAGGCACGTTGCTTGTTGTATCCGCTATGCGGTTGGACACGTATGTCCGCCACTTGTCTGGAGACGACCGTAACCAGGCAAGAGTTATGGTGGAATCAGACCAAGCGTAGACTTGGTCGAAATACAATCTACCGCTGTAAGCAGTGAGGACCTTTTTTATCAATTTTGACAATAGTTGAGCGCCGCACAGCTCCAATCTCGGGATGGTGAGCCGTTTCAAAGGCGCAATTTTTGTTTTGCCTATGAGAAGGTGTGTGCTGATGGCACCGTTCGAGTCAATAACGCGGATGTAGACGCAGGCGGCGTACGCCTTTTCAGATGCGTCGGAGAAGCCATGAAGTGACATTTGATGTGTGCTAGGAAGAACATGACGAGGTAACGCGATGTCTTGTAGTAACGGTAGCTCGTGGATGAACCGAAACCACAAGTCACAGATACCCTGTGGAGGGGCAGCATCCCAACCTGTGCCTGATACCCATAGAAGTTGAATTAAATGCTTCACGAATACTGTCACTGGGCTTAGGAATCCGAGGGGATCGTAAATCTTTGCGATTTCTGCCAACATTATGCGCTTTGTACATTTGCGTGAGTTAGCCACTTCATTCGTTTGATAGGAAAAGACGTCAGATTTAGGGTTCCACTTGAGCCCCAAGACCTTGACAGAAGTGTCAGTGTCGAGTGCTGACAAAATAAGAGCGTTATCATGATGGGAAGCATCATTGTTTAAGTGCGATAAAAACTCGGAACTATTACTGGTCCATTTGCGGAGTTCGAAGGTTCCTGCTTTACAAATGGAAGTTAGCTGGTGCTGAAGAGTGATAGCATCTTCAACCGTATCAACTCCAGTAACGACATCATCAACGAAGACTTCGTTAAGAAGTACTTGCGAGGCAAGTGGGAAGTTAGCAGCTTCATCAATTGCTAATTGACGAAGTGTTCGCAAAGCTAGGAAAGGTGCGGAAGCGACGCCGAATGTGACAGAGCACATACGATATTCCTTTACGGGATCATGGGGAGAGAATCTCCAAAGAATCCGATGGAAGTCCCGGTGTTCTTTACAAAGACCGATGTAGCGATACATCATCTTGAGATCGGCTGTAAAGACTATTTTATGAAGTCTGTACTTCAGCAAGATTTCAGAAATGTCTTGATGCAATTTCTGACCAGTGAGGAGATTATCGTTAAGAGAGCGACCTGACGTAGTCTTGCATGAAGCGTCGTACACAATACGATATTTCGTAGTGGTTGCGGAACTCTTCACCACAACGTGGTGGGGTAGATAGTAGGGGGGAGTGCCCGGACTCGCAGAGTCCGTCACTGGCTCCATATGTCCCAAGTCTAAATATTCTTGGATACCTTTGTTATAATTCTCTCGTAAGGCAGGGTCGCGAGACAGGCGTGCCTCTAGTTTAGTTAAACGCGAGAGAGCTATAGCACGAGAATCGCCCAAGGGCGTAGCATTCTCCTTGAAGGGTAGAGAAACTATATATTTTCCATTTGCATATCGTGTGTGAGTATCGACGAAGATCGACTCACAGCGTAATTCATCTTTTGTAAGATGTGGATGTTCTGCTATGGATTCCAACTCCCAGAACCTTTGAAGTTCCATGTCAAGTTGACAAGTAGTCGAGTTGACACTCAGTCGTTTCATACTTTCATATGAAATTCTACCACCTATCAGATAACCAAAAATGCTGTTGATGGCCACGGGTGTGCCCGGTGGACCCTTGATGTTATCCAGTAGCAGTATGCTATCCAGATAGTCAGATCCCAGTAGTAGTTCAACAGGCCGCGTTGAGCGTAATTCTGGGTCTGCTAGATCAAGATTTTGTAGGTGTTGAAACTTCTGAATATTCCCAATTGATTTAGGAATATTAGCAGTGTAGCTTGTCAGGTTAGGTAAGATAAAAGCTTCGATGTGAAGCTTCGGTTCGGGTTTGTTGTGAGGTGTGACCTCGCACAATACGTAACCACGTGGTTGGACTTCACCCCCAATACCGGTGAGAGTGGTGCCTGCCCGCGCGGAGTACCGCGGCAGGCCGAGACGTTGTGACGCACGACTCAGAAATGAGCGTAGTCTGCGCACCTTGATCCACAAGGGTGCGAACGGGCCTCGGCGTGTAAGGCCCTTGGTTCAAGGGTCGTACATTTACAAGCGCAGTCGTGAGTAAGACTGTACAGTTCTGACTCGAAGGATGCCCCGTAGCTCCATGTAATGGAGGGGGCGTAAAAGTTTCCGCTACTGAGCGCAACTCAGGGGAAGAAGATGACTCCGTAGCCAGCAAGAAGTTTGGAGTAGGCGCATCAACGTGTAGTAAAGAATGGTGCCTTTGAGTGCAGATGCGGCAAGTATGGCGCGACTTGCAGTCCCTTTGTTCATGACCAGAAAATAAACAATTGGTACAAAGTTTATTTTGTTCCACGAAAAGTTTTCGTTCCTTTGAAGTGAGTCTATGGAACTTCTCACATTTATATAAAGGATGTGAATTGTCCTTACAATACGCGCATTTAACTTTATTTAAGTCATCCACCGCAGTTGTTGCATGAACGCTCATAGCACGCGGTGCATTGTGTTGCACGTCAGAGTGCGCGTGAGTAAGCGACATCGCACGCTTTCCCGCCATAGCATGGCGCGATGACGTCACCGCAGCTGACCGGGCCGAGCCGGCCGTTCCGCCAGCAGCAGTGCGGGCGGGCGCCGCGCGCTGCGCAGGCCCCGCAGATGTACTTGCAGTACGCGCGGATGCGGTCATCACTTCAGATGCCGCCAATTCCTTATCGAGGAAATCGAGGAATTCAGTCACGTCAGGAATTTTACATGAAGTTTCTAATGACAATTCAAAACGCCTACGAATATTAGGGGTAATTTTTCGTAGCAAAATATTTAATAGTACGAAACTCCAGTCAGCAACTGGTAAACCTAATGCTTTCAAAGCAGTAATATTCTCGTGATAACAATTTATCAAATTACGTAAACTTGATTCAACATTTTTCTCGTTAACCGACTCACAGTCAAAAATGTTGTCAAAATGTTTTGTTGAAATGATTCGTTTGTTTTCATAACGTGAAATTAATACCTGTAAGGCATTTTCGTAATTAGAATCCGTAACGGGAATAGATTTGATAAGATTATACGGTTCATCTTTTAAAGATAATAACAAATATCGGAAGCGTTCGACATTTGTTAAGGTGACGTTGTCATGTACAAGTGATTTAAATAAATCGTAGAAAGCATTCCAATCAGTTAAAACCCCAGTGAATGTTTGAAGCGATAAGCGCGGTAAACGAATATGCGATTGCGTTGATTGTTGAGCGCAGCAGCTGCTCGCGTGTGACAACCCAGTAAATCCGCCGCAGACGGACGTAACGCTTTGTTTACGCTCCTCCTTAAACGTGTCTAAGGCAACTTGGACCTTAAAGTACAAAGAATCGAATTGATTTCTCACGGCTAAATTATCATCGCGGTTAAATGTCTCATTCTTTGCTGATAACTTTTCAATTTTCGCTTGAACTTGAAAAAATGATTTTTTGATTGAGGCTAACTCTTTAACTCGAACTCGAAATTCGGATACATGGTTTGAACAGTCTACAATTTTTTGAATATTGTTAATCGCTAAATCACGTTCAAATATCAATTGTTCAATCTCCATATCGGACATTTTGTAAGAAATTGGGTTATTATACTGTGAAGAATAACAATGTTATCACGAGATAAAAGAAAAATGTTAGTTGTTTAATAAAAGAGTTATATAATTTGTCGCAAGTTAAAAGTAAGTTGTAATAATTAACATGTAATGTTAAAATACAAAGATAATATTTCCCGTCGGTAGAACCCGAGCTAAAGAAATTTGAACACTGTGCCGTATGCAATACGAGCTACAGTTTATTCGATACTGCAATTATGACAGCAACCGATAATTTGGGTTTTCGGTATGTTATACCTGAACTTTAAATCACACTTAAGTACGTAAATACTAAATGTAATGCAATGTACGTCGTACAAAATAAAGAAATGAGTTGCAACAAACTATATTTAGAGTATTTAGACCTATTAATACTAGGCAAATGACTTCACGCGCGCCCGCTCTAGTGGGTATATCAGAATACCACCCGGTTCCGGAAAATTATAGACGAATGTAATTTCGCCTAAAGTGATCAAAAGCATATAAAACCATATATAATTAGAATGATCTCGTTGTGATCGAACTGTACGTATAGGTATTTTTGAGAAATATCGCACGACGTTGTCGAAAACTCGATATTAATAATTTGTAAGTGGAGGTAGGTTCTCGCAACTTACGAACAAAGACAAATGAATTTACTTGAAATTGTTATTGTACAGCACAAATAATACGTTTATATCAATACCAGATGGTGAGATCCGGCTCGAATTCTTTTTATGTCGGATAAATGTAGATATTTGGCTAGCATAGACCGTAATATTGGGACTGACCTGGTATGACGAAGCAGTCTTCTTCAGGGGCCCCTGTCCTTCGATGATGAATGTAGTAATCCCGTAGGCTGGAGTCGATATACATCTGCTATTGTGCTGATCGATTGAAAATTGTGATGATTGGTTTAATAGGCTCAAGCTACCGGAGCGAGCTCTTAGCAAACGTGCGGGTCTCTTTTCCGTTGAGAAGAGAGTGTTGCAACACCTCAGCGTTCAGTGTTGCGCGCTTGCAAAAGCGTTTCGTTTTAGGCATGTCCCGTTAGGAGTATGCTAGTTGATTAAGTATTAATCGATAAAGAAAAAGAAAAAAAAGAAAATGCGTAATATTTGTGCGTACATATACAAAAGTACCAAACAAGGCCGTTCTTCTAAAACTAGAACTTAGAATAGTATGTAGGAGTGTGCTTGCATTCAGTATATGAAAAGATAACATGGCAAGTGCATGAAAAAAAAATACTTTTTCCTCTCAAAACGGTTAAGATAAACATCGTAAGGAAACTGGCATGTCCATTTTTTTCTGGGTGGGATAATCATCATATGACTTGAACCACTGGGTGGAACGGAAGGGAGTGTCAGACTTCTACTGACTAAAAACCCACCCTGCTCCTTTTGTTGACCTAGCATTCCGGGGATGTCCTGGGATCAACAATTAGAAGGCATGTGACATTCTCTAACCCGCATTGAGCATGCCCTCTCATAGAGAGTAAACCTATTCCTTTAAATAACATAAACACATAATGAGTCTATAACGGTTCCTCTGCTGCGTCACAGGCTAACTCTTTATGAGAGGGTCAGTCTGGGATGTCCAGTGTGGGTTGCTGGATCTTGCACGGTTTATTTCTTGGCCTAGTTACAACTATTACACTGTTTATACAAATATCACATGCAATATGTTACAAACATAGTGTACAATATGACGCGATAGACACAACATGCAAAAACAAAATTATAACATCAATAGATTATAACAATAGTGCAGAAACAACGCTAACAACAACCACTGTGGACATGCCGGCAAAATTGCTAAAATATAAATTGAAAAACTTCAAACCAACAATATCTTAAAATAAAAAAAATGCTATTAAATCAAGTAACGTAACTCATATAAGATTAACATAATCAGAAACACACACACCAAACTTTATTTTCAAAGAATATTTAAAAAAAAATGACAATTTTAAAAAAATTAACTAAATGAAATAAAAATGTCAATAAACAAAATAAAATGAATTAATAAAATTGTCATAATAAATTTTATAATAAAATTGTCATAGTACATTTTTCTATAATTAAATTATCTTACTTAAAACCACATAAGTACCTATGAAGGCAAGAATTTTGAACATTCTCAAAACTCTCAACCAAAACTGCATCAAACCCAAAGTCCGTAACGACACAACACCCATTTAATATGCAAACCGCTATCGACATACATTATTCCAGACTTTTTGTTTGTTTCGCATTCATCGCAGGTGTTAATTATATTATAGACTCTGGTCGGCAGGTGCGAGCCAGCAATGTACTGCGATGTGAGGACTGCCTCAGGGGCTGACGATGCGTTGTGCTGATCATTCAATAACTGCCGATTGGATGGGAGATGAGACTGAAAGGCATGCATACTATTAGCTTTAAAGTGCTTTATAAGGCAATATTGTGTACTGGAGATATTACATCTGTCTGTAATATGCTGCCTTGGTATAAACTGGGATGAGAAAACTAACGTCATTTGCAATATCTGTGAATTTTTGTTATATTTTTATTATGATTATGATATGATGATTTCTATGCTATCATGCGCAAGCGATGTGCCTCGATGCTGCAGCGATTCAGAGTCAGCACCGACAGTACCCTCGCCACCTTATCGGAAAACATTTATGGTCCTTTTCTCAAGCACTGGGTACACGTGAGAGCGGGAGTTCATGTGCCAAATTAAGTGTGTTTGTGTGTCTTATTTTTGTTTTGTGTATGCTTTTTATTTTTGTATTCCTACTAACGTAGTTTTTAAGCTTATACTAACAAGTTTTAATGGATCCTTGGTCTGAAATAAAAAGTATATTATTATTATTAAAACGTAAACCTCCTACTTTTGCAGTCAGTCAGTCGTCAGTTTTAAATCTACGTAAATTACGTTTTGATTTTGCTCATATCTTGTGCAGTGTTGTTTTGTTTTGTTTCCAATTTCTTGATTTAGTATTACTAACTATTTTTTTGTACTAATATAATTATTTTTGTGTTATTGCTGGTGGGTGGTGAATGGATTGTTTTATACTAGCGTAACGTGTAAGCGCTAGCCATAGTTTATTTTATGATTATTTATTATTTTTACTGTATTGTATGCCATCTGATGACGATTCTTTTCACTCTGCTTTCGAATCCCGCAGCTCATCTGCTAATGCAAGTTTTAGCTCTTTAACTGACACTCTTGGTGATTTTGTGCGTCGGAACTTTGTTCGATCTAGAGGCCATTTGTTTAACGTCTGTCACATCAATGCACAGAGTGTGCCAAGCCATCACAGTGATCTGTATGACGCCTTTTCCAACGCCAATGTTCATGCCGTCCTGGTCTCTGAGAGTTGGCTCAAACCACATCTTCTTTCTACTACCTACCCTCTCTCTGCCCGGGTTCATTCTTATCCGGAATGATAGAATCGGGAAGGGAGGAGGTGGTGTTGCTATATATCTTCGCAGTGACTTCCCTTTCAAAATAATTGTCTCTTCTCCTTCAAATTACACTGCCAATGCTGAGTATCTCTTCTTGGAGGTCCACGTTAAAGGTATTAAGACCTTACTGGGAGTGGTATATTGTCCGCCTGCCGTTGACTACTATCCTAACCTAGAATTAGTGTTGGAATCTGTAGGGTCAGAGTATGCGCATTGTGTCATCATGGGCGATTTCAACACCGACCTTACTCACCCTTCCCCTCGTTCCCGTAAACTCCTCCACATTATCGAGTCCGTTAGCCTTCATGTTCTTCCGCTGCAACCTACTCACTTCAATATCTCAGGTGATGATACGTGGCTCGATTTAATCATAACTTCCAATCCCTCTCTTGCGTCCTCTCATGGCCAGTATCCTGCCCCTGGATTTTCTCATCATGACCTCATTTTCCTTTCTTATATCCTAAAACCACCCAAACTGCCCGCTAAAGTCATGCTCACGCGTTGTTTTGCTCGCATGGATGTCGAGAAGCTGCGCCAGGATGCGTCCCAACTTGATTGGGATCAGCTTGCAGAGGCAACAACTGTAGACGACAAACTGGGTGTTTTTAATAAGACGGTTCTTGCACTCTATGACAGACACGCTCCTGTCAGGACGGTAAAGCTTAGGCGCCTACCTGCTCCTTGGATGACGACAGAGGTTCGTTTGGCAATGAGGCGCAGGGATCGTGCTTTTCGTAAATATAGGAAGGATCGCTGTGTTGAAAAAAAGGGACCTTTTTAAAGCCGCAAGAAATCGGTGTAATCAGATGATACGCAACGCTAAACGCCGCCACATTCTCGATAATATATCTTCTTCTTCTCCTGCTGACATCTGGAAATTCCTCGGAACTCTTGGTGTCGGCAGAGCACGTCATGTGGATTTTCCTAAAACGCTTGGTCTCGATGATATCAATCGTCACTTTACCACTACCTGCCATTTGGATTCCCAAATTTTATCTCAGACGGTTGATTACATTGCTGGTCTACCATATCCAATCATCGAACCATTCCGTTTTTCTCCGGCAACCTTGGATGATATCAAAAAGATTATCCTTTCCATTAAATCTAAGGCTGTGGGTTATGATGACATCAGTCGTTATATGATCACCTTGATCCTTGACTCTCTCCTTCTGCCAATTGCCCATATTATCAACTTCTCCCTCTATTCCGGGCAATTTCCAACCCTGTGGCGAATGGCTTACGTTCGTCCACTTCCTAAAATATCCAATCCCTCCTTGCCTATCCATTTTCGACCAATTTCCATTCTTCCTTTCCTGTCCAAAGTACTAGAGGCCTGCGTCCATAGACAGTTTTCTGGATTTGTTCACCGGAACAATCTTGTTAGTCCATTCCAGTCTGGATTTAGACCAGGCCACAGTACGGCTTCCGCTCTCCTTAAAGTGACTGGGGACATTAGAGAGGCTATGGAGAGCACAAAGGTTACTGTTTTGGTGCTTATTGATTTCTCCAATGCTTTTAATGCCATCAGTCATGATATTCTCCTATCTATCCTGTCACATCTCATGGTATCTTCTGAGTCTCTGGAATGGTTCTCTTCTTATCTTCGGGGACGTCAGCAGTCGGTTCGTGTCAATGAGAAGTCTTCGAGTTGGCGTGACTTGGATGCTGGTGTCCCACAAGGCGGTATTCTTTCTCCGTTATTATTTTCAATCTTCATAAACTTTATAACTCTCTATCTTCGGTGTTCGTATCATCTTTATGCTGATGATCTGCAGTTGTAAGCATTTGCGCGGGTGGAAAGTTTATCAGACGCTATAGGAGATGTAAACCGAGATTTAGATGCTATCAAAAGCTGGTCTGATAGATTTGGGGTGTCTGTGAACCCCTCAAAGTGTCAGGCCATTGTGATTAGAAGCTCGCGTATGATCGGTAGATTGACAGTAAGTTCGCTCCCTCCAATCATTTTTAATGGTGCCGTCATCCCTATTAGTTCTAGCGTTAAAGATCTCGGTTTGCGTCTTGACTCTATGCTTAGCTGGCAAAGTCAGGTCTGCGATGTCAGTCAAAGAGTCAACGGGACTTTGCGATGTCTGTATCGTCTGAGGAACTTTTTACCTGCAAAAACCAAGACAATGCTTGTGCAGACTTTAATTTTCCCTATTATGGTGACGTGTGCTACTTTGACTTGAATGCGGTCTTGTTGGATAAGCTCGATAGGCTCCTTAACAACTGTATCCGGTTCATATTTAATTTAAAAAAATATGACCACGTATCGTGGTACAGGACCGAGCTCAAATGGATGCCCATTCGCCAGAGAAGAAGTTTGCGCGCTTTGACTACGCTTTTCTCTTTGCTGAACTCTCCTACCCCTCCCTCTTACCTTATTTCTCATTTTCAATTTCTATGTTCCTCACACGCTAAAAGTCTGCGCTCTTCCAATAATCTTCTCTTACTCTGTCCTTCGCATACTTCTGATTTTATTCATTCTTCCTTCTATATACAGGCTTTTCTTCTGTGGAATGCACTACCTCTCGATATCAGGATGGCCACCAATCAATATGCATTTAAGAGAAAGTTGCGGGATTATTTTCTTAACAAATAGTGGAAGCAGAGTTTTCAGAACCCACTTTCTATAACGTTTTATTATTATATATATATAATATATTTTTGGTATGTATTATGATAAATATGTATGTAAGTTTATTCTAGTTAGAAGTATATGTATATATACACTTGTAATAAAACTTTTACGTTGAAAATATTATCTACTTAGTTTATTTTTTTTTATGCACCTGCCATGTTATCTCTTCACCACCCATGGTTGACTGGTAGAGAATGCCTATGGCATTAAGTCCGCCTTTGTACATTTTGTGTTGCATAAAGTTTTAATAAATAAATAAGTAAACCTCCTACTTTTGCAGTCGGTTAAAAAAAGTAGCCATCCAAGTAACCTTCCTCAAGCTTGAAACTACTTTCATAACAAATTTTATGCAAATCCACTCAGTACTTTCGACGATTAGCGCATTTAAACAAACAAACTTTTCAGTTTTATACTATTAGTATAGATTTATTTCTATCACAAATTAATCTGTTTCGCCTTCATGCAAAACTTATCGTTCTTAGGAAAGATAGGCCTAAAAAGATAAGAGTAATGCGTGTCGTGTTTTAATGCAAGATAACCGTATGGTGCAGTGGTTACGCGATTGACTACTTTCCATACTATCGCGGGTTCGATTTGGAATATAACACAATTATCACTTATGTAAGTCCAGACATTTATATTATCGAGTCGATGGTGTGAGTGGAGTGACATGTTAATCAAAAATCATTGACAAAAATATTTTAAAGCACTTTCAAATTGACAGGGAATTGGCAAGAAACTTGAGGGTCAAAATTAATTAACTTTTTTTTTTATTAAAAATAGGTTCGCGTTTGACCACCATCTCACCTGATGGTAAGTGATGATGTGGTCGAAGATGGAGCAGGCTTACCTAAAAGTAACCTATTTACTCTGGACTTAAAGACTCCTAGGTTATAGCTATCGGGAAACACAGACTCTGGCAGGGAATTCCACTCCTTAGCCGTACGCACAATGAAGGTATTCCCAAAACGTTTTGTGCGTATGGGTGGGATGTCCACTTTTAACTTTTCAAAAGTTAATTGATTTTGACAATATTTCCATATTAGTAAGAAGAAAGAATGAAAAAGTATTTATTGCCAACAGACAAACGACATGCTAAAAATATTAAAAACTTATTTATAACCGACTTCGAAAAAAGAAGGAGGTTCTCACTTCGTCTTGAACTTTTTTTATGTATGTTTCCTCATAACTCAAAGACGGCTGAACCGATTTGTAAAATTCTTTTTTCGTTTGAAAGGGTATACGTTTTAGTTGGTTCCATTGTTATGAAATCAGGATCTGATGATGGGATCCTGGAGTAATCTAGGGAAATCTTCAAATATTATAAGGCACACCTATAGCGTTTTGGGTATTTCTTACAGTACCTTGTACAGTTGCTTTCAAAAAGCACCATTTGGGGAAGTGGAACTGATGATGAAGACCACAGATGGCCACCGAAACTACTCAATAATAAGTATTTCGTGGATTGCGATTCGATTACTTCAATATGGATGTTAAGCAATTTATGCTCGTCACAATGCATATGGTGAAGTACCAGGAGAACTCCTCAAACATTAACGGCTCTGCATCGGGAAAAGCAATATTATGTAAAACTAGATAAATTATAAACCGACCCACTAAAAAGCGTGAAAAAAACTTTTTTGCCAAAATGTTTTTTAGTTCCTTAAGAATAGAGTTAGTAATTGGATCTTATGATTATGTTAGTAGGTAAGGTTACAAAGATTTATATATTAACAATTTTAGAAAAAAAAGGAAACAACAGAAACATCGTGCTCGTGGCAACAGAGCTCCCACTCAGTATAATGCTATGCCATGGGCATGCCCACAGCACGGCGCTGGTTTTAAGTAAGGACAGTGTAGGCTATTCACCATCATCGTCATCATGCACAGCCTAACTTCATCCACTTCTGGGTACAGGCCTCCCTTCGCTTGTGCCAAGCTCCACGTTCATGTGCCAGTCACATCCAGGGTACACGCGCGATGGCAACAATGTCGTCGGCCCATCTCACTGGGGGACGACCACTGCTACCGCTTTCCAGATCATTTACCAGAGTTTTTGGCGGAATCACTTACCATCAGGTGAGATGGTGAACAAACGCAAGCCTATTAAATTAAATAAAATTAAATAATTATTTATTTCAGACAAAGTCCATAGAGTGTTAATAACAATTTAACCTTATGCTATGTTAGTACAAAAAAAAAGACAAAGATAACTAAAATAATAAGAATAAAAAAAAAAAAACATACATTCAACTTAAGTCTATCGCTACCTCTATCCAGTGTCGCTGAATAGGGCAGTCAAATCTTGCCGCGATTGTCCTGAGGAGGCCGTTGCCGCTGCTTCGTAAGCGCGGCAACGGCCTCCTCTAACAAAATTTTCTAAAAAATTAACACTTAGATATTTTCCTGAAGTTTTAGTTTCCTATGAATTTCCGCAAAGTAACGCCTGATTCCAGTCTGTATATTGACCATAGCACAAAGTAGTTAAAAATAAAAAAATATCGAAACATAAAATAATCAAAGAATGTGTGTGTGTGTCTTCACAATTATATTACAAAAACCGGCCGAGTGCGAGTCGGACTCGCGCACGAAGGGTTCCGTACCAGTATATACATAATAAAACCGGCAAAAAAATCACGTTTGTTGTATGGGAGCCCCCTTAAATATTTATTTTATTCTGTTTTTAGTATTTTTGTTATAGCGGCCACAGAAATACATCAACTGAGAAAATTGTAACTGTCTAACTATCACGGTTCATGGGATACAGCCTGGTGACAGACGGGCAGACGGACGGACAGCGGAGTCTTAGTAATAGGGTCCCGTTTTACCCTTTGGGTACGGAATCCTAAAAAGACCTTTATAAAAGATAAGCATTTATCTCGGTCTGCAATCGAACCCTCATGTCTGAATATCGTGATCATCAATCTTCATCCAGCGGTTCGTTGACTTTCCCATTTACTGCGATCGGTAACTATAACTAGAACTTCTACGGAAGTCGAAACTGTGGAAGAAGTGCGACTTCAAATGCACCGTCACGGAGATTTCCTTCTTAACCTTTGACGTTTGACGCACCGGAACAAAATTGTAAAATTGCACACACGATATAGGAGAATAGAGATAGAGTGTGTAGCAATGTTTTTTTTAATTTAAAAAATACATCCATCCGTTTGGTTTGTAGAGGATCAGAAAACTAAGTCTAATTACTTCCAATTTCTCATGGCTGGCAAGACAATGGTAATTAACCGACTTTAAAAAGGAGGAGTTTCTCAATTCAGTTTCTTTTTAGGGTTCCGTAGCCGAATGGCAAAAAACGGAACCCTTATAGTTTCGACATGTCTGTCCGTCTGTCTGTCCGTCCGTCCGTATGTCACAGCCATTTTATTCCGAAACTATTAAGACTATACATGTAAAACTTGGTAGGTAGATGTATTCTGTGAACCGATTTCCGATTTTAAGAGAAAATTTAAAAAAATATTTAAAATAAAGGGGGCTCCCCATACATGGAACTGAAACTGAAAATATTTTCTTTCATGAAACCTATACGTGTGTGGTATTTATAGATAGGTCTTTAAAAATGACATTAAGGTTTCTAAAAAGACTTTTTCATAAAGTTAATTGTTTCAAAGATATACGCTTCCAAAGTGGTAAAATGTGTGTCCCCCCTCTAACTTCTATAATAATGAAGTGAAAAATCTAAAAAAAACCATATATTGTAGATCTTAATGTAAACTTTCAACCAAAATTGGTTTGAACTAGATCGAGTCAGGAGGTTTTGAGATACAGTATATTTTCTAAAACCGCAAATATAACTTTGTAATTCATACAAATACTATGAAAAACAAAGTTATTTGGCGTAGTTGTAAAAATTGTAAATAAGCTAGTTTTAAGAAATTTGTAAGGTTTTTTTTATCAAATAAATATATTAAGTATATTATATTTATTATAGTTACTACGGAACCCTTCATGGGCGAGTCCGACTCGCACTTGGCCAATTTTTTTATGTATGTGCGTCGAGAGATTTCTGATCCAATTTACGTGATTTTTGTTCGATGCAAAATAGTTGCGATTTGATTCCATGAAAATGTTATTCAGTTTGATCTAGTAGTTTTATTTTATAAGCATTTTTTTTTTCTATTGCGGGATTTGCACCATGTAATTTTCACGATACATTTTTTTAAGCAGTCGCAACAGGGTTTTTTTTATTCCAGATGAGCCCGCTCTTGACCTCGATCTCGCCCGATGGTAAGCGATAGATGAGCTCATGCTTATATGCTTCGCTCCCGTGGGCTTCATCACGCTGAAAACACATTCATATTTTGCAGTCCGGTAAAAAGTAGCCTTTCCCAAGCGACTTCCATACCAAATTTCATCCAAAGCCGTGTTTAAACAAACAAACTTTTCCGCTTTATTATATATAAATGTGGGTAGAATACACATTACTAGCAATCTTGTTAACCCCTCCAACTAAGCTAAATATTCTGTGGTTCACGGCAATAGTGTAATGGGTGGGGTTCGAACCCGCGGCTGCTCGAGCACAAGTCCGACACATTATCCTAGGCTATTGACGCTTATTATTAGTATAGATTTAACACCAGAAATCCAATGAGTACCAAACAACCTTCACATTTAAGGAAAACATTGCAACACTAATCTCGCAGACCCCGAAATACAGTTTTTACGAGCAAAAACTGAGTGGCGAATTTCACACGGCCCAGCGTGTCTGGATGACTTGTTGATTATCAGAAAAACTTCCCGAACATAACGACGCCCCCCGCGAATAATCCGGTAATCGTAAAAGTGTAAATGTTCAGGAAAAATAAAAAACCATTTTTCCTTAATAACTCCATTAAACAACAAGTATCAGAGACTTTTTATATCGTATATGGAAGCTAATTTTTTCAGCTATCTGGTAATTTCAACAAAATTTAAGTAGTCCCAAGGGCTTCGTTATAATTTAGCTGGATGCATTTTACTATATTAGTGTAGGTCAAGCTCTGGTCAGTAATGTCACTAATGTCACTTACGATATTGTTCGTGTAAATTTATATTTTCGACGTCAACAGTAAAATCTTGTTGCGTTATTATTCGTGTAAATTTATATTTTCGACGGCATCGGTAAAATCGTGTTGCGCTATTATTCGTGTAATTTGTTTTGTATACTGAACATTTGTAAAACGCAATTATTATGTTATTCGATTGTTTAACAGTAACGTACATTTTATTGTTTTGACTGTTGTTGTGTTGTTAGGTCCTGTTGAAAATCAGCGTCGGGCACTAGTTGCCTGGCATTATGCTGAACAGGACCTATTTGGCGCGGCCGTGAATAACACAGTGGGTTGTTGATGTTAGTTTTAAGTTTTTATTTTATTATGTTTTACTGTGTAAATTTGCGGCATGTAGCCAATAAAATTTTTTTCTTTCTTTCTTTCTGAATATTACTGTTTATTCGAACAGTTTACTTAAGTATTATTTGATGATTATTGTAGTATTTTTTTTTTTAATTGAAAATTGGTTCGAGTTTGACCACCATCACACCTGATGGTAAGTGATGATGTGGTCGAAGATGGAGCACGCTTACCTAAAAGTAACCTATTCACTCTTGACTTAAAGACTCCTAGGTTATAGGTATCGGGAAACACAGAATCCGGCAGGGAATTCCACTCCTTAGCCGTACGTACAATAAAGGTATTCCCAAAACGTTTTGTGCGTATGGGTGGGATGTCCACCATGAAACGATGGCGCTTCACCGTTTGTCGGGTAGTCCGATGATGGAACGAGCTTGGCGGAATCAGATTGTGTAATTCCATCGCACACTCCCCGAAATGTAACTGAAATGT
Source organism: Tholera decimalis (assembly GCA_943138885.2). NCBI lineage: Eukaryota > Metazoa > Arthropoda > Insecta > Lepidoptera > Noctuidae > Tholera > Tholera decimalis. Next base: position 39,194,414 of record OW964573.2, on the reverse strand, counting down.
AGGAAGTGAGGTACATTTAAATCTTGCAATGAGGTCAAGTGGGGTGAAAGGGACTCTGATCAGATCACGTTATATTGCGAACTTGCTAATAGTAAATTAAGGCATATTGACTTTCCTGTGGAACTTGGTCTGTGTGCTGATAATGTTTGTAGCAACAGGTATCATTATGAAATAATTGATAAATTGTACAACAGTATTGTAGGTGCTTTGACTGAAGCTGCGCGAAGCAGTCATAGGCTAGGAAAGTTTAGGAAACAAAAACATGTTATTGGATGGAATAAGTATGTGCGGAGGACTCATATGGAGGCACGAAGTAGCTTTCAGACCTGGATGCTACACGGTAAACCCAAATCTGGCAATATTTATAACACTATGCGTGAAACCAGAAAACGCTTTAAGACAAAGCTTAAATGGTGTCAAGACAACGTGGATCAGATTAAGATGGACATATTAGCCACGCACCACAAAGAGAAGGACTTTAAGCGCTTTTGGAAGCATACTAGGAATTTGGAAGCTGGTTTGTGCGTGCCTGTGTGTGTTGAGGGCGAGAATGAGCTACGCCTGATTGCCGAGATATTTAGGGAACGTTTTAAGGTTGTGTCTCCACTAGCAGGTGTGCAACAGGTGCTGGATGCTGAGGTCGAGGGTGGTGAGAGAACTCGGTTTCAAGTGAAAGAAGTCGCTCATATTATTAAGAATATGACGAGAGGTAAGTGTTCAGGACATGATGGCCTCAGCATCGAGCACTTGCAGCATGCAGGTGTTCATTTGCTTAGGGTGTTGGTCATGTTCTTTAATTTGTGTATAGGACATTCATATTTACCCCAGGAGCTTATGAATACTCTTTTTGTACCAATAATTAAAAATAGGACGGGTGATGCCTCTGACGGGAAAAATTACAGACAATTACTATTTCATTGGCCACGGTCATTGCCAAGGGGATGGGCTGCTTGATAATCGCTTAAATCGGCACATAGTTTTGCACGATGCACAGTTTAGTTTCAGAGCTGGGCATTCGACTGAGGCTGCGATACTGCGACTCAAGCAGACCATTCAGTACTATGTCACGAGAAAAACACTTGTTTATGGCTGTTTTTGGACCTGTCGAAGGCATTCGATCTAGTCTCATATAGCGTACTCTGGCGTAAGCTCCGGGAAGAGACTAGCACTCCTGGGGATTTGATAAATATATTAAGATAAGGCAACCAAACCAATAATGTTAAGTGGGCAGGTTCATGTTCGGCATAGTATAGGTTGGAGTGTGGGGTGAGGCAGGGTGGACCAACTTCACCACGTCTCTTCAACCTGTACATAAACGGACTGATAGATGAGCTCAGCAGGGCTGGAGTGGGTTGTTCAATGGATGGAGTCTGCATGTCTGAACAAAATCAGTTACGCTGATGATATGGTCCTGCTGATTTCATCTGTCCCCTGACAGGGCCCTCCCTCAACATAATCTTAGGCATCTGTGAGAGGTACTCAGTGACACATGGCCTCAGGTATAATAACCACAATAAGAGTGAGCTACTTGTTTTTAAGTCAGGAAATAGAAGTCCTAAGACCGTTCCACCGGTTAGACTTGGGGGAATGCCGATAAGCAGGATCACTAAGTTTAAATACCTGGGGCACTGGGTCACTGAGGATCTCTCCGATGACATGGACATTGAGAGGGAACGTAGGGCGTTGGCAGTGAGATGCAACATGCTGGCGCGCAGGTTTGCGAGATGCACTAGGGATGTTAAAATTTCACTTTTCAAGGCGTATTGCCAGACCTTTTATACCTGCAGCCTGTGGGTCAGATATACGTAGAAAACTTTCAACGCCCTACGTGTCCTGTACAATAATGGGTCCAGAATGTTGCTGGGGTTGCCTCGCTTTTGCAGTGCATCAGGTATGTTTGCCGAGGCCAACATTGACTGCTTTAGAGCAATAGTACGTAAAAGAGTTGCCTCCCTGATGTAGCGTGTGCGCGGTAGCGCCAGCAGCCTTCTGAACACCATATTGGATAGAGTTGATTGTCCTGTGGTGAAGCACTGGAATACTGTCCACGTTTCCGGCGGTGCTATCTTTATTTAAAGTAAAATAACTTGCTCATTTTATTCGGAATTTGATTAATTAATTTATTGTTTTATTTTTATTATGCTATTTTGATATTTAATTGTTTTGTTTTTATTTGATTCTTAATTATTAATGTTCTCCAATATAATTTTAACTAATAACATAGAATGATGTAAGGGTTACTAATCTATTTATGGATGTATCTAATCTGAAATAAATGTCTAAATAAAATAAAATAAATAAAATAGCTCTTGCCGTTGCAGTAGGCATAACCGAAGACGGTACTATGTCCTTACAGGTTAAGAAAACGAGCGCGGTGTATTGGTAATAGTCTATTTATATTTAGATGATATATTATAACTTACACGAATAATACCGTAATATCAATATAGAAAAGGGTTGCGTAAGGAGCCACTCAATAATGAATGTAGCTGGAAATCGTTTTCTTAATAAAACGCCGAATAAGCCTGTACTATCACTTACTTAATTAAGGTAGAAAACTATTTACCCGAATAATATCGTACCAATGTTTACTGTCAAATCATATTGATATTTTTTTTCGTAAAGATCTTAAACCATATTATTCGTTTAAAATACATTTTAATGAAATTTTATGGAATATACGCGTAGTTTTTCATATCTTCGTAAATAAAGTTAGTAAAATTCTGAAAAAAAATTACATGGTGTATTTTAACTTCTAGATGCCGAAAAATGCATAACATGAAAAACCCCGTAATAGGTCATTACCGGATTATTCGCGGGGGACGTCGATAATTAACTTGCTGGAATTGAGTTGGCGTGTGAAACATGTATCCTTGGGACACGGAGTAATAAGCAAATGGAGTCTTCAAATACGTTTTGTTTTTGCTGCACATTGTATTGGTATTGGTGATTGGTTGGTTACTGCCTCGGTGGTCTAGTGCTCGCAAGCACGACTGCTGAGCAAGAGGTCTCGGATTCCCCGGTCGGGCAATATGTATTATTGGTTTTTTCTAATAGAACTTTCTCTAGTAGCCCGGAGTTTGGGAGGTATTCCTCGAAGTGCTACCATTTTGAAGCGCACCTAATGAAGCGCTCCTTTTTTATTCCTCGGAGCGCTCCTTTTAGTAGTGCTCCCAATACCATGTTATCGGAAAAGGAGCGCTTCATTAGGTGCGCTTCAAAATGGTAGCGCTTCGAGGAATACCTCGAGTTTGGAAGTTAAGTGTATGACACACACTTGGAAAGCACGATAAGCCGTAATGGATGATAATTGCACATCTTTGACAGTCGTTGTAAGTAGCCAGAAGCCAGTAAATCTCACCCTTTTTAGTTGTTAAGTCCATAATTTTGTTTTACTGTTATGGTAAACAATAAAGAATATATCTATCCATCTATTTATATGACACTGGTCTGGCCAAGGGGTAAAGTGTTCCCCAGCTACTAAGCTGGGGGGATTAGACAGGCAGTCGACCCATGTAAAACACTAATACTCAGCTGCATCCGGTTACACTGGAATCTGACCACAACATAATGAGGAAAAGGCTAAGCAGATGGTGAGCAGATGAGATGATAATCGTATTGGTAAGTTAGTTATACAACGTGTAACGGAAACCCCATATCTATACAAAGAGACTGAAGACAACATCTTGTATGGAGTCTCTATGCAAAGTTTCAGCTCAAAATAAGTGACTCACAGAATTGTCACCAAATTATCGGTTTCATATGTTTCTTGAATACCAATAATAACAAACGTGTCTCATCACTATGAGGGTCATCACTTTCCACGTCACTTGCCAATAAAACGATAATTCTCTTCGTTCTTCTTAATTTGAAAAATTCAGTCTCTAGTATTGAAATTTCTAATTAGTTCCACACATGAAAACATAGGATTACCAAATCCTTGTCATATCGTTTGTTATCATCCTAAGAAGCCGTGCACTTGGTATGTATATACCCTTTAAATTACACGTTATATAGTGCATACTCAAGATTTTTTTCTTGCTTTTTCAAATAAACGTAACTGGCCCTAATTCGTATTGTAGTTTGGTGAGCAAAGCAGAAAAAATCGTGTATACTACACCTGCTTGGAAAGTACCTTGATACTTTATCAAATTTACGGTAGAAAGTACGTCATTGCATATCGAACAAATATGCGGGGAGAAAACGCATCTGAGCGGGAGAGAAAAGTGTATGAAAATCCATTTCTTACGTGGTTTTTCTTTTTTAATTTTGGGTAAGACTATGCGCCGGTAACCTAAATATCAAAAGCCAAAAAGTTTTTACAGTGAGTTTTTATCTCCAAGTTCGCAAAATGACACCGGCCACTAGCTGTGTGTTGGATGGTGTCGGACTGGCAGTGCCACTCTGCGGCGGCAGGATAACAATAAACAATTTGAAAAAAGAACATGTGAAAATTGCAGACACCATTGGCGCCATTTGTGAAAACAGTGTTACATTAAGCTTCACTAACTGCAACAATTTCAATATAAAATTCAATTAGTAAAGACTTAGTTTTTTATTTTCCTCGTACGTGTAGTATAAAGCACTATGTATCACTCGAGAGAAAGTGCGATTCCCGGTCTCGGGTGTTTTAAAGCCCTCGCCTACGGCTCGGGCTTCAAACGACACCCTCGACGGTAATCGGTCACTTTCTCCTCTCGATGAACAATGTACTATTATTATTTCAAAATGTCTTTATACAAACTCCATTCATTTCATACTCAGTGGAGAATCAAAGCATGGGAGACAGAAACCAGTTTTACAAAGTTTTGTGGAACAGCGAAGAGTAAAATTTTCGGTGATATTTATTCATACTGCTAAACGCTTTGTCCTTCTGTCTGTCCGTTGATGCATTTTTAAAATCAAGAACCTATTTCCAGATTTGATAGTAGGGTAGGTAACTACCTGTGCCTACTAGGCATATCTTTGAAGATCTTGAAGGGTATTATGAAGCCGGATAATCTGACAAGGGGCTTCCTGGGTTGTGGCTGAAAAATAGACAGGCTTGACAAAAAGACGACACGGTGGCACAGGGGTTGAGTGATTGACTGTTGCACTACGTTTTGCAGGTTCAATCCCCGCACCGCGAAAATGCTGGTATTGCCTGCAAACCTTTGTTCCAAGTGTTTGTTAAAATGCGCCCACGATATAACAGAAATTCCTGTTTTCCTTTAGGTAAATCATTACATTACTCCTCCCGCTCTATCTGGACTGGAGAGGAGTGTCAGACTTTTCTGACTAGACACCCACCCTGTTCGTGCCCTTTCCGCAACCACCGCAGGCAATCACCCTGTAGAGGCTCCACACTTATGATGACAGTTCTGTAAGGCACGCGTAGAACACGACGTGCCGTCACGCTGGGCCTGGTCAGTTACCTCTGAACAATGTCATTGCTTCATTTCTTATTACAAAATGTTTTAAGACTTTTACTAAAACTTTATGTAGAAAAAGAACGGTTTTATTAATTTTATTCAGTAATATTCACTAAAATATTTATCTTTGTTATGTGGACTGAGGGACCACAATTCAATCGTTATATTTTTTTATCTTTAATGCTTTGTGGTCTGTTATTTAGTAAATATCTTTACAAATTCTTTACTAAATGTCTGTATTCACAAAACATTCTTTTTTAAGATACTTTCCGAGATCTGGCTGATCGTCTGTGAGAACTGAGGGACCACACTTTATGGGTCGTAGTTTTTAATATATTTGCTTACAAATTCCCAGATTCATTCTACAATTGTTTTAGTCTACTACTAAATTCTAGGATATTCATTTCACGAATTCCCAGTGTGGTCCCTCAGTTCACACGCACATCTCTGAACACCGTCCGCAAGCCCGCGTCTACAATGGCAGGAGATCACTCTCTTACGTAATTACGCTGATTAGATGACGGCGAACAAGATAAATTTCTAGTGAGTGCTTTAAAAACATAGCAGTCGCTCTGTATTATTATATCACACTGTAAAAAAAACGATGACTTAATGCATTGCACAAACACCCCAAAAATAAACCCAACTGCAGTCTAACACCATATTAACGCAGTGACCTTGCATTTCATTCAATAATCCTACAACCAAAATCACTTGACCTGTCCCATCCTATTGTAAACTGTACATAAAGTTCTACACATTGGAACTTAGATAGAGGTACGGAAGATCTTGATAAACTGGATGTTAGTGTTGGGAAAACAAGATAGGTTGATCCGATTATCTCCACCACACTATTAAGATATGACAAAGGAAAATGTATTTTAGAAAGCAAAGCTTAGGTTTCAGTTTCAAGTGCAGCTATCTGATTGTTTTTCAACAGAAGCCATCGTATTTAGATTTTTTTAATTCTAATTCTAATAATAATTCTATTCTTTCCGAGGCAGGCAGAAATCTCGACATTTATTTTTTCCTGCTTTGTCAAATCCATGCAAAGGTTTTCTGTAAAAGATCGCTTTCAGCGATAAGACCGCCATTTGCAGTTGTTAAATTCTTATTTAATTATGTTATGGTGTACAATAAAAAGAATATCTATTTATGTTAGGATATACCTATATATGTATAACTAGTATTTGCGTGTTGCGCGAGGTGCAAGCACCTCGCGTGCTTGTGAAAACAACTAAAGCATTGCCCCTCTAAATCAAGTATTTGCGTGTTGCGCGAGGTGCAAGCACCTCGCGTGCTTGTGAAAAAAAAAAAAAAAAGAGGGGGGGGGGGGGTGATGGGGGGGGGGTTGCACAAGTATTTCGACTAAAGCATTGCCCCTCTAAATGAATCTGAAAAAAAAAATGTTCCAAGTCTCTTAGATTCCGAGATCCGCCTAAAGGGAGGGGAGAAGGGGGGCGGGGGGGGGACTTTGAAAAATGGTTTTTACTTTACCGAGCCTCCTCTATACGAATCCGTAAAAAAAAAAAATACGGGTCTCGTAGTTTCCGAGATACGATAGGGAGGGGGGAGAAGGGGGGGGAAAAGGGGAGGTTTGGCACTTTTCCCGTAGGTTTCAGAGTTACTTGTTTACGAATCTGTCAAAATATACCCACCTCCCCATCCACCATCTGGGAGAACAATTATGTCAGTGAGTCAGTGAGTGGTAATTTAGCTTTATATAGTATAATGACACAGCTCAGTATTCTCTATTTCCAGCAAACATATGTAACTAATGAACTTTACCCACAAACTCATAAGACAACCAACACAGTGTCATTGATCGATGATACAGTGTCACAATCACTATTTCTTGGAGATGTTTTAAGATTAGCGTCAGTTGATAACGAACGAACTAGAAACAAGACACGATCGGATTCGATTCGAAAATTAAAATCATTTCAGACAAAGAGTTCTTCATACTAAATATTTGTTACTATAGTGTTTTTCGGGCTTAAAATTTGTGTTGGAAATTGTTATTCGGTCTAAAATGTTTTTGACAGACAAAGAAATGGTGTTTGTGTGTTTTTTGATGCTTGTTTTTTTTACGGTGTTTCTATATCTGCACATCTGTGACGCGATGATCGGGCGATATGTCTTCAAAGTTTTCAGTAAGTACTTTTATTATTTCAATTTCTGTAGGTTTCATTTTAATGAAGGTTGGAGGGCAATGGGGGGCCCAATGGTTTCAGGCACAATTTACTGTTATGTCGTGGGTTTGAACCTAGGCGCAGGTATTTTGTGTATATTTTTAATTCTTAATTTTAGGTTGCTTATGTAAATAAAGGTTAAATATGTGTTCCGTCCGACGTGAAACAGAACGCATCTTTTGGCCGGCAACATTAGTTATCTGTGGACTTGACATAACCTCTCTGACTTGACAGATAGACTTTGCTTGCTTGGAAAAAATGCCGGTCATCGGGACCCTCTTTAGTTAAATATAATTGGTAAAATATCGTTGGATTCGCCTGTTGAGACCGATAATTGGGGCGCGAATTATTTGTTGTTTGAAGTTGTAGTCTCCGTTTGTCGAAAACCCCGGGATATTGTTGGAACATATCGCCTTATTGCGTCACCTCGTGGCACGCGCTTGGTGGAAACGAGTTAGGCTGTGATGCTGTGGGACCCGCGCCATCTGGAGATTGACGCCTTGGGAACGTCCTAGAACACACTTGACTTACATCACACGTTTCAATTACTCATCTCATATTACATACAAACACTTTGGACGTGATCAAACAGATCCGGGTTGCCGTCTACAGCTCAGGTGAGTGTTATTTGTAATTTTTGGATCAAATGGTTGTAGGCCGAAGCCTAGTAGAGGTAGGCCATTGTGTAACCTTGTTTATTGAAAGCAACGTTTAAGCTCCACGTATCGTGGAAAGTTTAGGACACCCCAGTTACCGTTGCACTGGGCCTATTGTAGTCCTGAACATTTGGTAAGCAGAGCGTGGGTTTTAATATAAAATCCACATAGTACATTCTGGTAGCAGGCGTGGCTCTTATAATATAAGATCCACTGGTTTAATTGGAAGTTTTGAAAGTAACTTTGGTTTGATTACTTAACACAACTTATAACTTAATAAGTTTGAATATATTACCATGTCATCCGGGCTATCTAATTGAAGTTGAATCAATTGAAGTTGTATTTGTAATTTGTACTGTAGCCCTTTGTTGAATTGACAAGTAAGATTTATTTGTGAAATTAGGAATTGGTTGTATTTGGTACATAAGTTGGTATATTGTTGTAAAAGTTGTTTGGTATTTGTGGCAATTAATAATTGAATGTCATTGATCTGAATTTAAAGGGTTATCTAAATAATAATTACACATAGTCTAACATAACAAGACTTGAATGGTGTGGATTGACTTATTGCATTTATTTGTATTTATTGGATTTTGTTAGAGATTCTCCGGCTCAATATTATACAGACAATTGTTGTGCTTATTGATGTTGGTGTGATCCTGCACAATATATACATTGAGTTGTTATTTGTTTTGTAACTAGCCATCTGTACCAAGCTAGATTCATACTTGGAATAAGTACAGGGTCGGATTTGGACTTGAAATAATTGAATTTGAATTTTTATTTGTTGAGATTATTTGGTCGGCTAACAAGTCATTGCTGTTTGTATTAATATTTGATTGTTGCAATGGCCTCATTAAGGGCAGTCAGGGAGGCTGCTGCGGGATTGACCTCACAGTTGAGATGGTTCACATCGGCAGCTGCAACTGTTGAGCGTGTGGAATTGGAAGAGCTCACCCTTGCTCGGTATGGGCAAGTGATTGAGAGGATCAAGTCAGCTGATGCTGCGCTCACGCGCTTCAACGAGTACATCATGGACGTGGATTTGGGGGTGATGGATCAGACAGCCCGCGATAAGATTTTGGGTGACTATGACCAGATTGTCCACCTGGGGGATGTCATATGTCTACGAGCGTGGGAAATTTTGAAGAGTCGGGTGCCTGATGCGGCCAAGCCGCAGACCCCCGTTGTTGCAGGCCCTGGACTATTGAGTAGGCTGCCCACCCTGGAGCTGCCACATTTTGAGGGTCGCTTGGACCACTGGCTGGGCTTCCTAAATCTCTTTGAGAGTCTTGTCGATGCATGCTCGGACCTCGGACCTGCCCAGAAGCTGGCCTATTTATTGTCTGTCCTGGAGGGCGAAGCCAGAGCCTTGGTGCAGCACTTGCCGGTGACGGATTCCTCCTATCCGACCGCTCTGGAGCTTCTCTCCCGACGGTATCAGAACAAGCGCTGCCTGGCTGATGTGCACATCGACCAAATTTTGGGACTACCGGCTATTGTCAGCACGTCGACGTTGCGCACTGACTTGCTGAACCCGTTGGTCTCAGCGACCAACGCCTTGAGACGCTTGGAGTTACCGGTGGAACATTGGTCCTACTTGTTGGTGCACATAGTGCTGCAGTTGCTCCCCGCGGAGTTGAGGTCACGTTTTGAGCAGAAGTATGGTGGGGATAGTGCCACCCATCTTCCCCCCTTTGACGACCTCCTCAAATTTTTGGAAGACGAGTGTCGGTTTGCGGATAACACTCGTGGCGCTACGGGGTCGCTCCCACTACCTTCTCAGCCCAGAGACCAGGGACGGACTAGGGCCCGGGGGCCTGTTGATGTTCCCCCCGCCCCCCGTTTTGCTGGCGCCCGGAGTCCTCGGGCTAGGGGGCCTGTTGATGATCGCCCCGCCCCTCGTTTTGCTGGCGCCCGGAGTCCTCGGGCTAGGGGGCCTGTTGATGTTCCCCCCGCCCCCCGTTTTGCTGGCGCACGGAGTCCTCGGGCTAGGGGGCCTGTTGATGTTCGCCCCGCCCCCCGTTTTGCTGGCGCCCGGAGTCCGCATCATTGTGACTTTTGTAAGGCAACAGGGCATGCCATGGCGCGTTGCCCGGCCTTTTTGAATTTGCACGTAAGTGCCCGCCGCCGCATTGTCAACGCACGCTGTTTATGCTTTTCGTGCTTGGGGGCCCACTTCCATCGGGACTGCCCCGACCCCCGCCCGTGTAGAATTTGTGAAGGGTCCCACCTTGAGATTTTGTGCGCCAACGCGAACCGCTCCAGCAGACCAGCTTCTGAGGGGGGTTCGCGCAGGGGGGGGGGGTACCCCAGAGACGAGCACCGGGCTGAGACCCGCGATTCTGTACGCCGCACTCCACCCCCCGCGCAAGTTGAACGGGAGCCCCACGAGCGCCATTTGGTCTTCCCTCGTCAGGGAGAACGCGCATTGGCTGCTAGGCAGCAGTGGCCGGGTCGGCGTCGCTGCCTTTCCCCTCCGTTGGCGGAACGTCCCCGGCTGGAGTCGCGCCCTCCGCCATTCGGGCATCCGGTGGGATATGCCCCTCCAGTGATGGCGAGCGGCTCGAGACACCGCGCAGACGAATATTTGGATTGTTGGCCTCGTCGTGAACGAAGGCAGCCTGGAAGTGGCGATCGGTCGCCGCCCAGGCATCACTAAGAGATTGACGCCTGCCCGCTAAAGGACCCCCCCGATCAAGACGGTTTTGTTGCCAACGGCCTCGGTCAAGGTCTGGGGACCCTTGGGTGACTCAATTGTGGTCCGTGCCATTTTGGGCACGGGAGTCCGGGGTTGCCTTTTGTCGTCTTGGTTAGCGGGACAGGTTGGCCTGAAGGTGAACGACCTTTCAGGCAGGATTTGGGGAATTGGCGAAACGGCTGTCACCACTGTTGAGGGAAGGACCTGGTTTGAAATCACCCTTGTGAGTTGTCCTTACCCTAAAATTGGTGCTCCTGCCCTTGTTATAACTGAACTTGGTTCAATTGTTGGTGACTGGTCGTCACACTAAGAACTCGCATGCCGGTTGCAATGCGCTGTTGGCCATTCTGCAGCGAGAATTTTGGATTTTGTCGGCTGATCGCGTCAATGAGACGAGGCCCTTTGCTGGCGTCGTAACGGATTTTGTTGGTCCCCCTTTGTTGAAGACGTCCACCCTTCGTAATAGTAAGTTTGTTAAGGCTTATTTGTGTGTTTGTCTGCCTGTCAACCAAGGCAGTACATTTGGAGCTGGTAACCTCCCTCTCGACAGAGGCCTTTGAGGCGACTTTGGAAAGATTTGTGTCTCGCCGTGGGTTACCTTCGTTGATTAGGTCTGATTGCGGTACGAATTACAAGGGTACAAGTAACTATTTGAAGGAGGTACACGCCTTCCTAATGAGAACCAGGTTGACATTGGTAATAGTTTGGCCCGCCGAGGGGTCACTTGGTTGTTTGACCCGCCAGCCTGCCCCCCATTGGGGGGGTATTTTTGGGGCCGCGGTGAAAGCGGCAAAGGGACGCTGGCGGAGATTGTTGGGAGACACCGTTCTCACCTTAGAGGAACTAGCTACGGTATTTGGCCGCATTGAAGCTGTGTTGAATTTGCAACCTTGTCAAGACTTCCAATTGATTAGCGGACGGGTAGGCCCGTCCGGGGGGGGGGTAGATGTTCGGTCCGACGTGAAACAGAACGCATCTTTTGGCCGGCAACATTAATTATCTGTGGACTTGACATAACCTCTCTGACTTGACAGATAGACTTTGCTTGCTTGGAAAAAATGCCGGTCATCGGGACCCTCTTGAGTTAAATATAATTGGTAAAATATCGTTGGATTCGCCTGTTGAGACCGATAATTGGGGCGCGAATTATTTGTTGTTTGAAGTTGTAGTCTCCGTTTGTCGAAAACCCCGGGATATTGTTTGAACATATCGCCTTATTGCGTCACCTCGTGGCACGCGCTTGGTGGAAACGAGTTAGGCTGTGATGCTGTGGGACCCGCGCCATCTGGAGATTGACGCCTTGGGAACGTCCTAGAACACACTTGACTTACATCACACGTTTCAATTACTCATCTCATATTACATACAAACACTTTGGACGTGATCAAACAGATCCGGGTTGCCGTCTACAGCTCAGGTGAGTGTTATTTGTAATTTTTGGATCAAATGGTTGTAGGCCGAAGCCTAGTAGAGGTAGGCCATTGTGTAACCTTGTTTATTGAAAGCAACGTTTAAGCTCCACGTATCGTGGAAAGTTTAGGACACCCCAGTTACCGTTGCACTGGGCCTATTGTAGTCCTGAACAATATGTATGAATCAGCTGTGTCCATTATTTCTTTATCGTAACAGATATTGTTCGTAGATAAAAATATTGTGTATAGAAATAGATACACACATTATCGTTGAGTGGTTTTTCAGTATCCCAGTAAAGTTAAGACCCTTTAATATCCTTTAAGTTCTGTCGATCCAAAGGTTGTCTGTAAGAGATTGCCCTGTTCGATAAGACCGCCCATTGCACACTAGTTTTACTTTTTGTATTTATTGAAATATTGTAAGGTGTACAATAAAGTATAATTGTAATAAATAATAAATACTTGGGGCGGGGCTCAGTACCGTTACCGCAAAAACCACTAGTTTTTCATATAAACAACGCTGTGATGCTTCGGAAACATACGTCTTATACTGCATCATTTTATTGTCTCTGTGATTTCAAAACCTTCCATATCCATACGCACAAACGCTAAGGAGTGGAATTCCCTGCCGGAGTCTGTGTTTCCTGATAGCTATAAACCTTAGGGTTTTAAGTCAAAAGAGAATAGGTTACTTCTAAGTAAGCGTGTTACATCTTCAACCACATCATCGGTTACCATCAGGAGAGATCGTATTCAAAGGCGAGCCTACCAACAATAAAAAAAAGTAATTCACTTGTTTGTTGTTGTTGATTGGATCCGAGAGTTCAATGACTGTTTTTTAATCTATTGATTAGAATACATCGTAGCAATTAACATTATCTTTATAATCATAATGACGTTGCTGAGGAGTGTAGACAGACATAATAATTATGATCTACCTGTTATCTGCGGTTTTGCTCCGAATACTTTACATACAAACTTTCATCCACTATTTTAGCCCCAAAATTAGCCCATGTTTGACCTCGGGTCTTCAACTATCTTTATGTGAAATTTCATCGAAATCTGTTCAGCGGTTTTTTATGAAAGCGTAACTGACAGACCGACATTTGCATTTATAATATTGTTATGTATGAAAGGCAAACGGTGGGAATGTTATAGGCAGATTATTATTGTAAGATATGTAAAACTATACATTGACAAGTGATAGACGTATGTTATTAATTTAACCCATTCAATATTTTATCGGACAGAGCTAAGTTTGGCGTTTGTTTCAGTCGAGACAATTTTAACACAATCTAATCCTCAGAAAAAAATGAACATTACATTTATCCGTAACGCTAAACCTGTACGTTCAGCAAAGCATGACTGAGTACTAAACTCCAATCTCACCTTTCTATTAAATACAGTTTTAGCAAAAACTAGCAACTGCCCGCGACCTCGTTCGCGTTGGAGACTTTTCGCGCGTAAATCCTGATCCTGTGAAAATTCCAGGGTGAAAATTAGTCCATATGCTATTACAGGATAATAATAATAAATAATAATAAATTTTATTGTGAAACTTAGGCTACAGGGTTGACATAGCACCGGCATTAATTTATTTATTTATTAGGGGACAAAAAACAGTTACATGCCAAGCTTAATAATAGATTCTTAAATTAACACAAAAATGAGATATACTATTATACTTAATCTATTCTATATCTATGTTACTACACATGTAACCCACACCATTGTCCACGAAATCACAAAAAAATATTAAAAGAAAACAGACATATAGTTTGCATCATAGGTAAATGATAATTAAAAAGAAGGATAAAAAGGTTATACATACTTATGAAGTTAGTATCTCTATTGCTCTTGCCTTAAAACTATGTTTAGAAAGAGTAAATATGTCAAGCTCCATGAAGTACGTGTTGTATGTATCAACAAGGCGACGAAGAGGCACGCGCACCCCGGCATTAGTCTTACACGAATTTGTATGGAATAATCGAGGCACACGCACCCCACGACACATGACAGATCTAGGTACTATATAATGTAAACCATTTGACAATGGAATGCAGTCGAATCTGTTAGTACATATTCCATGCAGCATCATTACACCCAGTAGAAATCTTCTAGATTCCAGACTAAGAATATTATAGCGTTTCAATAATAGTTCATAGGAGACTTTAGGACGATAACATTTATAATTCATAGTACGTAAATACTTTTTCTGAACAATTTCTAGCCTATCTTTGTACTTATCATATAGGGGATCCCAAATTTGGACGGCGTATTCTAATTGCGAACGAATTAGAGTTGTATATAATGTTAAGAATGTAGAGGGTCGTACAAAGTTACTTGAAGATCTCATCACTAGTCCATACATCTGAAATGCTTTTTTTACAATATTGTCAATATGAACATCAAAATGCAGTCGAGAGTCAAGCGTAACACCCAAGTCGCGGACAAATTGAACTTCTTTAAGTCTAATATTATTTATTGAGTAATTAAATTTTATCTGATTTATATTTTTAGTAAAAGATATTGTGTAACATTTAGGAAGGCTGAGGAAGAGTTTATTTTTGAGGCAGTATTCATAAAATCTATCAAGGTCGTGTTGTAAATAATGGCAGTCACGAATGTTTTTACAGGTAGTATAAATTTTCATATCGTCTGCATACATCAAGAAATTTGTGTTGATAAAACATTGTTTTATGTCATTGATGAACAATACAAAAAGAAAAGGGCCTAATACTGATCCCTGAGGTACCCCGGATTGAACAACAATAGAGTCAGATTCATGCCCATTAATGACGATCTTTTGAGTCCTATTGTAAATATATGAAGCAAACCATCTCAATAAATTGCCGCGAATGCCATTAAAGGCAATTTTTTCCATAAGGAGGGTGTGATCCACCTTGTCAAAGGCCTTCTGAAAATCCGTGTAAACTGCGTCAACTTGTACCCTGCGATCCATATTCTCAAAGAGGTAATTCACAAAAGTCATCAGGTTAGTGGTGGTAGAGCGCCGTTTCACGAAACCGTGTTGTTCAGGTATAATAAGATGACGGATATGAGGATATAGCGTACTGTGCACAAGTCGTTCAAAAACCTTTGACAAGGTGGAGAGAATGGAAATGGGCCGGTAATTTTCAACATTATTTTTATCACCACTCTTGTAAACAGGGGTGATAGAGGCTCGTTTCCAGACAGTAGGAAAGATCCCTTCTTTCAAACACTTATTGAAAACACTTATTGAAATTGTGTCTTAATCTAGATAATGGGTTGAGTTCTGATTTTTCTGCTAGGCTACAAAATAGCCTGTGTTTAGGCCAACTATGTACATACAAAATTTCACTAAGATTAATTCATTTTCAGATTCAACAAAATCAGCCAAATCGGTCCAGCCCATAGATAAAATAAATAAGTAGATTTGGTCAACAGACGAAATTATATCGGAACCGTGTGTCTCCAGTTAGGCGCTGGGCGGGGCAACAACTACACATGCAGTTTAATAAAATCAATAGATACGCACTCGCGCACACACCCGCATTTCTTAAATCAGAACGTACTATACAATCAATAATAAACCTTATATTTACCTTATAATTATTATTAAGTACTACCTACTAAGTATTAAGGGCTACCCTGGCGCTTTCGACTTAAATCTTAATATTTAATTATCATAGTGATAGGTCAAATAGAAGTCGATGTTAACTTACATTACGCTCTTGATCGGAACATACCAGCCGTATAGGTTGTATAGAATCCTGAAAAGTTGATTGACTGATTTTATGAATACCCTAAATCATGAGAATAGCTTTCAGTAATAAAATAAAATTTAACACACTTCTGCAAATATCAGTTGTACTCTTAATTTTGGAATTGTCCATTCAAAAAGCCTGCGACTTTTCTTTAGAGACAAGAACATTTCTGCGTTGAAGTGAAAAAAAAATGGTGCTATTTTTTGCAGGGTACCAGTTAGGTGGCATGCCTGTGGAATCAATCCATTCCTTTTTTATGTTACCATCTTTTGGGAAGCTGAAAAGTACGAAAAGCACTTATTTATCATTTACATACATCCTAAGCTACTTCTAAACGTCACCATATAATAAGCATCGCAATAATTACGTAACACACTATAAATCAAGATCTGAATGATTTTGACGTATATTGCTAATCCATTGCTTCATAATTATGTTCGAAATATTGGTCTGCTCAACAACGTAAATACCGCAGTGAGTGTTGTTGATTTAGCATAATGAAACCGATTCCTACTGTAAGTGTGTTACGCAACTATTACCTGCGGGGTAACCGCAGGTAATAGTTTAGTAGGTTATAATAGGTTTTTGTTATAAGAAAAATCCTAGTTAGTAGAGAAATTGTTAATATTTGAACAAATACACATCCATGCATAACAAATAAATAGCATGAATATATTGACTTATTTTAAGCTCAATTCACAAATATATTATCTGAACCATGCCGTTTATGATAACGCATTCGAAGCCTCAATGGAAGCAAAATACAAAAACCATAAAAAAATAAAGAAACAGCATGAGGATAAGGCATAACATACGATAATTCTAAACCGAAAAACACCACCGATTATTAACCTAAAATTAAAGTAACTTACTTTACGAATATTGGTTACGCATTTCTCTACTACTCTGTAAAAAAATCAAAATAAGTAAAAAAACATTATTTACAACGATCTTCCAACCGGGCTAAAACGGTTGACAGATTGAAAAATAAACTATTGTAACGACGACGGCGACGTCGGAACTCCTTACGCATGCTGCGGGCATAAAATAAATTGTTTATTTTTTTTTACTTTTTTGTACACTTGACTTTTCAACGTATTTTTATTTCTGTCATCTCATGTAAAATAAAAGTTAAACATATTTTCTTAGAGGTTTCCGTATGTTATAAAAAACTTTTTACCAAAAAATTACACCAAGTCAGGATCTGATGATGGGACATCATCAGATCCTGACTTGGTGACAATGGGATCAATTTCAAAGTATACCCTTTCAAACAAAAAAAGCATTTTTCAAATCGGTTCAGCCGTCTCCGAGTAATCGGTGATCATACATAAAAAAATAATAATAATATACGCGTCGAATTGATAACCTCCTCTTTTTTATGTCATCGGTTG
This sequence comes from Tholera decimalis, assembly GCA_943138885.2. NCBI lineage: Eukaryota > Metazoa > Arthropoda > Insecta > Lepidoptera > Noctuidae > Tholera > Tholera decimalis. Next base: position 39,176,899 of record OW964573.2, on the reverse strand, counting down.
AAAAACCCCTAAACTATAATAGCAATATTTCATTCGTCAATCGACATTGCTGTCGATAGCCTACGTTAGTGGATCTGCACAAGCACATCACTAATTCGTCGCAAGAAGTGGCGGCCTCACTATGCGATGAATCCGCGTAATACAGTTTCATATGTTATGTTTACATTGCTTGTCTAGTTACTTAGTTAGACGAACTCAGGTAGTGGTTAAGGAGCAATGTATTTATAGCAAAAGGAGTACAGTCGCTCTGATATTTGAAAACAAAAATAACATAAACAATAACATAACTTAAACCAAGAAATATTTTACGATTTATTGTTTTTCATGATTTTAAAGACAAATATTGTAAAATACTTGTACTTACATATGGTAAGTGATTCCATGATTCACATAGATTTGATTTTGGCTTCGGTTTTTACAAGATACCACAGAACAACTCGGCATTCATATATGTTATCACGATCGCCGTCGAAAGCGCACTAGTTCGCGGAGGCGGCCACTTGCCTGTGACATGAGCCCTGTGGCCATGTCGCGCGGACACCGATACGCCCCCTTATTTCTGTGGTCCAGCCGTATTCGTTTTTTGCGCTTAGCAACACATTTAGCGATTCATTTTTATTATATACAGAAGATCTGTTACAAGTACTGAAATAGTTAACCTAATCCCACAGACAAACATTTTATACACACGCACATACACCACATCACACCTCGCACGTCGTCACACAACACACACCACAATTGTAACTGCACTAATCTCTTAAATTTCTTTTGTATATTAATTTGCTTGCTTATCTTGTAATTTAAGATTGGTATCATAAAATTATTTTGTGTAAAACAGTTTCTGAGAGGTGAAATTCTGGTGACCTGTAATACAGGTTTTGATTACCTACCACAGGCACCAGTGTTTCTCGGCCAATGTACTTGTGTTCTTATGTATGCCAATAAAATAAATAAATTAAAAAAAAGAAAAATAAAAATCTCTGTTTTTGTGAGTATATGTAGTAAGTACACTAATTTAGCCCTCCCCACTTTAATTAATTTTTTTAAAGTCCTTCCAAAGGTTGTCTGGAAGATATCGCATTCAGCGATAAGACCGCCATTGTAACCATAGAAAAAGCAATATTGTTAAATAGGTGTGTTTAAATTTTGGTGTGTATAAGTTTTGGTGTGTATATTCTAACTACCTATCTATACATCCATCCTAACAAATTTTCCCATTTATTATATTAGTTAGATATGAAAGATCAATGAGAATATCGTGACGCCAGCAGTAGGTGTTTCCTAAATCCTAACACAATTCCGTTAACGATATCTAACTAATTACATTGGGCTATCAATTGGAACCGATATAATATCTACTGTTGATAATATTCCAAACTTTTAGTTCGCGACGCGACCCGTTACCATGGACACGGATTATACCGTTCTGTTGATTCCATTTCTAGTGCTAATCGTATTCTATTTAATGTCTTGCCTGTGTCTACATTGCATCAGGATTTTGGGTAAGTGTTTTGTTACGGTGTACGGAGCGCGCAATGGATAGTGTGTCTTGGTTTCTTGTCATTTTTTTGTTTGTAACATTTGTTTGTTATTTCCTAATTATGATGAACAACGCTAGTACCAGTATCTCTGTGGTAACTAGAACAACACTATATATTAACTAGCTAAATTGAATGAGATATAATTTAGATGGTTATTCATAATTTAAAAAAATAAATTATGTAGAATTATATTTTAATCATATTTTTTTCCATCTGTATAATGCCAGTCCGTGGCTCCTTATAGTCAAGTATTGCATGTTAACACGTGGATAATGTAGTAAGATGCAATATTGTAAATACTAGCTATTATTATATTAATGTTAAATGGATATTTACTACGTGGCTGTTTATTGTCCCATAATAAATAAAATAAAATAAGAATTGTTACTGAAAATGCTAACAGCAGTCTTGGAAAAATATCAATGATCCCGCGAACAACATGTAAAAAACAAAACCATGACTGTATTCCTTGGATGATCAATCGGTGATATTGGAAATACCCCACGGAAAAATTAAAGCTATTCTGTGGAATTTACTTACTGGTCCTCACCAAACTACAAGTAAGTCCTGACTCTTCTTCTTCGTCGTGTTCTTCATTGCTGAAGGTCGTGTTTCCTATGAGTGCTGCGTCGATATAAGGGTAAGACCACGAAAAATTGTTCAATAACACACTTGAAACTGTAACACACAATAACATATTTGAAATGATATAACACACTGGAAAATAGTAAAGTCTAGTGCACATAATTGATAAATTAATAAAAACTTGAGAGGTGTCAAGGGACACCCGGATGGAACGAAGTTCCGCTTTCTATAAGAGAGAGAGAGAGAGAGAGACTGACAGAGAAACATGCGCACGCCGCACGGCTACTATAGCTTACTATAGCAAAAAGTGACGTTACAACTTTTCGTCTTAATTTTTTCCGTCTAGCCCCCTTTCGCAATGCGCGATAAGGAACTTCGTTCCAAAACTAGTTTATATTCGAGTGTTGTTGCATCTGCTACAGTTATAACTGATGCAGATGCAAAAACACTCCTCCACACCACTCTGTCTTCGGCGTTCCTTAGGGCTGTCGATACGCTATGACCGGTGATGGTTTTTATTAAGTAAGACCAACGGATAGGTAAACGACCCCATCGACGCTGTAAGTCCTAGATGTTTTTATAAATAAAGGTGCCCCTCACCAGGATTTTTCTCTTTTATTATCTGTAGGTATATATGACCGTCATTCAACGATGACAATGGTTATTTTACGTAGAATTGAATGACAAATCCTACTAATGAGAATTTGATTAGCAAATTAAACGTTTTAGGGACATAGTCACGAGCACCTCTGTGCGGGGGGTTGCGTTAGATCAATTTATAATATAATTGCGCTTATCAGCGAATAAATACATGACACAAAACGTTTTGGGAATACCTTCATTATGCGTACGGCTTAAGCCGGCTCTACACGTTGGCCAACACAGTGGCGAATGTAGTGGCCAATGCCTGTTGGCCAACGTGTAGACGGGGTGTTTGTGCATGTTGGGTGCACAACCACCCCCTCTACACGTTGGCGAATAGGCATTGGCCACTACATTCGCCACTGTGTTGGCCAACGTGTAGAGCCGGTTTTAGTGGAATTCCCTGCCGGAGTCTGTGTTTCCCGATAGCTATAACCTAGGAGTCTTTAAGTCAAGGGTGAACAGGTTACTTTTAGGTAAGCGAGCTCCATCTTCGACCACATCATCACTTACCATCAGGTGCGATAGTGGTCAAATGCGAACCTATTTTCAATAAAAAAGAAATACAAAAAAATCCGTCATTCAACGATGACAATGGTTATTTTACGTAGAATTGAATGACACATCATACTAATGACAATTTGATTAGAAATATATTTCGAGTTTGAAGCTACTTAGGCTACCATTGACTATGAATTTTCATTCGCACAGCGTGATGACTATGCAATTGGATACGAGTACATGTCCCGAAATAAAACAATATGATTTTGTGGCGAGCGGGAGTAGCTCACCGTCCGGTAAGGACCCAGGCCCGGGTCGGCGGCGCGTCGTGTTCCGCGCGCGCCTCAAAGAGCAGTCACCAGCATTGACGGGGCCCGATATTGCTATTGCCTGTCTAGGTTACAGGATTTTTTTAACGAGATACTATGGCTCCGGAAAGCAAGGGCAGCTGAAGGAACAGGGTGGGTTTTCAGTCAGTAGAAGTCTGACACTCTTTTCGGCTCTACGCAAAGCGGGAAGAGTCATAATTATGATGATTTTCTCTCCGAAAAATTGGGTGCAGATGCTAAGATACTTCGCCAATTTCTACAATAAGTCATGCGCTGTTATAGCAGTACGGCTATGGAATGCTCTGCCTGAATGCGTAACAAGCACAAACCAATCCTCACTACTAGTCACTACCTACTTGTCTCCAAAATATTGTTAACATTAGTTCCCTACTTTATGTGAAGTAGTTGTCCACCTGGTAAACGTTGTTTTGCCGTATAAATGATTTTCTGTGAAATAAGAAATTATTTCAATTTCTGAAGTCGGTGTCTTTGTATTTTAGTTATTTGTCACCGACTTCCGAAATTAAAGTTATTTTTAACTTAACAGTGTTTTTTTGGAAGTTGTTCTCACTTTTCGTAAACCGTTTTTTATTTTTCGTTTTTTAATGGTTCGGTTTGTAAATTATCTAGTTACGAAAGCCTAAATGTCAACTACTTATCACCTTTTACAAAATATTGCTTTTCCCGATGCAAGGCTGATAATTGTTGAAGAGTTCTCCTGGTACTTCACCATCAGTATAAGTATGCATTGTGACGAGCATAGACACCCCCACAAGGTCCTCTTATTTTGAAGTTCGTTATAAAGAATGTATGTGCATATAAAATTTGAGGGTTTCCCTCGATTTCCCCGGTCTGCCATCATCAGATTTTGAGTTGATTACAATGGAACTATCTCAAGAGTATAGGATTTCGAACAAAAAAAAGAATTTTGAAAATCAGTCTACAATTAGCAGAGAAATCGGTGAACATAGCTACATAAAATAAGAACATTATTAACGTAAAATATACGCATTATTAAGGATACCGCATATTAGATTACCGCACTATATGGCAGTTTGAGTGCTTTATACGGCCCACCCAAATGTCCTAACTTTGGTATTGTTCGTCAAATCGTTGAAGCTCCTTAAGATATAAGTTGAGCTACGCGATATTTGAGAAATGCTTGCACTGTTTGGACGGACCTGCTCAAATCTGTATGATTCTGTCCTTTAAAGGGCGCCACAGGCATAAACCTACATGGCTCTCATATGATTTGATTACTACACATTGTATGGACTTTAAAAGAGACGTTGACCTCTGAGTTTGTTTCAGTGTTTCTTCTCAGAGTAGTCAGTTAGGAAACACTGGCCTCATCTAGTTTACATTTACGGAAAAAAAAATGACGTGTAAAAGTGTTACTTATAACCCAATTTCAAAATAAACATCATTATTATTATACTATATAAAGCTAAATTACCACTCACTGACTCACTGACAGAATTGTTCTCCCAGATGGTGGATGGGGAGGTGGGTATATTTTGACAGATTCGTAAACAAGTAACTCTCAAACCTACGGGAAAAGTGCCAAACCCCCCCTTTTCCCCCCCCCTTCTCCCCCCCCCTATCGTATCTCGGAAACTACGAGACCCGTATTTTTTCTTTTTACGGATTCGTATAGAGGAGGCTCGGTAAAGTAAAAACCATTTTTCAAAGTCCCCCCTCCCCGCCCCCCTTCTCCCCCCCTTTAGGCGGATCTCGGAATCTAAGAGACTTGGAACATTTTTTTTTTCAGATTCATTTAGAGGGGCAATGCTTAAGTCGAAATACTTGTGCAACCCCCCCCCCATCACCCCCCCCCCCCCTCTTTTTTTTTTTTATTTTTTTTTCACAAGCTCGCGAGGTGCTTGCACCTCGCGCAACACGCAAATACTAAACCCCTCCATCAACCCCCGCCTTTTTTTTTTTTTTTTCACAAGCACGCGAGGTGCTTGCACCTCGCGCAACACGCAAATACTTTTTTTTTTCACAAGCACGCGAGGTGCTTGCACCTCGCGCAACACGCAAATACTTGATTTAGAGGGGCAATGCTTTAGTTCTTTTCACAAGCACGCGAGGTGCTTGCACCTCGCGCAACACGCAAATACTTGATTTAGAGGGGCAATGCTTTAGTTTTTTTCACAAGCACGCGAGGTGCTTGCACCTCGCGCAACACGCAAATACTTTTTTTTTTCACAAGCACGCGAGGTGCTTGCACCTCGCGCAACACGCAAATACTTGATTTAGAGGGGCAATGCTTTAGATTTTTTCACAAGCACGCGAGGTGCTTGCACCTCGCGCAACACGCAAATACTAGTTATATTATATAAAGCTAAATTACCACTCACTGACTGACTGACTCACTCATTGACATAATTGTTCTCCCAGATGGTGGATGGGGAGGTGGGTATATTTTGACAGATTCGTAAACAAGTAACTCTCAAACCTACGGGAAAAGTGCCAAACCTCCCCTTTTCACCCCCCTTCTCCCCCCTCCCTATCGTATCTCGGAAACTACGAGACCCGTATTTTTTGTTTTTTACGGATTCGTATAGAGGAGGCTCGGTAAAGTAAAAACCATTTTTCAAAGTCCCCCCCCCCACCCCCCTTCTCCCCCCCTTTAGGCGGATCTCGGAATCTAAGAGACTTGGAACATTTTTTTTTTCAGATTCATTTAGAGGGGCAATGCTTTAGTCGAAATAATTGTGCAACCCCCCCCCCCCATTTCCCCCCCCCTTTTTTTTTTTTTTTTCACAAGCACGCGAGGTGCTTGCTCCTCGCGCAACACGCAAATACTAAACCCCCCCATCTCCCCCCCACTTTTTTTTTTCACAAGCACGCGAGGTGCTTGCACCTCGCGCAATACGCAAATACTTGATTTAGAGGGGCAATGCTTTAGTGTTTTTCACAAGCACGCGAGGTGCTTGCACCTCGCGCAACACGCAAATACTAGTTTCATTATAAATCGAAAACTGCTCATCAGATCTCGGTCAAATTTATATGGAACCACACCAAAAGTACCAGCTTTCGAATATAAAAAGAATCACCTAAATCGGTACACGCACTTACAGGTTATAAGGTAACACATAAAAACGAAGTCGAATTCAGAACCTCCTTCTTTTTTTAAGCCTGTTAAAAAATAACTTCACACTTACCAAATCAAACTTTTTAGGGACATAGTCACGAGCACCTCTGTAGATCGATTTATGTCATAATTGCGCTTATCAGCCAATAAATAAACAAATGAGTGTGTCGTATTCTGAATACGAGGGAATTAATGTACAAGCTACATGAAGTGCAGCTCGTTCATAGATAGCCTGTGATATTAACACGTTGCATTGTCTGTATTTTTATCGTCATAATAATAACAATGAATCTATATTAATAATACAGATGGCACTGAAACTATTAGGACTATACATGTGAAACTTGGTAGGTAGATGTATTCTGTAAACCGCTTTCCGGTTTAAGAAAAAAATTTTAAAAATGTTCAAAATTAAGGGGCTACATGGAACTGAAAAAAAATGATTTTTTTTGTCATGAAATAACATTGAGGTTTCTAAAACCACTTATTCATAAAGTTAATTGTTTAAAAGATATACGTTTCCAAAGTGGTAAAATGTGTCCACCCCCCCCCCCCCCCCCCTATAAGTTCTATAATAACGAAGCTAAAAATTAAAAAAAATATGCTGTAGATCTTAATGTAAACCTTCAACCAAAATTGGTCTGAACGAGATCGGGTCAGCAGTTTTTGAGATACAGCATATTTTCTAAAACCGCAAATATAACTTTGTAATTCATTGAAAAAGTTATTTGGCGTAGTTGTACGGAACCCTTCATAGGCGAGTCTGACTCGCACTTGGCCAATTTTTTCTTACTGATTTGATTACCGATCAGTATGTTGACATAATGAGTAGTTGAGTCCGTATTGCAAAAGTTTACAAAAATTGTTATTTAACGTGAAAACTACTGATAAATCGTTTTTTTTTATTTAGAATAGGCTCGCGTTTGACCACCATCTCACCTGATTGTAAGTGATGACGTAGTCGAAGATGGAGCGAAAATTTGTGAAAATGTCACAACCAACCTACCTACACAGCGTACCCACTGCTGGCTGGGACACGTGCCTTCTCCCTATCAGGGGGCTTGGGCTAATAGTGATAATTGAGATAACTAATTACCCCTGCTATGTAAGTAATTACTTTGAACTAAATTGAACTAAATTGAATGGTTTTCACCTACACTGTTCTCTCATACCTACCTCTCTAGGTACTCATGAATTAAATAGGTACCTATTGTATTTATTTAAGTCGTTTAAATTTTGAAAAGGGAAGCCGTGGAATTCGAAGTTCATACCGTGCATAACACTAGAAATAAAATAATTTAATTTGAAAAAAAAATTGTATAATTTATTATTACCATTATGCAAAACTAAAATACTCAACGGTGTCGACTGGTAACGTAAATGAATAATTGTTAAAATAAACCTTATATTTACCAGTAGGGACATAATATTGTAGATAGTGCCCCCCTCTAAATTAATAAAACCGCCACCTAGTAGTGAGTAGCCATACTTATAATCCATTGCTTTTAACGTCATCTAGTGGGTTATAGCTGAACTTAAATACGGTAAATGACAGTAATATACTAGATGACGCTACTGATCGTATTTGTTGAAATCGGTTTAAAGTTTTGTTTACATCGATTTTTTATAACTTTATAAGAACAAAACATAGATATTTTATTAATATTATATATATATATATATATATATATATATTTTATTTGACAAAAACCTTACAAATTTCTTAAAACTAGCTTATTTACAATTTGTGGAAGGCATACATAAATATTTCAACCCTGCCTCCTAAACTAGGATATCCTGTGTCTTAGGAGGCAGTGTTCTACTGTCGCATATTCATGGGGTTGAATCTTTGAGATGTAAATTATGGAGACTTCTTCATCAGATAATTTTATTAATCAGCCTATGACTTATAATGTTGTAGACCTATGATCTACTTTTACCATTGAGAGCGATTTTGACTCTATTTACCCTGTAGTGTATAGAAAACAGTCACAGAGACTGTAAAAATTAAATGAATTAGTGAAATTGCAGATATACACAAAACTTAGTCATAATTTTCAAGTGTCACTGTCACAGTTGGGTCGTCGACCCCGAAGTCAGGTGTGAAACATTGAAATTAAATAAAGTTTTTTTTAATGACCTATACAATGTTGATTCTCGTCATGCTAGAGAAGTTTTACTGGTTACTGATAACCTTGCTTATGGATTGCCTTTTTTATTGATAATAGGCTCACGTTTGACCACCATTTCACCTGATGGTAAGTGATGATGTGGTCGAAGATGAAGCACGCTTACCTAGAAGTAACCTATTCACTCTTGAATTAAAGACTCCTAGGTTATAGCTATCGGGAAACACAGACTCCGGCAGGGAATTCCACTAAGCCGTACGCATAATGAAGGTATTCCCAAAACGTTTTGTGTCATGTATTTATTCGCTGATAAGCGCAATTATATATATAACTTAAGAAAGCTATAACCTGGGGGGTTATAGCTTTCTTAAGTTATTGTTTTCTTTTTTTATGAAAAATAGGTTCGCGTTTGACCACCATCTCACCTGATGGTAAGTGATGATGTGGTCGAAGATGGAGCACGTTTACCTAAAAGTAACCTATTCACTCTTGACTACGGACTCCTAGGTTATAGCTATCGGGAAACACAGACTCCGGCAGGGAATTCCACTCCTATTCTATTTCCCACACTCGAATAATGTAGTTAATAAATAGCAATGTCATTCATAATCGAATGTAGATGGTTTCAGATCCATTGTAACATATGTTTAAGAAACCGTCTGAGCGGCAGCGTAAAGCACGTAATGAATAAGATTGCAATGTAAAAATCTTACCATATGCCACATTTATTAATTTACGTTTCATGCACGTAGGTACAAAGGCGGACTTAATGCCACATTCATTTTTGTATACTGTTTGCTTCATGGTACGTGTTTTTAAACCCGCATTGGTTTAAAAACTTCAATATATGCAAAAGACTGCTAAATTTTGAACCATTTGGTACCTAATAGTTATTAAAATTCTAATTCATACAACGTTCAGGGCACCCATCCACGGAGCGGCCTCGACAACCTTTGCTTAACCTTAAAGATCGAGCCGTGCGTCTTTCATTTTTGCTGGCCTTTTGAGGTTCAACAATTATTGTAATTAGGTACTATACAACGGGTAACAGAAACCCCAGATCTATTCAAAAGGGCTGAAGAAAACATTTGGTATGGATTCTCTATGTAATCTCAGCTCAAAATAAGTGACTCAAAGAATTGATAAGTACCAAATTACTTACTTATGACCTTTCAGCCTTTAAAGCAAGAGTGAATAAGCATCTTCTGGGCTCGCCCGTTACACCGTAGACCTCATCTATCGCTTACCATCAGGCGAAATTGAGGTCAAGAGTTGGCTCATCCTGAATAAACAAAAACAAAATCGGTTCCATATGTTTCTTGAATAGCAATCATAACGAACGTGTCGCAGCACTACTAGAGTCAATAGCTTTCTACGTCACTTGCCAATAACACGATAATTGTCTTCGTTCTTCTTAATTTGAAAAAGTCGGTTCCGTAAATGTAGATATAAGTCTAGAAACCCTTGTCATATCGTTTATTATCATCCAAAGAAGCCGTGCACTTGGTGTGTATATACCCTTTAAATTACACTTTGTATAACTCGGTCTATGAATCTCGTTCACTTTATGTCACGCGATAAGTCACAAGACACAATGTTGGTCACATTACAGCCAACGCTGGGACTTGATGCGTGACAGTCGCGTCACAGATCATCACGAGGGTTTCAGGTTATAGGAGGTGCTTCAATTTGTTTGGTGCGCCGGGTGACTGCCTGGTTAAGTCTGGTCTGGTATTAGGTATTTGAATGTCATATTATATTAATACGAAAAGCAAAACTTTGTACCCAAAAGACAGGCTTAAAAACATAACCTTTGTTTGACTCAGTCTTTAATTCAATACTTTCGTTGTGCGTATAGTTAAGGAGTGGTATTCCCTGACGGAGTCTGTTTCCTGATAATTGTGACCTGGAGATATTTAAGTCAAGAGTGAGTAGGTTTCTTCTAGATAAGCATGCTTCATCTTCAATCACATCATCGCTTGCCATCAAGTGAGATGGTGTTCAAATTCGAGCCTATTATCAATAAAAAAACTCCATGCTAAATTTTATCAAAATCGGTGTATGAATTCTGCCAGGGTTGCGGAATTGTTCTAAAGAAATACCGCGGCCCCAGAATGCAAAGAGAAGTGAATGAGCAGGGAGGGTTTTAGTAGAAGTCTGACACTCCCTTTCGCTCTAACCAGAGCGGGAGAATTCATTTGGTGATTCAGAGTCATTTTCCCCACTATAATAAAAAAATATATGTATTTATTTATATTTTAATTAGACCATGATCGTACTCTATCGAAGGTAGAACATATTATAATTAATATAACGACCACATTTTTAGAACATGATTGAATGCAGTAATGAAGAAAAATTAAATTACCAAGAACATTGAGATTTTATTAATTCCATAATAGCCTAATGGTTAAGATATAGGACTTGTGATCGAGAGGTCGCAGGTTCGAACCCCACCCATTACACTATTGTCGTGAACCCACTCCAGACACAAGCATATTTAGCAAGATTCTACCCACATTGCAAGTTCTCTTTTCAGAAATAAAGTACATTGATGCAGTCGCCATAGTAATGACTAATGATATACAAGGTGTCTCAAAAGAAAGTTCACATTTAAATCTTTTTTTAAAAGAAAAGTCTTAGCTTTATTGAAAAAATGTTTATTTTATATTGAAGTACACTGTTTGGGAATTTATTTTTTAAAAATAACATCGTCCAAATGTAAACCGTTGCGCTCTCGGCATTCATTTAGTCGGGCACTAAAATTGCCTATGACAGCTCGGCAGGTAGTCTCCGTGATGGCTGCCATTTCATGACGGATATTTTCTTTTAATTGTGCGAGGGAAGTCGGTTTATTAGCGTAAACTTTTGATTTGACATAACCCCACAGGAAAAAATCCATAGGCGTTAAATCGGGACTCCGTGGAGGCCAATTTATGTCACCTCGCCAGGAGATTAATTTGTTCGGAAAAATTTCTCGAACTCGAGGCAGAGATCTGTTGGACGTGTGTGAAGTTGCTCCATCCTGCTGGAACCATGTTCTTTGGTTGTAACCAGGAAAGTTTTGCAGTTGGGGTACGAAAAACTCGTCTAACATCTCCACATAACGCTCTGAATTCACTGTGAGTGTGCGTCCCCTTCCATCTTCAAAAAAGTAAGGGCCGATAATTCCTCGCGCCGACATCGCTGCCCATACGGTGACTTTGGGTGAATGTAGCGGTTTCTGATGTTTTTGTTTTGGGTTGGTTGCACTCCAGTAACGACAATTTTGCTTGTTTACATGCCCATTCAGGTGAAAATGGGCTTCATCGGAAAACAAGATGTTGGTGAACGTTGGAAAGCGCTCAATCATCTGATTTACAAAGGCAAGCCTCTGACCAGCATCTTGAGGCTTCAGTTCTTGCAGTAACTGAATTTTGTACGGGTGCAGCTTTAAATCTTTGTGTAAAATGCGGCATAATGAAGATCTGTGCACATTTAAAGCAACAGCACGCTTCCGAATCGAGAGGTTTGGATCATCCCGAATAGACTGAGTAACACTGTCCACGTTTTCGGCTGTTCTTGATGTTCTTGGTCGCCCAGATTTTGGTTTCTCCAGAGTTGACCCAGTCTCTTCAAACTTCTCAACCCATTTTGCAATGAGACGAGTGCTAGGCGCATCATTTAAGTGACGAATATGTCGAATACTGCAGAATTTTCTACGCGCTACAGTCGCCGAATTACCGTTTTTGTAAAACTCACGTACGCACAACGCACGGTGCTCACCAGAGAAACGCTCCATAGCGACTAAATTCCCAAGAGCCAGACTACCGACTGACATACCCCTCGCGCCCCTCAAAATAGTTGCTTTCGCGTAATAAGATAAGCAAATGTGAACTTACTTTTGAGACACTTTGTATTAGCATCTGAAATAGTCCAAATAAGCACCAGAACGGAAAAGAAGTCTGTTTTATTTAGAACTCAATCGCACGAAATTTTACCTTCAGATCTAGGTAGGTACGTGTGTTGCAATTTAATCACTTTGCGTGTTGTGTGTATTTAGATTCGGTCAGGAAACGGAAAGGAAGTATTTCGCCATCACTAAACCCGCTATTTATAGACATTGTTCAATATTTAATCGACATATACAAGCTGTTATGCAACTTATATAGCCACACTTGTAGGTACGTAATAAATTTTCGGAGTGTGTAGGTACTGTGTTTCTTTCGAGTGTCACATAAATAATGGTATTATGAAATAATTATATCATTATTGAAAGAGTCAGGATTACCTGGTCGACAATGGAACACTTTTGCTTAGAAAACTGCTGTGATCTTCATAGACCATAGAGCCTATATGTTCTAATCCGACGACGCACGGTGGGCTGAAAATCGGCTTTCATAGACTTAGGCATTTTATTTTGCAAGTGCGAGTTTTTTTGCCGGATATCACTTCTATTAGTTATAACAATATACAAAAATGACACCAGAATTGATTCTGCACAGAAACGAAGGAATTATAATTTTTTTATGAAAATTTTGTATGGAGCTAGTATGAAAAATCGAAATATCTCTAAAACGGCAGCGATAACCGTAATATCCTTATAGGGGGTTATAGTACTAATTATTTATGATTTTTTGACATACGTTACATAATGGTTGTAGTTGCCTTTTTTTTTAAAAAATCGTCAAAATATTTTTATTTATTTTTACATATTTAAACGTTCCTTTTAGTGTTTAAGTTGAAGAATTCAGAGCTTTAACAACTCTTATCATAAAATAGCATCACCCCTATAGACCTGAAGGACTAGACAGAGGTGTGTAGTGTCTTGTTGATCTTGTAAGATTTCCAACAATACCAAATAGTTGAATATCAGTGTCAAAGTGCCCATGCTGTCGCTTCTTTTTGAAAGATAGGGGAATGAAATTGTTAATTGATCATACCCTAAAAGTATGATTACAACATAACCGGACACATAATAATAATAATATCCTTATAGGGGATTATAGTACTAACATTATTTATTTTAACATATGAAACTGTTCAAAACGATCCATGAACTGTGTCAAAGTTAAGAACATCGTTAGGAAGCATGCTTTTTCCCCAAATATTAAGAATATGTGAAAAAAAAAGACTGTATATAAACTTTTTATTGATAGGTAATTTAAATAAAACAGAAGTAACAAAAATAATATCTAATAAATTCAATTATACAAAATACATATTGGAAACTATAATTTATGAAATTATTAACTAAACATATTGGTACAATAAACTAACATAAATAACAAAAGAACATAAAGAAAAATAATTAAATTTTACAAATTTTCTTTACAACTTTCGTTGTCGGACTCCAATTCCGAGTCAGAATCCAGATCGGATATACCTACAAACTCGAACTCAGTTTCCGGAAACTGTATTAGGTCGAGAGTTTCAGCAAAAAAGGTTGTCTTCCTTTTGGCATCTAACTTCGGCCTTTGTGCACTTAGAAAAGGATCCGAAGAAACAACAAGCATATTTAGGATATCTTGATTAGAATCTTGCCTGCTTCTTTTCCGCGAATGATGTTCCCGGAACCTCCTAAAATCTTTGTTTCGAAACTCTGAGGCTTCTTCCGAGAGAGTCCCAATCGGGACAATATCATTTTTTTCGATTATGTCAGCTCCGTGTATTAATAGTTTATGTACGGTTGATGACATGTAGTACCAGTCGTATAATTCCACGTACTTTTCTGCTGTTTTGCGAGCAAAATCTTTAAATTTGATGACATCGATCTTCTCACCAGATGTTATTGCTTGCAAAATAACAGCAAATCTTTTTATCAGGTTTTGATCCAACCCAGTAATAGCTGCAGTTTTATTGGGAAACTCGAAAAACTTCCTTGCGGTATTCCCGTCATTGGTAGTTCCCGAGCCTTGTTTTACTATATCAATTAACAGATTGAGCTCCTCTTTAAATTTATTTTGAATGTTTTTTTTTCTGTTTTGTAACATATCTTTATGCTCATTACTTCTTGCTGCCCACTGTTTGAAGTCAAGTCTGTACGCAATGTGTAACAGACATTCCATGCAATTTATACGGGCATGTAGGGATGATAGGCCAAATTCATATATGTCAGAACACACAGTTTTTGATGTTACAGCATCTAAGTGGTTCATTTCTGTTGGTTTTGCTAAGCACAGGTAGCATGATGCATTTGATCTAGCTTCAGAAAGGTACGTGCAGACTTTTGCGTCGATCATTGTCATCATTAGTTTATGAGTCACTACTACAGTTTAATATGTAAAAATAAATAAAAATATTTTGACGATTTAAAAAAAAAAAGGCATCTACAACCATTATGTAACGTATGTCAAAAAATCATAAATAATTAGTACTAAAACCTCCTATAAGGATATTACGGTTATCGCTGCCGTTTCAGAGATATTTCGATTTTTCATACTAGCTCCATACAAAATTTTCGTAAAAAAATTATAATTCCTTCGTTTTTGTGCAGAATCAATTCTGGTGTCATTTTTGTATATTGTTATAACAAATAGAAGTGATATCCGGCACAAAAACTGGCACTTGCAAAATAAAATGCCTAAGTCTATGAAAGCCGTTTTTCAGCCCACCGTGCGACGTTAGTCTTGGCGCAATTAAATTGTGTAATACCTACAGCCCCAGCTCTAAAGACCCATGGAAATCTGACAGGCGCCCGACTTAGTGACAATGTTTAAGACAATAAAAAAAAACTAGTCATCAATTTATTTAGTTGACATATATTTACATGCCACAGGTTTACATAGCGGGTCCCAAACTAGGCACAGCCTGTATTTAATTTACCACCGTTCTACTTGCTTTGCAATAAAACTTATACACATAAATCTACTTTAAAAACAGAAAAGCTTAAAGAACACACTAATTTTTAACCCAACTTAATTATAGTCCACAATATGAAAAATCAGTTTCTTTACACGGGTGTATTTCATTGTCTATCTCACTAAGGTAGGCAATGCAGTTGAATTTTTTTCTATAGTCTCACGTTCGACGTCCATCTCACATCTCACCTGATGGTAAGCGATGATGTGGTCGAAGATTAAGCACGTTTACCTAGAAGTAACCTATGCGCTCTTGACTTAGAGTACCCTACCCCTGTATTAAATGACCAAGTATTAATTTACATAATAAACTTTTTATGAACAGAATCAATGAGAAACTACGTTCACTAACGGTTTGAAATCATATAAGCACTTTTATAGATTACTTTCAAAACCTTACTCTGTATAATATTAGTTAAGGTCAATGTCGTATTGTCGTCATAATGAAATACCTACGCACTGTTTGCTGTCAGTTACGAATGAAGCATCATACACACCGTGCATTAGTGACGGTTGCGGCTCTTCAAAACGCATCGGAATGCTACGATAGAGCCAGTGCTGTAGTAAGAAACTACGTTTCAATAACTTATCAACAAGTTACTCATTGGCATCTGTGGGCCACAGGGCCAGATTTGGAGGCCTAGAGGCCCTTAGAAAATGAAGGAGTGGAGGCCCCTAATTATTTTTCGAAAAATAGGAGCAATTTTTTTCTCTTTCAACGAGTAATAAATTATAACAACAATGAATGAAGTAATTACTTAAAATGAAATAAAATTTATAAAAAAATCAAATTACCGCGTTCTATAATGCGTTTATGGGTTTTTTTTAGAGAAATAGAAGTTAAAGAAAGTCAGTTCTCAAAAACTTCGATCATTATGTTTCTGTGATTATCTTACTAATATTATAACAGATGCGGAAGTCTGTGAGAATGGATGTATAGATGTATGGATGTTTGTCACTCTTTCACGCAAATACTAATGAACGGATCGCAATAAAATTTGGTAAATGGCTAGTTGATATCAGGCGCGTGCATAGGATTATGACAGGGCATGCGGCGGAGTAAAAACACACAAAAACTTCTTCTTTTATAGATTTTTAGCATAGCCACAGCCACGTATCGCCACCATGCTACGATGCGTGGCTGTGGCTATGCTAAAAATCTATAAAAGAAGAAGTTTTTGTGAACGATTACTCACAAAAACTTCTTCTTTTATAGATTTTTAGGATAGCCACAGCCACGCATCGCCACCATGCTACGATGCGTGGCTGTGGCTATGCTAAAAATCTATAAAAGAAGAAGTTTTTGTGTGTTTTTACTCCGCCGCATGCCCTGTCATAATCCTATGCACGCCCCTGGTTGATATCCTAGAATAACACAAGGGCTATCGTGTTACCCAGCTACTAGGTAAGGTCAGGTAGGTAGTTGCTCCACCTGAAACACTCATACTGCATCCGGTTAGACTGGAAGCTAACGCCAACATAATTGGGAAAAGGCTAAGCTGATAATGTGGACGCTTCTATTGTAGAGGCCCCACATAAGCACCTCTCTTCTAAATCCGGCCCTGGTGGGTCATGTCGAATGCATCAAGTACATAGAACGATACAATCAGCTCGACTCATGCACGATGGTGCGTTTCTCAACCACTACGCATTTTAAACACGTTTCGTAAGACGGACATTTGGTTTTACTTGTAGGTCGTTGCCGACGTGTGCTGGCGCTTGCTGGATGATACATCGTCTTGTAGATAATAATGCTTTGTTTTACACTTTAGTATACTTATGTGTATAAAAGAGTATTTGGGGCAGTAACTTAGTGGCTAGAAAGTTTAACTAAATACAACAATAGATGAAGATACCTAGCTATTTTTTTCCTTAAAATAATAAAAATAAAGATGGGTTTTATGTGCAGATATGGGTTTTACTACATGATATTGTCGTGAAATAAACAAATTAAAAATAAAGCACAACTATAATTATTTTACCATTAGCAAAGAAAAGTCATACAACGTGTAACGGAAAGGGTATATACTCGTAGGTACATACCAAGTGCACAGCTTCTTTGGGTGATATCAAACGATATTGGAAGGGTTTTTTAATCCTATCTCTACATGTTCGGAAGTAATGAGAATTTTTAATACATTGATACCAGAAACCGAACTTTTCAAATTGAAATAAACACATCACAGAAGAGATTTATCGTGATATTTGCACGTAACGTGGAAAGTTATTGACCTACGTAGTGCGGTGACACGATTGTTATGATTTCAATTTAAGAAACTTACGAAACTGAAAATTTGTTATCATTTTTAGAGTATTTTATTTTGAGTTGAAACCCTTCCAATATTTTTGATATCATCCAAAGAAGCCGTGGCCTTGGTATGTATATATCCTTTCCGTTACACGTTGTATAAAGCAGGATTACATTTTAACTACATTAGTATTTAATCTAAAAACAAAACTATATAAATCATCAAATGACCCACCCTGTTACTTTAGTTGTCTTTGCTTTCCGGGGCTAGGGTATCTCGTTACAGCAGTTCAATATCCCGGCAGGTAGTGGCCCATCATGGCTCTGTCTTAAGGATAACCTTAAACTAATTTATCTTAATTTACTTATGTTAGGGTAATAATTGTATACATAATTTTGTGTTGTAATGTTACTAAAATGATTTTATTAAAACTAAAAAAGGTCATAAGTAATACAATAAATTAATAGTTAAAAAAAAAAACTAGAAAAACACGCTTTTATAAATGCACGTAAAAACAAAAAAAAATGTTAAGAAAACCGATAACGGATTTTCTTTAGGTTTGTTATAACCTTGAAACCTGATCGTGTTCAAAGTCGATTACATGGCCTTTCTCACAAGTGCAAACACGACTATGATACGATATTCCATCATGAAATGCCAGTGCCTATCTTCCGGCTTCATCATCAGACCTTGAAACCTAATCGTGGTCAAAGTTCATTACAAGACTTATCTAAGAAATCCAAAACATCTATGATACGATTTTCCATCATGAAGTTTCAGTTTATATCTTCCGACTCCATCATCAGATCAGTTCGACAGTACCATATTATTGTATTATCATCAGAACTACATACAGCTGCCAATTTTCATTACGCTACAACCCTTGGAAGATGGTTAAATTAGTTACCTTAGATTTCATTACATAGTTAGTTACATACAGGTCGACCTAATAAAAGTGTGTTAAAAAATCATCCACATCGCTGTCAATAGGATAATTCCAAATCATTACTAACATTGCCGCGTTAAATTGATTCATAGATGGAGGAAAGCTTTTATAAAAGTGCTTTATATAACTGAGTTACTTTCATTACATAAGAAATTGTTATGCAAACTGTACTCTCTTAGACGGTGCAGGTTAGGCTTTATGTTTTGTCAGTGAATGAAACTTAACTTCTTCGACTTAAATTATTTGCGAGATTTGTCCAATATGCAGGTTTGCCTTCTGATCTATTTACCCCCTTTTTTCGGGTGGGAAAATCATTGAATGGCTTCTCCCGCTCAGGGTGGAGCTGAAGGGAGTGTCAGACTTCTACTGACTAAAAACCCACCTTGCACCTTTACCTGCTCTGATTCTCTTCTCTGACTGAGTATTGAATGGTTTCGATAGCGGCCGCAGTGGTCAGAAATAATAATATTTTCTTGTTCACTAAAGCTATAAATATGCTTATCATTGTGTTGTTGTTTGTAGCCCATGTCATAACTTGAAAAGGTTCCATTAGGATCGATTAATCAATAAATAACTTAAAAAACTTTACATATGTACTTCGATTGATCGAACGACGCAGTCGAACCTAGTGGTCAGTCGAGCCCACAGAATATGCCTAAGAACCCTTTTCTTTAGAAAGTTTCTTTTTTTCGTTCTTTTTTTTAGAAAGTTATCTAAAATCACATTTTAATGACTGTACTCTATACTCTCACTATCAGACTATCCAATTTCGCTAGAAAACCTAGAAATCTGTGCGTCTAATGCCTGATTACAATTATTGATTCTGCTATCATCTAGCTAGAACTTTTCTACATATTTCGTCACTCCCCGACTTAGTAAGGAATCGACTGTGTGACAAATTGTACTTCGGAGAGTGTGCGCTAGAGCTCCACGACTTAATCCCTTCATCCCCCTTTTACTACCGGTCCACCAGACGTACCGCAGGATACCATCCACACTTGGTCGATATACCGTCTTGTCGTACGAAGCGCTTCTCGTCTACATTTATTGTGCGCACAGACAAGGTGTGGAACTCTCTGCCGGCTTCTGTGTTCCCTGCCACATATGACCCGTCAGCCTTTAAAGCAAGAGTGAATTGGCATTTTCTGGGCTCGTTCGTTGGATCGAAGACCTCATCTTACACTTACCATCAGGTGTGATCGAGGTCAAGGGCGGGCTCATTCGGAATGAAAAAAAAACGTCTGTAAATTGTATCACAAATCCAGATTCTTAGTTAGATCATTACCTTATAAAAATTTGTCGGTAACAAACGTGCGTAAAGAGGAGTGGAATTCCCTGCCGAAGTCTGCGTTTCCTGATAGCTATAACCTAGAGTTTTTAAGTCAAGAGTGAATAGGTTACTTCTAAATAAGGACGCTTTACTTTCGACCACATCATTGCTTACGATATTGTAGTCAAACGCGAGCCATAGAAAAGCTTGTTTTTTTTTTTTTAACTTTTCTCTTTGAACTAAATTCTTCCTCGAGGATCGTATGTTATCGGATAAAATCCTTTTTCCTGTATTCAAATCCTTGTGGAAGTGAGTGTATGAGGAGTCTGTCAGACTCTTAATGACTAAAATTTAGTTGGGGTTCTTCATGATCAATGTTTATTAAATAACACTTTAATACGTCATATTTTTTTTTGTATATTTAAACAAGATCTAACTATCTTCCTAACTGACTACCCTAAGTACCTACTCTCTCTAACGACTAAAAGTTTATACAATCTGTACTGGTCAAATATTTTGAGGAAAGAAATACATAGATTTGGACCTGTCCAGACAATGTCACAGTCACAGTGACACATTTGTCAGTTATCGTGTAAAATCAACTCTTAAAGACAACATACGACCTTCTCAGTCCGGTCATCGGACCCATTTTGAAACAAAACATTACATATCGAAAATAAGAAAGGTGTATCTTACTTTATCAAACACAGAATCGATTTACAGATCAGATGATCGACTGAATACGGTCAATAAAACTCACGCCAAGCCACTTAACCCAGACATAAATAGCTCGGTATAATAATTACATTAATATAAACTACTTCTGTAAATTACCCGTGTAATAGTAAATTAAATAATTATAAGCTATTCTTTTGTAGGTTAACAGATAAGCCTGTAGATGAAATTGTTCTTTAATTGACTAAGGTCTTAATAAAAAAACCCGCAGTGTTAGGGTTCTGTAGTATACTACAACACCAAGTGCAAGTCGGATTAGCTGACCGAGAGTTCCGTACCATGCTCTAATAAAACAAACTACTTACTCTGTTTTACACAAATACAGAGTACACAGTTAGAGAGAATACAGTTGATCGACTATTATTCGTAAATTTGTGAAGCCAACTTAGGTTTGATAGCATTCCTTTTAATTTCGTTATATGTAAGTACTACTATCGATGACGTTTGAATTCCAGCCTGCAACCACTTTGTTGGAAGGGGGCGGGACACGACTCTAACGAAAATTAGCACTTTAAAGCTTTATATTTTGCAAACGAATCACTAAATCGAAACTCAGTTTACCCTTACTAGCATTATTTTAGAAGGTTCTATCCAACGATACCCCACACTATGGGGTACACGAGATAAAAAACATCCCATCTTTACGTGTAAGGGGAGTACGCTAAAAATTGTGAAGTGTAAATGATTTTACTGTACCATTTTGTCGCCATGATTAATATGTATATCCATGCTAAATTTTCAGTGTTCTGAGCTAAGTCGCGGATGGACGGACGGACGGACAGATATGGCAAAATTATAAGAGTTCCTGGTTGACTATGGAACCCTAAAAAAGAATCTTAGTCCTTTTGTAGCAGAAATTTTTATTAGTTGTGATGATTTTCAATTCTCTATTGTTTCTGGGGGATGTCAACACTGAACGGATGTAGTACTGCATCGTCATTCAGATTATACAAAGGAACAATGGTGTAATTGATGATACGGGCATTCGCATAGGTTCTAGTTTTTTTCGAGGTGGAAATTCTGATAGATGTCTTCCACTCTGAGGCAGAAAAAGAGAACAGATTCTTTTTTTTCATTGTTGATAGGTTAAAGTGCACCTACTTTAACCTATCAACAATAGAAATAAAACATAGGTTTGCATTTGACCACCATTTCATCTGCTATTAAACACAGATATTGTGGTTTAAGATGAAGCACGCTTGCCTAGAAGTAACCGATTCACTCTTGTCTTAAAGGCTATATACTTATAGCTATCAGTAAACACAGACTCTTAACTGACTACAACCACCCTCTGTTCGCTCGCACACCATAGACGGGAGGCCCTTTTTTTAAATGATCAAACGACTCTTCCCGCCCTGGGTGGAGTGAAAGGGAGTGTCAGATTCCTACTGACTAAAAACTCACCTTGTTCCTTGTTGTCCTTGCGTTTCGCGGCTGCTGTATCTCATTAGAAAGTCCCCGGACAGTAAAAAAATTGTCTGCAAAATTTCTTCACGACGCGGCGTCGGTAATATTAGTTTTTTTTTTTTTAAGATAAGTTTCTTCTTGTACTATGATTGCGAAAGTCTGTGAGGATTGATACTTGTTTGATACACATTCACTCTAAAACTACTGAACGGATTTAGATTAAAGATTACAGTAATAGCTTACTACATGATTGGAAGGAGTACTTTGACAACAGGTCATTAGAAAAAGGCATATGGTATAAAACCATGCAGGAACAGTCTTTTCGTGTGCCCTGGTTTATAAATAATAATTTAAATACGAATTTAGTAGTACTCGCCCATAGACTCAGATCTGGACACATTCCATGCAATAAGTTTGCATTCCTTATGAGAAAAACATACTCACCTAATTATGTGATATGTGGAGTGGTGGTCACGCCTATTGATGGAATGTGTTCGATTTGAGTCCTACAGAAATGATCTCTTTGGAGCCTTGAACTTGAACAGACTCGATCTAGGTTCATTCCACAGACGTATGTCTCAACCAAGCAGTGCTGATGCGAAGAGTCTGTTCAAGTTCTTGGCAAAATGTAAGACTTAATTGACGGTAGTGTTATAAATAGATTAAAGGTATGATGTGGCTGTCATACGCAGTGCAAAAAGTTCCCAATAAAAAAATTAAAAAAAGTACTAGCTTACTAGCAATTTGCTCACAACTTCGTCTGCGTGGATTTTGAAATAATTTCTAGCCTACAGCACTCATGAATAATGTACAGACGCCAGCACATGAAGCTACCCGAAACTGTCAATTTTTCCCAATCAACCTTGAACCTAATTTCTTTAAAAATAAAGTTGAAATACTATTAAAGAAATTTGACAGATTGTTGTAGCTTGATGGCTGGCGTCTGTACCTTACTACCCATGAAAAAATATTTAGTTTTTTTTTAAAGAGAACTAGCAATGTGGGTAGAATTCACATTACCAGCAGTCTTGTTAACCCCTCCAACTAAGCTAAATATGCTTGTGTCTGGAGTGGGTTCACGGCAATAGTGTAATGGGTGGGGTTCGAACTCGTGACCTCTCGATCACAAGTCCGACACCTTATCCGTTAGGCTATTGACGCTTAAAGATTTGGATTATTACTTCCGTAGATTACCCCCTACATACAGACTAGCAAACAAATTATACGTCTTTATAATATTAGGATAGATATACAGCAGAATAATACATACGCTACTTTTATTCCCGGGAAAATCATTTAATTACACCAAACGCCAACACAATAACTCCACAAAAAGTTTCTCGACCCCTACATCAAACCGCAGACCTCGTGCAAATGACTTAATAATCACCGCTTCTGTTATCATGAGCAATGACGTCACTCCCTAACCTCTTTGCCTCATTTAGCGAGCAGTTGATGTGACACTGATAAATGATAGCTTCTGTTGTGTCCGAGCCAATGCTTTTGTTTTGATAACGACTTCATTGTTTATTATGATAAATAATCTGTGATCCGAAAAACTTGATATATTGCAGGGTTGAGATTTTTTTTATTGATAATAGGCTCGCGTTTTCCTTTACTCGCATAGCCCGATGAGACGGCAACCCGACACGACCCAAGAGAGATCTCGGCTTAGCGCCTCAATTACCAACTCCGGGCTACAACTGAGAAATTTCTAACACAGAACCAATAGCACTTTTACCCGACCCCTCTTGCTCAGCAGTCGCGCTTGCTTGCTACCACTAGGACACCGATGATAAATAACATATTTATTGTACTTATATTACAAAGCGGAAAAGTTTGTTTAAATGCCCTAATCTTCGAAAGTACTCGATGAATTTGGATAAAATTTGATATGTAGTAGCTTGACGCTTGTGGAAGGTTAAAGGCTTTACCCGGCTGCAAAAGAAGGAGAGTTTATTGTTACGTCAGTCGCTTAGCGAAGTACGTCGAGAAACTTCGACAGAAATCTAAAATGTTCGAGACACTAACGCCACCTGGCGGCGCAGTAATGAGTATCTCAAGTAGCTTCTGGAATATTCTTGGCAGTATAGGCAGTGAGTCGTTTTATAAGAATGTTCTAGAACTCATAGACCGGGGTATAAATAGATCGCAGAGGAGGAGAACGTAGTCTTATTACAAGATACGAGGCGATATAATCGAAACTCTTCAAGTGAATTTCAGTGTAATTTAAGTGTTAAGTGACAAGTATTGTGGTGCAAATAATTTTGTTAATTATTATTTTGTGTTTATTAAATTAAAGTGTTAATTTTGGTCTAATTGATGTAATTATTTCTATCCCGAACCCCAGCTCGTAACATTATTATGATTAAGTCCACTGGACCGAAGGCCAGTGTGACAGCTACTCCTTATTATAAAACAATGTTTCCCGCCAAGTCTGTCGGTCTGTTTCATCGCGATAAACTCAGAAACCCCTGAATAGATTTTCATGCGGTTTTCAACAAAGGATAAGGTGATTAATGACATAAGTTTGAGTGTATAATTTGATTAGGTTTTGTGTAAATTCGCGGAATGAGACAGTGCAAAGCTGGGCCAAGTCATTAGTGAAAAATATGTGAATACTATGTGTTACCTAAATACCTACCTGTACAAAAACGCAAAACGTTAGAAGGATGTTTGAACCAGGTAGCCTTTTTTACCTATACTAATATTATAATTAGATATTGTTTGTATGTAGCCCCTACATACAAACAATACCTAATTATATAATATCTATATATAAAATCTCCAAAACTAATTATCAAATTCAAATAAAAATCTCATTGTTAGTAAGGTGCACTATTTGTGAGCGCAATTATTTTGAAGTCACGGGCGTAGTGCTAGTATTAAATATTCTAGCAGTGTGCAGTGTTTATTTTTGCATGTGCGTGTAGGTTTTTTTTTCCTGGGTGGGAAAATCATCGAATGACTTCTATCACTCTGAGTAAAGTGGAAGGGAGTGTCAGACTTCTACTGACTAAAAACCCGCCCTGTTCCTTCAGCTACCCTTAAGTTCCGGGGCCGCGGTATCTCGTTAGAACATCACCGCAACCCCGGCAGGCAATGGCGTTATGGGGCCTCGTCACTGGTGCTGACAGCTCTTACCGGACGGACAGCTACACCTGCTTGCCGTCAGCAAGCCCGCGCCTACGGTGGCCGGAGATCGGCTCGCGATCCCTGACGCCCGCAGCGTCTTCCGCGCCGGCTGGGGCGTGTGGAAGAGAGCCGTCTTTCCCTCGCGCGTTCAGCTTCCTCCTTCGCTAGCATGACTGCTTCGCAGAAGGAGGCGACTGCATCGCATTCCCGTGTATAAGGAGGTTGTAACTAAATAATAATAGCCAGCAGCCGCATGGGATATTATCGTGATACCCAATAGAGTTAAGTCGCTCTGCCTGCGGTCAGACTGGAAGCTGACTCGACACAGTTAAGATTAAGAAAAGGCTAAACAAACTACGATATATTTGCGGGTAGGAAGGCGCTGTTACATACTAGATACGTGTGTGGGGCGTGTCGGGAAACTTTTAGAATAAAGTCCGTTTCATATAATAAAAAGGTTTAATTACTGTTCTCAAAAGTTCTTAAAAATTATCAAATTTAAAAGTAAAATAATAAAAGTAGGTAAAACTATACGCGATGATTGCGAGTGTCTGTTCCCACCGATGTTAGGTTGGAAAAAGCCCAGGGACTCGTCGTTACCGTGGGAAGCGCTACTCGTGGAATTTGATGCTTCGCGCTTGTTTGCAAGTGTGCTGAGCTAGCATCATGGCATCGTAACATACTGCATTGAAGCATAAACATTAATCTTTATTCTTTGGTGAAATTGAAACAAAATATTGCCCCAAAATCTTTATTTTTCATGGACCTGTATCTTTTTAAATTTTAACTTACCATTGTTTTGAAGGAAAAGTGGATTAGAATAATAACAGCCGGATTTATCCTAAAGGTTAAGCAACACACGCCGTGGTCAGTCCGTAGATGGGTAACTTCTCTGTGCCTTGGAAAGCACTTAAGGCTGTTGCTCCCGGCTGTCATTTTCACATCTTTAACAGCCGTTACGGGTAGTCAGAAGGCAGAAAATCAGACACCAGTATTGCTAAGCCAGGTACCCAGTTTCTGGGTTTTGGAGGTCAGATAGTACTCAGCTGCATCCGGTTAAAATGACGTGTAAAAGTGTTATTTAATAACCAATTTGCAAAATAACGATCAAAATAAGATATCATTATCATTTATCATAGTTGGTAAAAGGCTACACAGACGGTGACATATTTTGCAGCGGGATGATAAACATGTAACACTAAATATTGCCCCAAAATATTTATTTGTCATGGATTCCATTCTGTCCTTTTATTTAATTATTAACGAACTTGTTTTCTTTTTAACCGACTCAAAAAAAGGAGGAGGTTCTCAGATCGGCTTGAACTTTTTTTTTATGTTTCATAACTCGAAGATGGCTGGACCGATTAGGAAAATTCTTTTTTTGTTTGAGAGGGTATACTTTCTAGTTGTTCCCATTATCATGAAGTCAGGATCTCATAATGGAAACCTTGAGAAATCGAGGGAACTCTTCAAATATATTATAGGCACACTGTTCAGTCCTACAAGAAGCCAGTGCAACGATACTGGTATGCTGAACGGTCCACGTTACGTGGAGCTATAAACGTTGCTTA
Source organism: Tholera decimalis (assembly GCA_943138885.2). Lineage (NCBI taxonomy): Eukaryota > Metazoa > Arthropoda > Insecta > Lepidoptera > Noctuidae > Tholera > Tholera decimalis. The sequence goes on along the minus strand of OW964573.2, from coordinate 39,149,917 downwards.
CAATAATCAAAAGTACTTACACAATAGTCTACAGGCTCTCCGGCCGACAACAATCTATAGCCTCTGAGGCTTTATAAATACCACTAACCTTCTGTGCTGAGTTCGCCAACTTCGACCTTCCTAGGTCACGCCCAAGTTTAGTATGTATGTAATATGAGGTGAGTAAGTGAAAAGTGTGATGTAAGTCACGTGTTCTAGAACGTTCACAAGGCGTCAGTCTCCAGATGGCGCGGTTCAAACAGCATCACAGCCCAAACTATTGAAGCTATTTATCACTACTTTTTCCAACAAATGCGCGTGCCACGCGGTGAGGCAATACGGCAATAAATCCAAAATATCCCGGGGTTTTCGTCAAATGGGGATTACAACTTCAAACAATAGTTAACTCGCGACCCAATTATCGGTTTCAACACGCGATTCCAAACGATATTTTACCAATTATAATTAACTCAACAGGGTCCCATGACCGACATTTTTCAACAAGGAACCAAAGTCTATCTGTCAAGGAAAAGTTATGTCAAGCCCACAGATAATTGATGTTGCCAACGAAAAGGTGCATTCTGTTTCACGTCGGACCGAACACACACCTATAGCGATTTGGACATTTTCATAGTAACTAATAATATTCCACAATAATAATAATATTCCACAACTTTCACACAACGCCATCTAGACCCAAACTATGCAGAGCTTGTGCTATGAGTACTAGATAGCTGATAAACATACATTGATATTTTTAAATACATACATATTATAGATAAATTACACCCAGACAAAGAACAAATGATCGTGCTCATCACACAAACATTTGTCATGGGTGGGAATCGAACCCACGACCTTACGCATAGCAGTCAGGGCCACTGACCACTAGACCAACAGGCCTGTCTAAACTTGTGCAGTTGCTCTCGAAAAGCACCATTTGGTGAAGTGGAACTGATGATGAAGACCACAGATGGCTACTAGAACAACTCAATAATAAGTAATTCATTGGTTGCGATTCGATTACTTGGATATGGTTGTAAAACACTTTATGCTCGTCACAATGCATATGGTGATGAGGAGCTGACGGCGAAGTACCAGGAGTACTGCTCAAAAATTAACAGCTCGGCATAGAAAAAAGAAATATTTTGCAAAAGGTAATAGGAAGGTGACATTTAGGCTTTTGTAACTAGGTAAATTACAAACTGACCCACTAAAAAAGAGAAAAATACTTTTTAATAAAAAATAAAACCGTAGTCGGTAGTCGGTGCTACCGAAATTAAAGTTATTTTTCCCTTTGCAGTGTTTTATTGGGAAGTAGGTTTTATTTTATTTTAAGATGAAGATCACTAAATCAATTTACTTAAATAGGTACTCATATTTCTTTAGTCTTTTGTGAGTTATTTAATTACGTCAGAATTACGTAAGGAATTACGTCATTCCAGCTGTAACCTTATTGAAGCCAAATTAAATAATAGAAGACACTTTTTAAGAGTCATAAAAGAGTAATTGAACAGAATAAAACTTAATAAAAACTAATCCGGAAAGGAACCGGTTAATTCTCTCACTGCTGTTTTACCTTTTTGTACTATAATTGCAATTAATTCATAATACTCTCATTGTATACACGGAATACATTGTTACTTGTGTACTAAACGCGTCACTATAGTTTCGCTCGAAGGCCGATAGTCGAAATACATATGTAGACAGGTATAATGACGATAACAGTGAGACTGCCTTGATAGAGGTTTTATTGGATAGTAAGGCTACCTCTGTATAAATATCGCACAAAAATTTCGCAGATCATTAGTCTCACTCATGATCACTTTTATTGTTTTATTGCTCGACATCCGCAAGTACGGCTACTGGGATCCAGCAGAATACTAGCGTCACTCTCATGATCATTTTATTATTGTATTGTACGCCACCTGCTCGACATCAGCAAGTACGGCTACTGGGATCCAGCAGAATACTAGCGTCACTCTCATGATCATTTTATTATTGTATTGTACGCCACTTGCTAGACGTCCGCAAGTACTGCTACTGGAATTCAGCGTAATACCAGCGTCAGGCATATTTGCCTGGAATATGCTGAGCGTCCCATTTTGTGCAATTCAGAGACACACACTACACCGATTTTACATGTTAAAATTTTAAGTTTGTTTCTTTTTTAGTGTTCCATAGCCGAATGGCAAAAAACGGAACTCTTATAGTTTCGTCATGTCTGTCTGTCCGTATGTCACAGCCATTTTATTCCGAGACTATTAAGACTTCATTAGTAAAACTTGGTAGACAGGTAGATGATTCTGTTAACCGCTTTCCGATTAGAAACAAAATTAAATATTAAATTAAGGGGGGCGCCCCATACATTGAACTAAAACTAAAAATATTTTTTTTCATTAAAGCTATATGTGTGTGGTATTTATAACCAGGTCTTTAAAATGACATTGAGGTTTCTAAAACCACTTTATCTTTAAGTCAATTATTTAAAAGATATCTTTAACTTTTATCCCTCTAACTTTTATAATAATAGAGTGAAAAATATATATGCTGTAGGTCTTAATAAAAACTTTCAACGAAAATTAGCTTGAACGAGATCAAGTTAGCAGTTTTTGAGATATAGCACATTTTCTAAAACCGCAAATATAACTTTGTATTTCATTCAAACACTAAGAACAACAAAGTTTGGCGTAGTTACGGAGACATTTATGGGCAAGTCTGACTCGCAATTGGACAATTATTTTTTTCTGTGTGTGTTACATGTAAATGAGTTTTTGTGTGCTTCTGTTGACCAATAAAAGTTGTATCCATCTAGCAAGGCATATATTTCCGCCGGGTCGAATTCCAGGCTCACTTCAAAGAGCTGTCAGCAGCATTTACAGAGCCATTGAATGCCAGGGTTGCGGGAAAGTTTCAACGAGATACCGCGACCACGCAACGCTAGGTCAAAAGAACAGGGTGGGTTTTTAGTCAGTAGAAGTCTGACACTCTCCACAGCGGGAGCTGTCATTTGATGATTTCCCTGAAAATAAGGCATATAATTGATAGTATCATTAGAACTTAAAACGGGATACTTACCATGTGTACCTATTTATTATTTCGAGTTTTGCGTCATTTCAGCACGGTTGCAAGCGCCATGATCACGGATGAAATGAAGATACTATAAAGGCACATGCCCAATATCCCGTTATAATTTCTAAGTATACTGTTAGTTATCATCTACTGAATAGTGTATTAATAACATAAATTTGAAAGTCTGTCGGTTTTTGTCCCATTCGTGCAAAAATGGCTCGAATATATTGGATGAATCTTGGCACACGCAGGTATAGTAAACAACCTAATTTAAAAATGTTCAACTTTTGATACCAGGAAAATGTTCAAACTTTCTACGCAAACAAAGTAGCAGGCAACTGCTAGTAAATAGGTATAGTAATATTTACATATATTTTTAATCTGAAAGTTACTCCTGCCTATCTGTTAAATTTTCACGTCTAAAACACTAAACTGATTCACATAAAATTTGGTACAGAGAAAGATTACATCTTAGAGAAGGACATAGACACATTTAAATCTAAAATTATATCTTTTCATGTGAGCAAAGCCAGTAATTAAGTAAATCAGTCTCTCAAGAGCTCTCCATCTTGGCCGAACTAATTAAGTGCCTATCGTCATAGAAACATAGATATCATCTTAAATGCAATTCAAATTAAATCAAAACACGATTTTACGTTTCTTATCTTATCAGCGGCAGCGGTTCTATTGTGTAGAGGAATGAAACTTGAAGCACTCAAGAGTTTTATACGTTGTGGTTTCGATAGTTTTATTAGGTAGTTTAATTTTTTTTGCTCAGAAGGAATATGAGAATGTATGTACACTAGTAGTACTTGAGGAGGTCGTGGCTAAATAATAACAAAGTAACTGTAGTAATGATAAAAATGCTTGGATAAGCTAAATATGGAAAATAAGTCATCAGATATGACGCTGACAATTAAAAAAAAATCAAGCTGTGCCGCAAATTATGTCAAATAAAAGAGTTAATTGTGATAATTGTTTGTAGTTACTAGGTAATCTAGGTATAACTTAAAATTATAAAACTTAGTAATATTAAGTTAGTTAGAAATGTTCTTGACCCAAATTTATTAACATTAATACTTAACTATAACTGGTATATATCAGAAATCATTGCGTTACTAATAACACAAGATAACACTAACAACATAATAATAACACAGCATTATACGCTATAAACATTATCTTTCTCCTTGCACCGATCGATAACGACGGACAAGTATTAGATCTTACAACAGATAATGATAATTGCAAATGATTCAAAATGAATCTGTTATTAAACGAGAATAGTGCTAGCCGGTATCTTACGACAAAGTCACGACTGCTTTATCAATGAACTGAAGATAATGTGTGTAGTAGTAAGCGGCCGGCGCTCCACGGCCTTTCTGGTACCATTTACTTCGTAACCGACGCGAAGCAAGCGTGCACGCTAACGCATCACATCCACATAAATACGCTTTTAAAAATAACAACAAAAGAACGCTTTTTTTTAAACCAAAGAATTAAAAAATATTAATTTTGAAAAGTGAATACAGTGAACGGAATTTATTTTAATTTGAGGAATTTTCATGGAAAATGTGTTCTATTTTTAAATTGAATGGTGAATTTGATAAATAAAGTTGACTTATAAGAAAAAAAGTGTTACACTAGACAAACTTTTTGTTATTTTTTGTCTGAATTAAGTGAAGTTTTTAAAATGGAGGTTCAGCATGCAGAAGTGAAGGGGGAGGAGTTCCCTTCCTACGTGAGTGACAAGAGACTGATAGGCTTACTGCCTATGTTCATACTAGTTCTTATTATCGTCTTAAGGATATCCTGGACCCTTTACAAAAGTTTTGGTAAGTTTAGTATATTAACTAGAGTTTTAACTTTTAGAGATAAGTAACTATCTAATTCAGCTGGTTAAATTATAAAAAAAAAATATATTATTAACTTAAACGGAATACTTTCTATCTATGTTATTAAAATTGTGTTATGCTATAGATTTATAAGTTCGCTGAAGCATAATACAACTTTTAATAATATGACGCACTGTGTAAAACTTAATATAAAAATATATTTGAACCATTATTATTTAACCATATTCTTGCTATTTCATACTATATTGCAGATGTAACCTTTATTATTACAAACAATGATTTATTAATAAAATTTTAATTATTACTTATTTCTTATTAGCCGAAGATAATAATTATAAATGTTTTAGTTCATGTCCCGGTTAACTAACCTCAATACTAACTTAATTTATCTTGATTATTATGTTTTCATTATTAACACTTTAAAAACTTAAACAAAAACCCTAAAGTACATATATACCTCTAAAAATGAACTATTATATGGCGTCCAGAAATTCGTGCGCATCGCTGTCCACTGGTAATGTGCCCAAAAGACTGGCGGCATTGCCACGTTGTATGACAATGCTTAATCTCTGTCCAAAGTAAAAGCCAGCCTTTGGGTCACGCGAAGAGTCAACTAGGCGTCTGGCTAGATCTTTAAATAATTTGTGAGCACTCGGACCCCACGACCCCGATGTTTCAACCCCAAACGGCTCGAAAATTTATATATATATATATATTTTTTATTTATCTTTAGATTATGGATTTTAAATATAAACAGTAAATACTTGAAACAAGGTATACCATACTTCAAAAACATATCACCTCTGTAAGCAGAGATGATATGTTTTCGAAGCATGGTACTTGGTATGGTATGGTAGTTGTACTAAAAGACTAAGGCTAAGACTAAGGTCTTTTCCCAACTATCGAGTCGACATCTACTCTAACCGGATGCAACTGACTAGTGACTACTAATGTTTGACCTCCATGTCAAACCCAGTTACTGGGTTAGATAGGCATCTGACCCAGTAACTGGGTAACACGATAGGCAAGCTTTGGCAACACCTTTGGCAAGGTTGGCGTCAGATTTTCTGGCTTCTGACTGTGTAACGTCTTTATCAAGGCACAGAGGAATAGACTCCATATGATAAGGTCGCATAGACTCCATATGATAAGGTCGCATAGACTCCATATGATAAGGTCGCATAGACTCCATATGATAAGGTCACTCATCCACGGATCGACCTGGTCAAGGGTTGCTTAACCTTGAATATCGACTTGTGAAGCTGCTAATATTTACCCACGATCTGTTCTAACTACGAATACTACCCATAAAATAACTAAATACAAGAGCTGTCATTGTCAAAACGTTGAATTAGATGTTCGATGAACTGTATCATAGAACCAAGGACTGACAATTAATAACTACGAGTACATAATGATATGTAGTTGTGCCTGTGACTTCGTTCGCGAAGGAGGGTTTTCCCATCTAAATCCCAATCCTACAGGAATTCCGGCATACAAAGCAGCCTATACATACTGCCTTGTACCTATACATACTGCCCTACACCTATACATACTGCCCTATACCTATAGATACTGCCCTATACCTATACATACTGCCCTATACCTATACATACTGCCCTATCTATACTATACTGCCCTATCTATACTATACTATAATCTATACTAATATTATAAAGCGGAAAAGTTTGTTTGTTTGCTTGAACGCGCTAATCTTCGAAAGTACTGGGTGGATTTGGATGAAATTTGGTATGGAAGTAGCGTAAAGCTTGAGGAAGGTTATAGGCTACTTTTTACCCGACTGCAAAAAAGGAGAGTTATGTTTTTACCGTGATAGAATCCACGGGAGCGAAGCCCCGCGTGAGTACTAGTAATACTATAAAGCGGAAAAGTTTGTTTGTTTGTTTGTTTGTTTGCTTGAACGCGCTAATCTTCGAAAGTACTGGGTGGATTTGGATGAAATTTGGTATGGAAGTAGCTTGAAGCTTGAGGAAGGTTATAGGCTACTTTTTACGCGACTGCAAAAAAGGAGAGTTATGTTTTTACCGTGATAGAATCCACGGGAGCGAAGCCCCGCGTGAGTACTAGTACCGTATATTGCCCTATATCCTCCTCTAGCTTCCCTTGAATGTTCTATTCGGTTCAGCAATTCTTGAGATTGCACCGGAGAGCCAGATAGACAAAACATTCTAATAAAGTTTGTGATGTTTTTGTATGACGTAAAAAACTATAAAGTGCTTAGAGAAAACACAGTTATTTTGAAATCGCAGATAGACTGCAATTTTATTAATATGTATGTACGAAGTTTGTTTAATAATTACAAGCAATCGACTACTGACATTTCATACAATATTTAATTTTAATAAATATTCGTACTCAAGTGAATGGACCAGATTTTCCATCATCGGGTTCCGGGTCTCAATACTTGTTTACGTAAGTTAATGTAAAATATGCAATGTATAACTTGCTGGTTAAGACAAAGAAATACTGAACAGACGAGACGTGACGATCATCATGTCAATAATTCTATTTATAATAAACGTTTTATCGAGTCAAAAAGAAACCAACGTTGATTAAATCATTGTAGAAATAATTATTTCAAAACAATAATTTACCTTGAATGTAACATATTGTATCCTAACAAATTAAAATATTAATAGTTACCTTAGTTATTTGTGTAAATATATCTGCGTTAAAGAATTCACTAATCTATCTATGTATACCTTTGGTTGACTGGTAAAGCATTTCTACGGCATTAAATTCGCATTTGTGCAAGAAGTGTTAAGAAATAAAAATCAGCGTTAAGTCTTTTCTCTATGACCACGCAGGCCCAGTGCGGGTTTGGTGTCAAACTGATATTAGCATCTCAGTTAAGCTAGGTACGAGATAACTGGCAAATAGTCACTTGATCTGGACAGGTCAACTCAAAACTGTGTGCTTCTTTCCTCAAAAGTGAGTCAAGTTAGCCTTCATTATTGAAGTCTAATATTGTCGCTTCTCAAGTTAATTTTAATATAATATAAAGCTTTTTTGTGAATGGGAGAACACTGTAGACTCTTAGATTTGTTTAACAATGTTTTATTTGTAATTCCATTGTGCTGCATTAATTGGTGTGACTGTCTTCTCATACCTAATTAACTTGTATTATGGAAACATTATAAAAAATATATTTTGATTTGAAAAGAGTAACTGTGGAGTTTCTTGCCGGTTCTTCTCCATAGAAAACGACCAATTTCGAAATGTGCCCTAACTGCTGACGTTTTGTAAGTGCCCATGTAGGCGTGAAATAAAACATTTTGAGTTTGAGTTTGAAGAGTGAATAATTATGTTGCTAGGCAAGCGTGCTTCATCTTCGACCACATCATTGCTTAACATCAGGACTGATGGCGGTCAAACGCGAGCTTATCAACAATAAAATACCACCAGAGATATGAACCTACATGGTCTTCATATTATTTGATCACTACGGATTGTGTAGACTTCAAAAGAGACGCTGACTTCTGAGTTTTTTTCAGTGTTTCGTCTCAGGGTAGTCAGCTAAGAAACACCGGCCTCATCTAGTTTTACGAAACAAAGGCACATAAACGTGTTATTTAATAACTTTGCATAATATCATTTATCATTGAAGTCGAGGCGGTTGGCTAATCTATAATTTCTCTGAAGACATCAGACTGACAAAACAACTCAAATCGTCAAACATGATCAAATTAAACTAGTCTAAGACTAGTCACATCGCAAAAAGAGACAAATACAATTACTGTCTGACAATTTGGATAATTTTCGTTTTAGCTAGTGGCTAAATAATAACATCCACACGGATTGATCTTCAAAGTTAAGCAACGCTTACCGAGGTCTGATTGTGGATGGGTAACCATCTTAAAATATCCAGATTCCTCCGTATCTCGGAAACTAACTACACGTAACTGTCAAAGCTGTACAAATGTACAGCTTTGACAGTTACGTGTAGTTAGTTTACTTTTATCGTGCGTACAGCTAAGGAGTGGAATTCCCTACCGGAGTCTGTTTCCCGACAGCTATAACCTGGGAGTCTTTAAGTCAAGAGTGAATTGGTTACTTCTAGGCAAGCGTGTTTCATCTTCGACCACATCACCGCTTACCATCAGTTGAGATGGTGGTCAAACGCAAGCCTATTCTGAATAAAAAAAAACATGTGTGCAGTTCACACGTGGTAGAAGTGAAACCTTAAAAAAAAATTGTGTCTGTCTCTTTTTATTGTCGCTGTTTCGACTCCCCATAGACCCCCCCTCCCCGCCCCCTCTCAAGGCTACCTCACTCCCCCGCGACCTAACATCGTTCCCGTGGTTGCAAGGTAGCCGAGTTTGGGCTCATTTTAAAGGGCATCAAAAGCTCTACCACTTCGCCCCAACAGAATTCCAAAATTCGGCAATTTATGTGTGTCTCTTTTTACTGTTGCTTTTTTGTTTCATAAATTTTCAAATCACAACGATGCTAAAGAAGTTTTCACTTCAAAAAAAGTTAGAATCCAGAAAAATCTTACACTAGTCTGGCCAAGGGGTGTCGTGTTACCCAGCTACTGGGTTGTGGAGGTCAGATAGGCAGTCGTTCCATGTAAAAACACCAGTACTCAGCTGCATCCGGTTCAGGGGGGGGGGGGGGGGGGGAACAGTTAAAAGCCAGAATCTGATGATGGGATCCTGGAGAAATCGAGAGAACTCTTCAAATATTATAGGCACACCTATAACGATTTGGGTATTTATTTATAGTAACTTGTGCAGTTGCTCTCAAAAAGTACCATTTGAGGAAGTGGAACTGATGATGAAGACCACAGATGGCCACCGAAACTACTCAATAATAAGTATTGAGTGGATTGCGATTCGATTACTTGAATATGGATGTTAAGCACGTTATGCTCGTCACAATGCACATGGTGATGTAGAGCTGATGGTGAAGTACCAGGAGAACTCCTCAACAATTAACGGCCCTGCATTGGGAAAAGCAATATTTTGTAAAAGGTTATAAGTAGTTGACATTTAGACTCTTGCAACTAGGTAAATTAAAAATAGACCAACTAAAAAGAGTGAAATAAAAACTTTTTACCAAAAAATTAAACCGACTCCCAAAAAACACTGCAAAGTGAAAAATAACTTTAATTTCGGAAGTCGGTGCCAAAAACGAAAATACAAAACTAAAGATACCGACTACCGAAATTAAAGTTATTTTTCACTTTGCAGTGTTTTTTGGGAGTCGGTTTAATTTTTTGGTTAAAGTATTTTGTTAACATTATTCCGAACTTCATGTGTTCTTTTTATCTAGGTCAAAACCCTATTAAAATTTAGAAAGACTACATACATACTCATTGTTGGGAATAAGTAAGTATGCATATCTATGTAGGTATATATTTATTAGTGCCTTAGTTCACTCACCAAACTTAAGATGGCAGCACTTTCCATACATGCATTTTACCACAGAGTTGTCACTCTTTCTCTAATTATAGTTACTTCTTTGATCCGGTTAGACTAGAAGCTGACATCAATATAGTTAGGAAAACACTAAGTAGGTGAGTTTGGTTAATTTCTGTGTAGTTTTGATCCTCAAAACACTATTCTATAGCTACGCCTACCCGGCCTGCCTCTCACTCCCTTTTTATCTCAACCACATACCTGCACTCTGCATGTAGTATCGACTGCATTCAATACGACCCGCTTTAGCACAAACCCGTTTCTAGACACTGCTTACTTGTAAACATAATTATAATTATATCGTCTGACCTCTTGACGTGACGATAACCAGTATTTGCTTTAGAAGTTATTTGGTTTATTAATACCTGATCAAATATGTTCACGTCATGAACAATGAGTGGAATCTTACGTATGCCCGTTTTCACAATAGCGACAACAGTATTATAATGTCTGTATGATATTGGACTGTTCGATTATTCTGATGAGAACTTTGTGTGAATCTTCAATCAATAATTAGTTGTACGTGAATCTTATATGTCGTGATTGTGATGATGGGATCCCGAGGAAATCGAGGTAAACCCTTTAATTTTATGAGCACAAAGTTTGTGTTTTCAAAAAAGGAGGAGTTTGTGGGGTGTTTATGCTCGTCACAGTGCATATGGTGAAGTGGAGATGATGGTGAAGTAATAGACTCCAGGAGAACTCCTAAACTATTATTATCAGCCTTGAATCTGTGTTTCCTGATCGCTATAACCTGGGAGTCTTTAAGTCAAGAGTGAATAGGTTACTTCTAGGCAAGCGTGCTCCATCTTCGACCACATCACCACTTACCATCAGGTGAGATGGCGGTCAAACGCAAGCCAATTATCATTAAAAAAAAAGAAAATAAGAAGAAGAAGTAATTTTAATTTTTTGTTAATTTTTTTTTGTCATATGTTTGCATCTTTCGCACGCCGCGTCTAACTATCTCTCTTGACTTAAAGACCTCCAGGTTACAGCTATCAGGAAACACAGACTCCGGCAGGGAATTCCACTCCTTAGCCGAACGCACAAAGAAAGTATTCCCAAAACGATTTGTGCCTTAAGAAGCGTCACATTTTCATTAGGCCAAGCCCTCAAACCATACTTTACGACCACTAACTAACGCCCTTGATATAAACATTATAGAACCTCCATTAGTAGTTCAGTGGCTTGGCAAGGCCCCGATATTGATTGCGTAATGTTAAATAACTCCAACATAGCTGGCAGTCTATAAATCAGACCATTAATGTATTAAAACACGCCAGAAATGCTGCTAAGCTGCTTCGTTATTAAATAAAAATAAATGCAGAGAAACCTGTATAGCATTGGCGCAACTTTTTAATACCTACATTTATGTATTTGAAATGATTATATTTTTCTATTTTATGGTTGGGTATCAGTCGCGCGGGATTTCCGTCCGATGGACTTAATCACGATAGAAACATGACCTTTTTAGGGTTCCGTAGTCAAATGGCAAAAAACGGAACCCTTATAGTTTCGTCATGTCTGTCTGTCCGTCCGTCCGTATGTCACAGTCATTTTATTCCGAAACTATTAGGACTACCTATACATATAAAACTTGGGAGGTAGATGTATTCTGTGAACCGCTTTCCGATTTTAAGAAAAAAATATTTAAAATTAAGAGGGGCTTCTCATACATGGAACTGAAACTCAAAATACATTTTTTCATGAAACCTATGCATGTGGTATCTATAGAAAGGTCTTTAAAAATAACACTGAAGTATCTAAATCCACTTTTTCATAAAGTCATTCGTTTAAAAGATAAAAAAATTGGCCAAGTGCGAGTCGGACTCGCCCATGAAGGTTTCCGTAGTAACTATAATAAATATAATATACTTAATACATTTATTTGAAAAAAAAAAATACAAAAAAACCTTACAAATTTCTTAAAACTAGCTTATTTACAATTTTTACAACTACGCCAAATAACTTTGTTTTTCATAGTATTTGTATGAATTACAAAGTTATATTTGCGGTTTTAGAAAATATACTGTATCTCAAAAACTGCTGACTCGATTTCGTTCAAACCAATTTTGGTTGAAAGTTTACATTAAGATCTACAACATATGGTTTTTTTAGATTTTGCACTTCATTATTATAGAAGTTAGAGGAGGGGGGGGGCACACATTTTACCACTTTGGAAGCGTATATTTTTTAAACGATTAACTTTATGAAAAAGTCATTTTAGAAACCTTAATGTAATTTTTAAAGACCTGTCTCTATAGACAGGTCTTTAAAAATTACATTATGGTATCTATATACCACACACGTATAGGTTTCATGAAAAAAATTTTTTTCAGTTTCAGTTCCATGTATGGGGAGCCCCCTTTATTTTAAATATTTTTTTTAATTTTCTCTTAAAATTGGAAAGCGGTTTACAGAATACATCTACCTACCAAGTTTTACGTGTATAGTCCTAATAGTTTCGGAATAAAACGGCTGTGACATACGGACGGACGGACAGACAGACAGACGGACAGACATGTCGAAACTAAAAGGGTTCCGTTTTTTGCCATTCGGCTACGGAACCCTAAAAAGTGGTAAAATGTGTATTTTAGATATAGAGGGGGGGGGGGGGGGGTTCTAACTTCTATTATAATGGAGGGAAAAATCTAAAAATATATATATGCTGTAGATCTTAATGTAAACTTTCAACGAAAATTAGTTTGAACGAGATCGAGTCAACAATTTTTGAGATAGCGCATATTTTCTAAAACCGCAAATATAACTTTGTAATTCATACAAAAACTATGAAAAACAAAGTTATTTGGCGTAGTTACTACGGAACCCTTCATGGACGAGTCTGGCTCGCCCTTGGCCAATTTTTTTTATTACTGTTGAGTCCGCTCGTGACCTCGATCTCGCCTGATGGTAAGTGATAGATGAGGTCTACGATGGAACGAGTGAGCCAAGAATACGCCTGTTCACTCTTGCTTTGAAGTTTGACGGGTCATACGTGGAAGGGAACACAAATACCTTCTTTTGTAGTCGGGTTGCCTATAACTTTCCTCAAGCTTCAAGCTATACCAAACTTTATCCAAATCCGCCAGTGCTTTTGAAGATTAGCGCGTTAGAACAAACAAACTTTTCTTTCTTCTTTTCTTTATTGAGTAAATTGTAGTGGTTATATTCTTTTATTTCATGGATGATAGGAACTGTTTTCTCTTGATGTTAAGCGATGATGTGGTCGCCTCTAGGAATGGTGAACTTGGGGATATTGGCCATCATCTAAAATACGAGACTCAAGGAGGTGGCACGTTTTGTTCCCTTGCTTAACCATCTATCTGACCTCCACAATCCAGAAGCGGTAACACTGGGTAACACCAAAGAAAAGTGGTGGTGCGGCTGGCTTATTTAGTTTATTTTAGTGGACTGTATTTGCGGTGCGGAATGAAACGATTAACGAACGCTTGGAGTGGGAACACGAGTTGCAAGGGTGTTGGAGAGTAGAATACAATCCGTAAATTTAGGGAAGGAAATTTGACATTTATCTAATTGAATACTATAATTTTAATCGGAGTATTTGTTTAATGTCTGCGTGAGTAAGATCGGGAAGGAAATGCACAAACCTTTACACTGAAGCCACGTGCCTGGTCGACACCGGTGCAGAAGTGACGGCTGTCAGATTCTCTAACTTTCGACTGAGTGTGAAACGTGATTTCGAAAATGACTACCCATAACGACTATCAAAGTTATACAATTGACAGCCGGAACCAACGACTTAACTTGCTTTTCGAGGTATGTAGGAATCCTGGTCACCCATCTCTGGGTCGACCCCGGTAAGCATAGTTTCACTTTAAAGACCGACTCGTGCAGCTGTTATTATATAGCCACAAGCTCTTCGTAACAATCCCAAACGATGATAAATTATTCATTCATCTACATCCTGACTGCAGCCACTGCTGGGTATAGACCTCTCTTCACTTTCCAAGCTCCACGTTTATGTGCCAGTCTCATCTAGGGTATGCTCACGATGGCAACAATGTCATCTGCCCATCTCGTTGGCGGACGACCTACGCTCCTCTTACCAGATAAATGATTACTTCATTTTATTATTTTGCAAAAGAGCAGGTCTATTGTTAATTGAAGCCTCTTTTAATTCAAATTTATACAATATTGTATTTTTAAACAATCTTATTAACCCCTCCAACTAAGCTAAATATGCTTGTGTCTGGAGCGGGTTCAGGGTGGGGTTTGAACCCGCGACCTTTTGAACACAAGGCCGACACCTTAACCTTTAGGCTATTGACACTTAATTACATACGTTTCCGTCTTAGCATCTTAGAGAACTGTTAGAGCAATCTATTCAGTTATTCATAGGGTAATCTTATCTTTGCCTTTAGTCATACCAGTTTATAAATAGAAATCTGTAACGTTTGGAAGTTACTTCGACATTAAAAACCAGTTTTGTAAACTTAGGCCCGCCGCTGATTGCAACTTTTTGTCGTCGTGACTTTTTGTCACTTAGTCAAGTGCAATGAAAACTATACTGAGTGCGCTCATTATGGTGACGTGATAAGACGGTGACAAATAGTTGCAGCGACAGGCAGCACCGGAGTGACGTGACTGTCACTCGCCCTGTACATTACTATGGGAGTCCGCTCACTGGTGACTTTTTGTCACTCAGCCTTAAAGATGGGCCTTTAATGGAAAAGCATATAATAAAACATGTTATTTAAAATAAGCGTATAAGCAGGTTAGTTTGACAACCTCGTTGAAGTCCATTACAAAAATGAACGCAACGCGATTAGTTACCGAAGAACAGATTCAGTGAGCGAATCGTGGGTGACAGCAGGTGACAGTAACAAAAAGTCACGGTGACAAAAAGTTGCAATCAGCAGCGGGCCTTACAGAACTATTCAATGGTTACATACAATTTGTGTACATATAAGAAAAAAATATCTATGGAATGATATAGGGAAATTATAAGACTGTATGTACGTATGTTTATTTGAATAATAGAAAGGTAACTGAGTTTATAACAGAAAAATCCAATCGCACATTTTGCTTGAATAATTTATTGTTGCTTTTGAATCATCTTTTTGGTTTTAGTTATGCATTTGTAAATTTTAATGTATTTTTTTAGTTTTTTTTTACTAGTTACTATCCTATGTATTGAATTAGAATCATCATGGCCGGTTAAATCAATGTTATTACTGTGTTTTGTTAATGAAACCATGGCTGGGTTAAATTAACTTTGTTTCAACGAGGCTGTGATGACCTGGGAATCAAACCCGATACCTCATGCTCAACAGTCCCCCTTACTACCACTTGAACAACGTGACAGTCATCGAAATACATAATATCTCTGGGTCCATAACCTTTTTATTCCGAAAAAAAAATGGGGATTTCATAAACTAGGCCTAGGTAACGAAACCAGGGTATGCTAGTTAGTATTACAGAAATGTAGTAGCAAAACAAATAAAATGTTTACGATTGTGTATTATGAATGTGATAAAGTTTATAATAGTGAAGTAGTTATAGTGTGCTAGGTTATTGTCAGATAGCACTGAATACATAATAGGTGAGGATTATATTGTTGTAACTATTATACTTGTTGAAGCAGCAACGGTAGCCCATTGGTTACGGGATCGATTTTCAACTTGGAGGTTGTGGGTTCGAACCCAGACAGGCTCGTTACTTTGTGTAATCTATATCATGGTCACTGGTTTCAAATCGGTGAAGGTAAAAATCATGAGTCCACTCTTAACCTCGATCTCGCCTGATGGTAAGCGATAGATGAGGTCTAAGATGGGACGAGCGAGCCCAGAAGATGCCTATTTACTCGTGCTTTAAAGGCTGAAAGGTCATAAGTGGCAGGGAATACAGAAGCCGGCAGAGAGTTCCACACCTTGGCTGTGCGCACAATAAATGTGGAGGAGAAGCGCTTGGTACGACAAGACGGTATATCAAACAAGTGTGGGTGGTATCCAGCCGTGCGTCTGGTAGACCGGTAGTGAAAGGGAGATGGAGGAATCAGGTCATGGAGCTCCTGCCCACACTCCCTCAAGTACAATGTGTAGAAAACCGACAGGCAAGCAACGGTTCGCCGATGAGCCAGGCTATGAAGCTTGTCTACCAGCACCTCGTCACCTACAAGCATTTTAGCTCTGCGCTCGATCGAATCCAATGCAGTAAGTTGGTACTTTGTAGAGCCATCCCACAAGTGGCTGCAATACTACACGCAGGAACGGATATTCGCAGACATATTTTGTCTTCCACCAACCCACACTAGGACTGCGAGGTAGTTTACAGTTCATTCCTTCTCATAAAGAGAATCTACGGTATAAGCTGAATAATTATTTTATTCAGTAAGTAACTAATGCACCAGTTTATGCAGACAATATATATCACAATTAGTCTTAAAAATTATTAACACCCTCCAAGCAAAGCTAGCAACTGTCACGCTCTAATTCACTCCTATTTTCAACCGACGACAAAAAGAGGAGGTTATCAATTCGACGCGTATATATATATATTTTTTTATTTTTTTATGTATGATCATCGATTACTCGAAGACGGCTGGACCGATTTGAAAAATTCTTTTTTGATTGAAAGGGTATACTTTGAAATTGGTCCCATTTTCATAAACGTGAGGATCTGATGATGGGATCCTGGAGAAATCGAGGGAACTCTTCAAATTTATAGGCACACCTATGACGTTTTGGGTATTTATTATAGTTACTTGTGCAGTTGCTCTCAAAAAGTACCATTTGAGGAAGTGGAACTGATGATGAAGACCACAGATGGCCGCCGTAACTACTCAATAATAAGTATTGAGTCGATTGCGATTCGATTACTTGAATACGGATGTTAAGCACTTTATGCTCGTCACAATGCATATGGTGATGTAGAGCTGATGGTGAAGTACTAGGAGAACTCCTCAACAATTAACGGCCCAGCATTGGGAAAAGCAATATTTTGTAAAAGGTTAGAAGAAGTTAACATTTAGGCTCTTGTAACTAGGTAAATTAAAAATAGACCAACTTAAAAGAGTGAAATAAAAACTTTTTACCAAAAAATTAAACCGACTCCAAAAAAACACTGCAAAGTGAAAAATAACTTTAATTTCGGAAGTCGGTGCCAAAAACGAAAATAGAAAACTATCACAATTTATCTTTCTCTTTTCTAGCCCTCCTCTCTTCCTCTGTAAAATATTATCATAAAAAGGTGTGTTATAATAGAATTAAAAAGCTCGTAGTTTACTAATAATAGCTGCCGTGTGGGTAGATTTTCAAGTTTGAACACTTGGGGAGGTCTTACAATATCGTGATTTTCTCCAGACCTTAGACAGCATTTTATGCCTGTCCTAGTTGTCAACTTTAGTCATAGTTAGAAATAGTAAAAACTCTAAAAATCTGTCACCAGGCTTGCTACAATATGTGTAACCGTAACCGAGTTACTGGGTTATGAAGGTTAAATAGGCAGTGTAAAATATTGGTACTTATTTAGGTTTACAGACGTTTATTTCTCCTAAGAAATGGTTCACTTAAACTGAGATATAAAGTATTGATATTTTGATTATTAATTATTAAGTAGCGTTCACTCTTGGGATGTTGGAGGCGTTATGTTACATTGTTCGGAAATGTTTCTTAAGTTTATTTTTGACACTATTAATTCGTTTCAAATCCTCCGGTAGACCATTGTACAGCCGTACTCCCTCAAACAATATGTACTTTTTCCGTAATTAGTTCGTGCACGTGAGGTCATTAGCAGTAACTTGTTTATACTCCGTGTGTTGTATGTCACTGTTTTTTTGTGTAGTTTTACGTTTGATTGTAATGAATTGGTGGTGACATTTTTAATGAGGACGCAAGTTGTTGAGGAGGAAGTTGTGCGAGGTTAAGTAGGTTAGTTTTTTTTTGTATAATAATTTAGTTGGATGAAGGTAGTGATAGTGGAATAAGGATTTTATGATTCTGTTTTGTGTTCTTTGTAAAGGGTTAAGATCAGATTTAAAAGCTGATCCCCATATCTTGATTAAGTATTTTAAATGAGATTTATTTGCCTGTATCATCTGGTTCATTTTTAATTATTTTTCTGGGAATAATCTGTTCTTTTAGTCAACGATGAAAGTGGTCAATGTCCTTCATAATCTATTATTTACATCTACGAGTATCTGACTAATACAATATGTTACAAACATCCAAAATATGTGTCATCTTGTCAAATCTTAACATACAGTACGGACAAAAACCATTGTTCATATGATTGACTACACGTCCATATCGTCTTGTCTGTCTGTCCATCTGTGCCGATGACCGTCTGTGTGAAATCTTGATTTTTGGGGTTATTGAACATAGCGTGATAAATTTAAGTTTCAGTTTGTGTAAGAAGTTAGAACGTTTTGTCATTCGTATGTAGGTTAGGACTATATATCACAAATGGATGTATTATTGTTTGTTTATTTAAGACACTAAGTGAAGATTAACAGTATCGTACGAATGTAAGCGTTAACAACCCAATGGATAAGGTGTCGGACTTGTGATCGAGAGGTCACGAGTTCGAATCCCACCCATTACACTATTACTGTGAACCCACTCCAGACACGAGCATATTTAGCTTAGTTGGAGGGGTTAACAAGATTGCTAGTAAAGTGTATTCTACCCACATTGTTAGTTTTCTTGAATAAAAAATGTTATGACGAGATGATTGATTTATTTATGGTGCATAATTTATTTTTCAATACACTTCTTCGAAAACTAGCTCTTATCGCAGTACGATTAGGTTCAACATGCAAAGTATTTCACACTCGTGGATTTTTTTTTCATTTTTCACACACGAGGGTTTTTCCATTCCAGATTTTGCCACAGATAACATTAAACAACTATTCAATTCCCTATATTCGGCGGTGATTATTTTTTTTTACAGCAAAGAGGCGCATGTTTTTAAGGCCTTATATTTAATGAAAATTAAAATTGTGTTTATGAACAAAATATCAGAAATAAACCTTATTATTAATAAAATAATTTTGCTTTTATCAACAAATTGACATTTATTTATGTTTTTATTTATTTCTTTATTTTATTTGGCTCTTCAACAATGAAAACACTATTACATACACAATTTTACATCTTAATCTATGTTTAAGTGCTCCATCACTTAGAGAAGAGCACTGCATGCACTATTTTATACGCGTAAACTGTTAAACAAAATGAATTACTTAATTAATCAATTACAATAAATTATGTGTTAAAAAAAATTACCTAATTACAATTTAAAATTCTCTTTTTTTTTTTTTTTTTTTGTGAGTGGCATCTCGCAGGTCAACCTCTGAGGTAGTCGGCTGCTTAACCGGACTTGCCTGTGGTTGCCTTAATTAATAAATTAATTAAAGCCTCCAGCCAGGGCTTATTAAAAAACTTACAAACTAGGCGACTACACGCTAAGGGCACCCCCTGTGGGGTACGGACCTCGGCTTAGGGCGTCGCAGGGGAGGGCAGCTAGGGACAGGCTGGATCATATCATTATTATTATTAATAAGGGAATTTAAAGCTACTGGCTCAGCGTCGCGGGCTGGCTCTGGCAAGGGTCGGGGTGGACTATTACGGGGACGTCGCGGCGGGCCTCGGCGGCGAGGACGGAAGGACGGTCGGTTTTTGTGTTTGTGTGCCACTGTACTTGTTTCCCTACGGCTCTCTTGGAGCAGGGTGATTGCGTCATCGGGAGTGACTAGGGTATGCCTTGGTCGGCGAATCTTAGAGATACGCGAGGGTTCGTATTGGGCGGCCGATACGATAAGGGGATTCCTATGTTGGATTGAAGTTTCAAAGAAACGCTTGGAGACACGTTTCATGAACTGCTGGATGGTGGGCATCTTGAGATCTACGTGAAGAAGCTCATTTCGAACATAAAAGGGGGCTCCCGTGACTCTACGGAGGAATCGGTTTTGGAGGGTCTGCATCTTGTGGAGGAGGTAGGGCTTTGCGTGTGCGAAAACAACGCAGGCGTAGGTCATGATGGGACGGATGACCGCGGTGAAAATACGCAGCTTGCACCTGAGTGATAACTTGCTGCGAGAGCTAAGAATGAAGTGGAGCCTACCTAGAGCGAAGGCGGCGCGCGAACGTGCCTGCTTTATGTGCTCAGCGAAGGAGAGGTGTCTATCGAGGACCACGCCTAAGTATTTGGCTTGCTTTTCCCAAGGGATCGGCTTGCCGTACATGGTAATCGGACGGGGGGAGGGTGGGTTTATCCGCGGTTTAGAAAAGAGGACTGCCTGGCTTTTGTCTGGATTGACTTCGATTCTCCATTTCCGGAACCACTTGGCCAGAGTGTTTGCGGAAGTTTGGAGAGTGCGAGCGATGGCATCGGGTTTAAGACCGGTATAATAGATAGCCGTATCGTCGGCGAATAGGGCTAGTTGGGTATTTTTATGCTTGGGAATATCACTAGTGAATAGCGTGAAAACGAGGGGGGATAGTACGGAGCCTTGAGGAACTCCTGCGCGAATGGGATGGGGGGAGGAAAGCTCCCCCTCAATTCGATAACGAAAGGTGCGATTCGATAAAAAGTCCCGTAGGATGAGCACGAGACGGTCAGGCACGCCGAGTTGGTATAGCTTATAGATTAAGCCATTGTGCCAGACTTTGTCGAACGCTTTCGCTATGTCGAAGAATAAGGCTCCCGTTATTGCGCCCCGTTGGAAGCCGGCGCTGACGTGTTCTACTATGCGGTGAACTTGTTGGATACATGAGTGTTCGGTTCTAAATCCGAACTGCTCATTGGGTATTAGACTTTTTGCTTCGGCAAAATCTTTGAGCCGCTTATATATAAGCCTTTCATAGATTTTACCGAGGACGTTGAGTAAGCTAATGGGACGGTAGCTAGACGGGTCAGACTTGGGCTTGCCTGGTTTGGGAATACCTATGACGGTGGCCTGTTTCCAGGTTGCGGGGAACATATTATTGCTCAATGCGCCATTGAAGATGGCAGTCATTAGCACTATAAGCTGGGCGGGGAAAAGTTTGAAAACCCTATTGGTGATGCCGTCGGAGCCAGGGGCTTTTCGCGGTTGGAGACTTTTAATGATATCCTGGACCTCATCAGGAGTGATGGGGGCCAGTGGATTATCGGGATCTTCGACGGGCGGAAGGGAAGTTCTACGTTCGACTTCGGCGTTCACCATATCGAGGTGGGCTTGGTCTACTGGTTGAGAGCTGGGAGAACACTGGGACTCTAGGCTGTCGGCTAGGCATTCTGCTTTTTCAGAGTTATCGAAGGCGACACTCTTATCGGGACGAATGAGAGGAGGCATTGTGGCCTCTTCAGTGGATCGTAACTTCCTCTGAAGCTGCCAGAAGGCAAGATGGGTGGGCTCAAGTTCGCTCAGCATCTTGTCCCAGCTCGCATTACGCTGCTCGGCAATGCGTTTCCTTACAGCACGCTGTAAGTTGCGCATGTGAGCTTTGTTTGCGGCGCAGGGAAAAGCGCTGTACGCACGGATGGCTGCGTTCTTCTCGGTTATCAGATTCCGTACATCATCCGGGAGTTTCCAGCGGTGGTCTTCCGCTACTGGAACTTCCCTTGAACAATCGTTCAGGACGGATTGTACGTGATCTGTAAGCGAGTCGATCGCCGCCGTCGTGTCAGCGACTGAGACTATGTGGTCAGGAATGGTGTCCAAGTGAGGCGACGTGGTGGATTTCAGTTTTTCACTTACTTTCCTCCAGTCGGTGATCAATTGGGTCGGAGGAGATTGGGTAGGATCATGGTTACCTGAGCGGGAACCTAGGTGTAGGATAACGGGACGGTGATCCGAGTTGAGCTCGTGAAGCGCTTCTATGGAGTGCAAATGGAGGTTTACATTCTTTAGGAGCGCCACATCGAGGACATCGGGCCTATGGTTGGGGTCGTGTGGGTAGTGGGTAGGAGTCATCGGAGCGATGACGTCATAGTTTAGGGTCGCGCCTAGGTTATACACGATTCTGCCTCTGGCATTTGTCGTGTTGCTGTTCCAAGCGGGGTGTTTGGCGTTGAGATCGCCCGCTAGTAAGACGGAGTCACTCAGGCCAAAGAGAGTCGTGAGATCGCTGGTGAGCGCGATAGGATCGTCTGAAGCAAGAGACGCGACCGATGGTGGAGGATGGTAGGCAGAGATGATGGTTATCGGAGGATGACCAGTCATGCCTAGTCGACAGGCAGAGTACTCTAGGTGAGAGAGAGGCGCGGGTGGGCTGAGAGGGATGCAGTATAACTCCTTCCTATAATAAATAAGGGTACCGCCGCCGTGGCAGCGTGTTCTGTCATTGCGAACTAGACGGTAATTCGCAATTTTGGGGTCAGCGCGGTGGGGTTTCAAAAGGGTCTCCTGTATAAGGAGGACGTCTAATTGGTGGTCGCGGAGGAATTTAGTTATTTCGGCGCGTTGGTTGAAAATGCCATTGGCGTTGAAAAAACCTAATTTAAGGGATCGAGGCCTAGTGTGGTTTGTGCGTTGGGAATCCATTGGATTAGTCCATCGCATCCATCTGGTCGAGGCCTAGCACGACATCACTGTGTGTGCTGAATATTTGGCTGTACATTTCCGTAGTAATTTTGCCGTTGTTCTGCTGTTCGGCAGCCAGAAGGGCATCGCGGAGAGACCTGGCTTGGCGGGTCATAAATATTTTATAGTGGCGCAGTAGAGTCTGGGCGCAAGACTCGCCGTTCCCGACGGGTGAGGGTTTGGGTGGTTGTTTGGCTGCAGGAGCAGCAGTGGTTTGAGGCGCGGGTTTGGGACTGGTTGTGGCCTCTGGAGCCACGGCTATAGGCAGGATCTGCGCTGCGATGGGTATATCCATCAGTGCCTGCAAAGGTTTGGCAGGAGCCAAGGAGGGAAAGGCTTTTTCGTCGTTTAGCCTGGTCCACGGGGATGGTCTCTGAGGAGCGAGACGTTGGGGAATTTGAGAGGAAGGTGCCTCTCTTTGTAGGCGGGCGTTGGCGCGCTTGGCTAATTTAGGAGCGAGTTTGGGGGCTTTGGGACAGCCGCGGTAGTTTGCCGGGTGACCGGTCTGGCCGCAGAGAACGCAGCTGGGTGGTTCCAAACAGAGGGTTCGGTCTTTGGGCCGAGGGCAGTCCGCAGTGCTGTGCTCGCCCAGACACTTGACGCATCTGGGAGTGGCATAGCAGTTGCTCTGCGCATGGCCATACAGTTGGCAACGGTGGCATTGTCCCACTGTTGCGGTTTTATAGGGCTTTTCAATTAAGATACCGGATAGGGAGCAAATGGACTTAATCTTGAAAATCGGGTGATGACCTTCGGTTGGTTCACAAATGACAAGAACCATGTCGTACAATTCACCACCTCTCGCTTTATGTAAGCGATGGACGGCGATCACTGGTATACCTTGATCGGCAAGGTCGTCTTTAATATCCTGTACTAGGATTTCTTTAGGGACACGTTTAATAACTACACGAGTGGGCGTGTCCTCGGGGAAGGAGAAAGTGTGAAAGGAAATATTCCTTTCACGGAGGGTGCGATATAGTTCCCTATAGTCGTTCGACGTAGGGACGGTGACTTTAATGCCATTTTGGCAGGCACGGGCGTTTGTGTAGTTGATCTTTCGATCAACACACATCTTGGACACATCAGTCCATTTCCCCTTGTCTTGGATGTAAATGGGGGGCGGAGGGCGTTGCTTCCTTTGGGCTGAGGAAGTTTGGGCTATCGGGTTGGGGGGACGACTATCCTGCGCGCGAGTAGAGGTAGTTGGGACGAGGCTAGCGGGTCGTACGGGCGTTTGAGTTGGGGACGGGGGCAACGCGGTGGTCTTTTTGGCCTTGCTGGCCTGGGAGGCATTTTTCCCTTTCTTTCTCTTGCCACCGGTGACGACTTGAAAGTCGTCTTCCGAGGACGAGGGGCATGATGACAAATCATTGTCGGAGTTGTTATTGGACACAGGTTCGGTGGTGTCCATTTCATGGAATTCAGGTGCAGCGCACACCTGCGCGGCGTCCATTGTTCTATGAACAATAGGATTAGTAGGTGGGCCGGAAACAATGGGTGATTTCGGGAATCGGGAGATCGGCACGATTTTGTCGGCGGGCGGGGGCAATAAAGGGCTATCTACCTGGAAGTCGTTCGTTGTTTGACGAACAATGGGATCGGAGTTAATAAATACTTCCGTGAATTCACCAACCGGGATGCCTTGATCGGCAAGCGGGGGAGATAATGGGCTGTCAAGCGCATCACTAAAATCAGCGACGTTGGCTTCGGTAGCCGGGGGACAATTAGCGATTTCACGTTGGATTTTTCCGCCATATTTGGCGGAAATAGCAGGGTTATCCCTAAGGATTTCTAATAATATCTCCAAAATATTGGGGTTCGCCATGATTGGCGAATGGATCAAAAATTTAACGGGGAAATTTTGGAGATTGCTCTCCCGCGGGGGGCCTATTTAAAGCCTAACTGGCCTAACTCCCCGGATGGATGGGTCCGGGGATGTGTAACCCTCCCAGTCGGGTAGAGACTGGGAGGTGAGTACCTAATGGTGAGCCCTAAGCTTGTAACCGGTCGCCAGTCTTATTGTGCGAACCGGGCCCTATTGGGTCTAGTGCGAAGGGGTAGACACACCCAACCGACACTAGGTGAGTAGCTGAAAGGGAAACTCAGTAACTAGGTTTGACTAGGAGATCCCCCAAGGCCAAAACCTAGCACTCGACTCCAATTAACTGCTTCACCCTGAAGGGGATCAGCGGGTGTGTCGGGTCAACACCCCCTTGGTTTCGTTGACACCGTGAGGTTTCCAACCAAGGACCACGAAACTGTGGTTTTTCCCTGAAGGGGCAAAACGTTTTTGACAACACTCTGTTATAGAAACAAAATATCCTTCACTGCCTTGAAAAAGGCGGTTCCGGATCGGGAGTTGTAGTCGGCGACTACGAATGACGTCACGGCGAGCGCGACGAAGCGATGACACAGACACAGAACGATCGGGAGCGCAGAGCGGCACGACCGTCTCGGGCGAGCGTCGGGCGGAGAGTGTTAAAATTCTCTTCATAGAAGACACAGGATTAAGGAACAAATCAATGTCTTCATCGTGGCTTACATACACAGTATACATTCTCGACAATGAGCAGTGCTGCCTTAAATTTGTATGACTTTTTGGCGTCCTGAATAGTTTCCTATTAGATCTTCTAGGTATGTTCCGTGGCACATGAAAAGACACTTTACTGAGCAACTCCGGACAATTCAAAGAGCCTGTTACTAGTTTCTTAAGGAAAATTAAGCCAAACATGTCTCTACGTTTCTCTAATGAAGCCATTCTAAAATATTTTAATCTGTCTTGGTACGATTTGAGCTTTTTTCCCATATTACAATAATAAGTCAGATGCCATATGAACCTTTTCTGCAGGCGTTCGATACGCTTGATGTGTACATTATATCTAGGAGACCAGACAACACTGCAGTACTCTAGGTGACTTCGGACTAGCGAGTTGTACATAACTTTTTTGTTCTAAAATTTTTGAAATTTTTGCACTCGCGCATCACGAAGCCAAGTTTTTTTGTAGCCTTTAATATAACATTGTCAATATGATCAACAAAACGTAGCTTTTTGTCAAATTGCACGCCTAGGTCTCGTATAGTTCTAAATAAAAATATATATATTTTAATATCAGGCTGTTTTGCGGCTTTAGAAGGTAAAGCGCGGGGAAAAAGTAAATTAAATCTTATTAATTTGTGTTTTTTGCGTGAGTATGTCGAATTTAAGTTTTGATGAAAACAATTTGGAAGCAGTTATATTATTTTATTTTTTCGAAAGTGTATTGAAAAA
The DNA here is from genome assembly GCA_943138885.2 of Tholera decimalis. Classification (NCBI taxonomy): domain Eukaryota; kingdom Metazoa; phylum Arthropoda; class Insecta; order Lepidoptera; family Noctuidae; genus Tholera; species Tholera decimalis. Next base: position 39,123,772 of record OW964573.2, on the reverse strand, counting down.
CGTCGTTTGATACACGTGGACATTTGTTACTGCAGTACTCGGCTCCATTACACCCTCGCCTTGCGGCTCGGGCGTAACTCCGCCTCGGCCGCAATAACAAACTTTCTCCACTTGTATCAAACTGTACTATTCTTTCGGATGAGCAAGATATTGAACTCAATCACGCGTGATGGTTAGCGATTGATGAGGTCTATGAAACGAGCGAGCACAGAAGATGTCTATTCACAACACAGAATCCGGCAGAGAGTGCCACAGCTTGGCTGTGCGCACAATAAATGTGGAGGGAAAGCGCTTAGTACGACAAGACGGTATATCGACCAAGTATGGTATCTTGTAGTTCGTTCGTAGATACTGCAATGAAAAAATATCCACGAGTGTTTTAGTACGGGAAAATATTTATTTCAATAACAACATACAGTGAAAAATAAATTAAATATTAATTGATAATAACATGATAACAACTATATTTATAATGAATATACATATATATTATAATGAATATATATACTTGTTGGTAGTTATATTTTTGAGCCGTTTGGGGTTGAGACCTTGGGATCGTGGGGTCCGAGTGCTCACAAATTATTTAAAGATCTTTCTAGATCCCTAGTTGACAATTCGCGTGACCCAAGGGCTGGCTTTTACCTTGGACAACGGTTAAGAAATGCCATACAACGTGGCAATGCAGCCAGTCTTTTGGGCACATTAGCAGTGGACAGCGATGGACACGAATTCTGGACGGCGTATGTTAGTTGATTTTTAAGATTTATGTATGTAGTTTAGGGTTTTCTATTTAAGAGTATAACAACTTAGCTACTCTATAATAGAAATCAAATATTATGTTTATCTTTTATATTGTTTACCAAGGTCGAGGTCAAATTAGGCACGATGAACTTTTACGCACTAGTGCGAAATAAATATTGTTTTGGAGTGTGTTGAAAAAACGTTGACTACTCCAATTTTGCTGAAGGTCCCCAAGGATTTCGGCTTGGTGGTGCATGGTGAAAGAAACCTACTCAGCTTCTGCATACAAAGTATAACAATAGGTGACAATTAGTTCTGGGCTAACCCAGTTGCTAATTACAAGTTAACCAACAATCTCAATACGAGTGATAAGAAAAGAATTCACCGTTACGACAATAAGCAGTAAAATCCATATTCATACCGAAATTATTGTTTTCGAACATACAACATTGAAGTAACCTTCAGCGAAACTCTTCATAGTTTAAAATACAAATATACATATTATTCTAAGGTTCAGACCCTGACCTCATATTCACAACTGTTGGAAGTTATTGTAGATGACACTACAGACAAACATATATGTTTTGAAGGAACTTGTATATATGTATATTTTGGAACTACCCCGTTGGTCTAGTGGTCATAAACGTGATTGCTGTTCGATTCCCGGGTCGAGCAAAAAGTGCTAATGGTTTTTTTATTGTTTTTTTTTTTTTTATCTTTTATTTTAGGGACTTTTGTTCTATGAACATATTGATGATGTGGTCGAAGATGAAGCACGCTTACCTAGAAGTAACCTAGTCATTCTTGACTTAAAGACCCCCAGGTTATAGCTATCAGGAAACACAGACTCCGGGAGAGAATTCCACTCCTTAGCCGTACGCACAATGAAAGTATTCCCAAAACGTTTTGTGCGTATGGGTGAAATGTCCACCATGTAACGATGGCGCATCGCCGTTTGTCTTGTAGTCCGATGATGGAACTGGCTCGGCGGAATTAGATTGTGTAATTCCATCGCACACTCTCCGAAATCTCCGGCAGGGAATTCCACTACTTAGCTGTACGCACAATTAAAGTAACTTGTGCACTATATCTCCTGCGCAGATTAGACCTATATCTCCGCTGAGATCGTCCGCCATGACCAAAATCGGTCAGGGGAGTATAATATATGTATTTGTATACATATATTACATACCTACATATGCATTTTTTATCAGACTTTAATAGATGATAATATATGCTACTAATTTGTAAATTAAATGTTTCTACAAAAATTTGTCCGCATTTTTTATTTAGACATTTGCATCGTAAAGACTTCAAATAACATCATCGTTAATAATTATCAGAGTAACAAGCTACAATTTTACGTCTTTGTTTTTAATCAGTTTAGTCTAGACGAAACTATGCATAATTCCCGATCCCTGTGAATTCCGGTATAAAAAGCCTAAGTATTAGCATGATAGAGCAACAAACCTATATCCATCCATCCTCACAAACTTTCGCATTTATAATATTAGTGGGATAGTAGGATAGAATAGTAGGATATTTATAAAGACGTAACAAGAATTATATTTTATTATATTGCGTTTACCCACGTTCTCAACTGATGGTAAGCGATGATGTGGTCGAAGATGGAGCACGCTTACCTATTCACTCTTGAATAAAAACCCCCAATTTTTATAGCTATCAGGAAACACAGACTCCGGCAGGGAATTCTACTTGGTAGCTGTACGCATAATGAAAGGATTCTCACAATCAATCCTCGCTTTTGAATTTTTAGTCCTAGACCATAAAATATTCTTCTCTTATAATTTCGCGACTCCATACACCAAAAAATATGCAATCATCTTTTAACTGAACCAGTCGTTTTTAAGCTGATAGTTCTAGAACGTTAAATATTACCTATGAGATCGTTCGAATCTATTTCCAGCGCGAATAGAACTGGTATGACCAGTTTACAATGTTTGTTCAATTGTATACATAGAATGGCGATACACACCCCCGCTGTTATAGCGAAGTGAGTAAGGTAGGTTATTTTCAACCGACGACAAAAAGAGAAGGTTATCAATTCGACGCGTATATATATTTTTTTTTAATGTATGCTCATCGATTACTCGAAGACGGCTGAACCGATTTGGAAAATTCTTTTTTTGATTGAAAGGGTATACTTCGAAATTGGTCGCATTTTCATAAACGTCAGGATCTGATGATGGGATCCTTTAGAAATCGAGGGAACTCTTCAAATATTATAGGCACACCTATGACGTTTTGGGTATTTATTATAGTAACTTCTGCAGTTGCTCTCAAAAAGTACCATTTGAGGAAGTGGAACTGATGATGAAGACCACAGATGGCCGCCGAAACTACTCAATAATAAGTATTGAGTGGATTGTGATTCGATTACTTGAATATGGATGTTAAGCACTTTATGCTCGTCATAATGCATATGGTGATGTAGAGCTGATGGTGAAGTACCAGGAGAACTCCTCAACAATTAACGGCCCAGTATTGGGAAAAGCAATATTTTGTAAAAGGTTATAAGTAGTTGACATTTAGGTTCTTGTAACTAGGTAAATTAAAAATAGACCAACTAAAAAGAGTGAAATAAAAACTTTTTACCAAAAAATTAAACCGACTCCCAAAAAACACTGCAAAGTGAAAAATAACTTTAATTTCGGAAGTCGGTGCCAAAAACGAAAATACAAAACTTAAGACACCGACTACCGAAATTAAAGTTATTTTTCACTTTGTTTTTTGGAAGTCGGTTTAATTTTTTGGTAAAAAGTTTTTTTAATACACTTAACTGTGCGTCAAATATTATTTATTAGCTGTTGCCCGCGACTTTGAATAAATGTCTTTATAAGCGTCAATAGCCTAATGGTAAAGTTGTCGGACTTGTGATCTAGAGGTCACGGGTTCGAACTCCACCCATTACACTATCGCCGTGAACCCACTCCAGACACAAACATATTTAGCTTAGTTGGAGGGGTTAACAGGATTGCTAGTAATGTGAATTCTACCCACATTGATAGTAATATTTAAAAAAAAATAAGGGACTTTCCCGTTTAAATCCTAATCCCATGGGAATTTTGAGATAAAAAGTTTGACAATGATGAACAACTTCTTTACAAAGTTTCATCCCCTTTAGCCCCTTTTTTCGGCGGTGCGTTTTGTTCCACGCGCGCCCTTCTCAGAAGTCACACGGAGAGCCAAACATCAAACTCCCCCGGCTTAAAAAGATGGGGCCCGCAGAGGCGGGCCGGCACTAGTCGGGGGCTGCGTTGAAGAATACATATGGGTCCCCGTACCTCCGGCGCATGTGTACGAAGGAACCGTTTCTAGTCAGTAAGAATCTGACAGAACCCTTCGCGGAGGAGGACATCCATGAGGATTTCCAACCCGGAAGAAAAAAGAAAAAGGTAGCCTGTGTCCTGTCCCTAGATCACTTTGTCTCTGTACCAAAGTGTATCAAAATCGGTTAAGTTAAGTTTAGGCGTGAAAGCGTAGCAGATAGACTCTGTCTATCTGCAGAGTTAAGTTCGCAATTATAATATTAGTAAGGATTTATTATATACTAGCTGACCCGCCACGACTACATTCGCGTGGTATTCTACCCCTACCCAACCGATACCACTACCCCTATCGTACCCCTACCCTACCCAAACCCTACACTACCCCTACCCTACCCTACCAATACCCTACCCTACCCCTACCCTACCCCTATCCTATCCCTACCCTACCCCTATCCTACCCCTACACTACCCCTACCCTACCCCTACCCTATCCCTACCCCACCCCTATCCTACCCCTACCCTACCTCTACATTATCCTACCCTACCCCTACCCTACACCAACCCTACACCCACCCTACCCCTACCCTACCCCTACCCTACTCTCAATTTTATTTAGAAAACGTTTGTATAGGAAATAGAAAAGGGCTGTTTGATGGTTTTCCCGGCAATTTTCTTTTTTTTTTTTTCTCATCTTTTAAACCTTCCCTAGACCTCCACGAACATTTCAAAACCAAGATAAGATAAATCCGTTCAGCCGTTCTTGAGTTTTAGCGAGACTAACGAACAGCAATTCATTTTTATATATATAGAAGATTTTATACCGGTGAAGGAAAATATCGTGAGGAAACTGGCATCTCCTAGAACCTAGAATTGGAAGACATGTGACATTCACCAACACATTTAATTATCTTTGGCATACTCTGTACTCTTTTGTTTTTGAAAATCATTAAATGACTTCTCGGGAGTGTCAGACTTATATTCACTACAAATCCACCCTGTTCCTTCAACCCTTGTGCATTGAGGCCGCGGTATCTCGTTAGAACTTTCCCGCTACTTCAGAAGGCAATGGCCCTATCGAGCCCTATTAATGATGCTGACTGCTCTTTGGGGCTCGCGTTGAACACGACGCGTCGTCGATTCGGGCCTGGTCCTTACCGGACGGTGAGCTACCCCAGCTCGCAGCAGCTACGGTGCAGTGGTCGGAGATCGGTTTGCAATCCCTGACATCCGGGGCGTCTTCCACGGCGGCTGGAGCGTGAGGAAGAGAGTTGTCTCTCCCTCACGCGTTCAGCCTCCTCCTTCGCTAGAAAGACTCCTTTGAAGAAGGAGGCGAAAGTGAACAGACATCTCCTGGGCTCACTCATTTCATCTAAGTCCACATCTGTTTCCACCAGACGTGATCGAGGTCATGAGTGAGAAAAACAAACAGTTAAAAAATATATTTGAATAAGAAAACGAACAAAAAATGTAGATAGTTGAATCGAAACTATTTGTTAATGCAAATTTAATAAAATCTTCTCAGTAGTCGCGTGGTCAAGTCTAGACGAGCCGGGTTCGTATTTTATAAATCAAGGTTTAAAATAAGAATACTGCGATTTAAGTCTGATAAAAGTATCAAAATGCATGACATCATCCATTCTGAATAGGAAATGGTTATTAATTTTTCTCTTGTTTTTATTACTGTTGAACCCGTTCTTTACCTCGATCACACCTGATGGTAAGCGATAGATGAGGTCTACGATGGAACGAGCGAGCCCAGAATACGCCTGTTCACTTTTGCTTTAAAGGCTGACGGATCATATGTGGAAGGGAACACAGAAAGATTCTAATTTTGGCCATGCGCACAATAAATGTAGAGGAGAATCGCTTAATACGAAAAGACGGTATATACACTAAGTGAGGTTGGTACACTGCAGTCCCTCTGCATTCATAAAAGTAAAGAATTACATTGACCTACACGCATGAAGAAGCGGGCTAAGCTAAGTTAAAAATAAAATATTTAAACTGAACGCAGATTGTTGAACAAATATTTACAGTTAAAACGGTTTACAAAATCCAAATAATAAAAAGATCGTTTGTCTTAACAAAAATTATTCCATAACAAATGCAGTTCGTTACGCTGAAATATTCCGTTGAATGCATTATCGGTATTTCTACATATACGATGACAATAATATGTGTTTTTACACTTGTACTAGAATTTAGAGCAGTGACCTTTGGTCAAGTCACGCTCGCTTACAGCCGTACAAATGTGTTTAGTACGTAGTATGAAGGTCGCAGCAACACAGTCGGGCGCCATCATGATACACAGGGCCGGATTGACCATGTCGGGGCCTCTGGGGCCCTTTAGCCTTTTCTGTAATGTTTTTTTGGTGATATTATTATCATAATTAATCTATTTTCGAAAATAATGCATTCAGATTCGGAACAACATTGACAATTTATTCAAATTTTTCTTAAGATTTCTGAATTTATAGCCTTTAGACTCAAGTCTAAAGTTAAAGACTTATTATTTCTAAAGTCCGATTCACGTTAATGGGCTTTTTCCATTTTTTATGTGTATGCGAATGCAGGGGCCCTCTCCAATCGCGTACACTGCTGAATGTATTTAATCCGCCACTGAGAATACAAATGTGACTGGCATATCAAATGAGGGACTCTCGATTTCTATAAGGCTTCTGCTTACGATAACTTGATCACGTATAAGCTGACTGTCTGAGCTGTCAATGAAAGAAAACCGTCATTGGTAATAAATACTTTCATTAGAGAGCCGTTTCTAATTGGTCTATAAGTCGTTTTATCAATCTTGATAAGATAAAAATATAGATTGACAGAAAAAAAAACGATCCAACAATGAATGATTTTAAGATATTTATAAATTATTTACCTTTGCACGATTTTTAATAAAAACTTCCATTCTCTATTACAGCCTCTAAGCACGGTAATATTATGTATAAATATTACCGTGCTCTAAGGGTTGATTTTAGAAAAAAAAAGAAAAAATTGACCGAGTTTGTTAAACTATTTATCAAAATCCGGTAAGTCGTCAAAGCGTAACGGACAGACTTACGAACAGACTTTCACATTTATAATATTACTAGCTTTTGCCCGCGACTTCGTTCACGTGGGAGGGTTTTCCCGCGTAAAATCCCGATCCCGTGGGAATTTCGGGATATAAAGTAGCCTATGTGTTATTCCAGGATGTAAACTATCTACTTGCTAAATTTCATTCAGATCCGTTCAGTAGTTTTTGCGTGAAAGAGTAACAAACATCCATCCATCCTCACAAACTTTCGCATTTATAATATTAGTAAGATAAGAAGTAAGATAGTAAGAAGTAATAAGTAAGATAAGATAAGAAGTAAGATAAGAAGTATCGACGTGAATTGTGAAGGCTTAAAAACATTTTGCTCACTAATATTCTACAGATACATAATCGAGTCTAGTTTTTACTGACTTGTAGATTTAAAAATCTGAATAACTACCTAGGTAGCAATAAATATGTACTATGTACCTATCTCCTAATGTTCTTATATAAGTAATCCTTTTCAAAAGAAACTTTTTGTGTGTATGAATGTACCTCTTACAATGACGAGGTTTAATGACAGGAAAATACGTAATCATGAACAAAAAACATAGTTTCAAATGCTATGAGCCATATACATGACTGTATTATACTCGCCTCATCAAGTTAAATTTTACAGAAAATTTAGTTATAAAAGAAATTAGTCTTAAAGTCAAGAGTGAACGTGTTACTTCTAGGCAAGCGTGCTTCATCTTCGACCACATCATCTCTTATCATCGGGTGAGATGGTGGTCAAATGAGAGCCTATTATCGATAAAAAAATATAGGAGTGGTGGTGGTATATTTCAAAGCATGATAAAAATAAAAGTAGTTATATGAAATTAAAACTGTTTATTAATTAGGAAAATACATTGTTATTTTTTTTTAATTGCATCATTCGTATGTGGCCTATAGTGTGGAATAATCATTACACATACTATGTGCACGTATTTTTTGGATGACAACAAACGATATGGCAAGGGTTTTGTAATCCTATGTCTACATGTGTGGAACTTATTAGAAACTTCAATACATTGATACCAGATACCAAATTTTTCAAATTAAGAAGAAATAAGAGAATTTATTGTGTGTTACAAAATGCAAGTGACGTGGAAAGTTATTGACCCTCGTAGTGCTGTGACTTGTTTGGTATTCAAGAAACATATGAAACCGATAATTTGGTATCAATTCTGTGAGTCACTTATTTTGAGGTGAAACTGTGCATAGAGACTCCATACCAGATGTTGTCTTCGGTCCTATTAGTTTCCGATACACGTTGTATATTTACCTTAAGAATGGCAGTGTATCGTCTTACATATTACTGTTTTTTATCCCTAATAAATAAAATACAATTTGTGATCTATAGATCTAATACACACAAATCTCATATCACTTTTTATAACCGAGTCCTTAAGAAAGGCTCATTTTGTTTGAAATTTTTACGTATACTTTGTAGTTCTGTGGACAAGACGTAGTCATTATTTGTTTTCACTAGAAATAATTTATATCTCAAAATAACGTTTGCCCGGCCAACCAGTGCATGTATCTATACTAATATTATAAAGCGGAAAAGTTTGTTTGTTTGCTTGAACGCGCTAATCTTCGAAAGTACTGGGTGGATTCGGATGCAATTTGGTATGGAAGTAGCTTGAAGCTTGGGGAAGGTTATAGGCTACTTTTTACGCGATTGCAAAAAAGGAGAGTTATGTTTTTACCGTTATAGAATCCACGGGAGCGAAGCCCCGCGTGAGTACTAGTAACAAATAATATCCTGTAATATGCAGACTCGAAGTACATAGTTTTTTAACGTTCTTTTAAATATAACCTGCTTATACATATATGTAGTTACTTCTGTTGTAACATAGTACAATTACATACGATGCTATCTATACTAATATTATAAAGCGGAAAAGTTTGTTAGTTTGTTTGTTTGTTTGTTTGTTTGCTTGAACGCGCTAATCTTCGAAAGTACTGGGTGGATTTGGATGAAATTTGGTATGGAAGTAGCTTGAAGCTTGAGGAAGGTTATAGGCTACTTTTTACCCGACTGCAAAAAAGGAGAGTTATGTTTTTACCGTGATAGAATCCACGGGAGCGAAGCCCCGCGTGAGTACTAGTTACTTATAACATTGTAGAAACCTATTTTTGTTGCAATAAATGTTCATAACAACCTTTTTTATTATGTTACTAGGTGTCCCGGCAGACCTTGGTTTGCCTTATTTCTCTAAAACAAAGTAATATTGTTTTTTTTAAATGTTAATAGCTGCCTCGACAGATTTCGTTCTGTCAAAAGTGATTGGCCTGTCGCAGTCTAATAGAAATAAAAAAAAAACTTTTTAGCAAAAATAGAACCGACTTCCATATAAAAACACTACAAAGGCAAAAATAACTTTGATTTCGGTAGTCGGTGTCATTTATTTTGCATTTTCTTTCTTTTTTTTGACACCGCCTTCCGAAATTAAAGTTATTTTTACCTTTGTAGTATTTTTATATGGAAGTCGGTTTTTGCTAAAAAGTTTTTAAGAAGTTCTACTTTTTGCTAATAAGTTTTTTTTTCACGCTTTTAGTGGGTCGGTTTGTAATTTATCTAGTTACAAAAGCCAAAATGTCAACTACTTATCACCTTTTACAAAATATTGCTTTTCCCGCTGCAGAGTCGTTAATTTTTGAGGAGTTCTCCTGGTACATCACCATCAGCTCTACTTCATCATATGCATTGTGACGAGCATAAAGTGCTTAAAATCTGTATTCAAGTAATCTAATCGCAATCCACGAAATACTTATTATTGAGTAGTTTCGGTGGCCATCTGGGGTCTTCATCATCAGTTCGACTTTCTCAAATGGTGCTTTTCGAAGGCAATTGAACAAGGTACTATAAGAAATACTCAAAACGCTATAGGTGTGCCTATAATATTTGAAGAGTTCCCTCGATTTCTCCATGAATCCGTCATCAGATCCAAACACGACGACAAGGACCAACTAAAAAATATACCGTTTCAAACAAAATAAAATTTTCGCGCATAGATCGGAATAAGTAGAGCTGTTTTATGTATTTGCCATAGGTTACAATAATATGGATATTCCCCGAGTCCCGGGATTTGTTTTTTAAGTAGTGAAATCATAAAAAAACTTTCTCGCCTTCGGAACTATTGAAAGATTACACTTCCTTTCTGACGGGTAAATATAAGAAGGACGGGATTAAGGATAGTATAATAAATAGATAAACTTGATTCATTAAACCACATATATTTTTTTAAGTAACAATTTCTTATTCAAGAATCAACAATCAATTAAACATTTTTATTCTGAAGTTGTACAAAAAACATATTACCATACAAACTATTTATTTTATACATATTGACAAAAATAATGAAATTCAATAAAATCCCGTAGTATCAGTAGGAATCCCGTGGAATATCCATATTAACATCAATGTTTGCGGTCAATGAACCTAAATAAATAGCTGATATAATAATTCCGATCACTGGTTATGAGGCAACAAACATAAAAGAAAAACAAAAGTTCAAGACGAATTGAGAAACTCCTCCTTTTTTGAAGTCGGTTAATAACATTGAAAGACTAGTAATATCTGATGTGGTGATAATTTAAGTCCATGCAGCCATTTCCATCCAAAATACTGCACCAACGCTTATGTTCTTATCACTTATTTTCCTTAAATTATTAATTCATGATTTCTGATTATCGTTAAGTAAAATAACACATTTCTTACGCAATAAAAATTACCTTAAAATTACTATAGGGATCTTGTTGTATTATTTTCATTAATGACATGCAACCTCTAATCAACTTGAAGGCATACGAAAGATAATCCTAACACGCCTTTGTTTTTCTTTGATTGACGTCAAATGTTTGACTGCTGGGGACAGAGTGGTTTGTATGGGAAAAGAAAATTATTGTTTTCACTGTTTTCCTCGTATTTTTACGTTTTTTCTCTCCATAAGAACTCTCCTCAGATTTTATCAAACACAACACAAAATAAATGAGTCAAATCTGTCCAGTCGTTCTCCAGTTTTGCGCTTAGCAACACATTTAGCGATTCATTTTCATTTATATAGAATTCTTTTAAGTTACGAGCTTTCTCTGAGCATATTCATAACATAACTAGCAGCGATTATTAAGATCTTTACAATTCACTCCTAAACGTCAATAGCCCAGTGGTTAAGGTGTCAGACTTGTGGTCGAGAGGTCGCGGGTTCGAACCCCACCCATTACACTATTGCCGTGAACCCACCCCTGAAACAAGAATATTTAACTTAGTTGGAGGGGTTAACAAGATTGTTAGTAATGTGAATTGCAGTCACCTGTCAGTAGGAGAAATATCAACTGAAGGAACAGGTGGGTAGAAACTCCCATCTTTTTATTGATAATAGGTTCGCGTTTGACTACCATCTCACCAGAAAGTGATGATGTGGTCGAAGATGGAGCACGCTTGCCTAGAAGTAACCTATTCACTCTTGACTTGAAGACCTCTAGGTTATAGCGATCAGGAAACACAGACTCCGGCAGGGAATTCCACTCCTTAGCCGTACGCACAATGAAAGTATTCTCAAAACGTTTAGTGCGTATGTGTGGGATGTCCACCATGTAACGATGGCGCATCGCTGTTTGTCTGGTAGTCCGATGATGGAACGGGCTTGGCGGAATTAGACTGTGTAATTCCATCGGACACTCCCCGAAATGTAACCGATAGAAAACGAACTCCGAATCTGTTCCTTCAGCTGCCCTTAACCTGCAAGACTCCTTGACCTCTGAACTAATGTTGATAAATATTGGTGTTTAAACTATATTTTTGAGCAGTGGCGGCGGTTGCAAACCCAACTTATATGTTATAGGTTCAAAACTAGGCAGCAACATTACTTTGTGTAATTTTCATTATCTCTCAAAACGGTGATGGAAAACATCATGAGGAACCGGCATGACCTAGGATTAGGAACGAAAGTCTGAAATCATACCTACGACATCCATCAACCCGCATTGGGTACCCTCTCATAGAGAGGAGAGGACTGAGGAGGTCTGTGTCCCAGCAGTAGGAACGATATACGCTGATTAATTAATTAAATTTAATTTATTTATTCCATTCGGACAACATAAATCCATGATGTTAGTAAATATACACGCTTAAAACTAATGAAAAATAAATTACAAGTACAAAAAAATAATAATATAACGTAATAATAAGTTGAGTCCTACATCTTGCATGAGGGATGAACAGGCAAATATTTAATTGTTCATCACCCATACAAAATGTCTCAAAATAGGGGGAGTAAAAATTCTCCGCAATAGTTTTCAGAATGAGTCTCTCTTCAAGGTTAAGCAACGCTTGCCAAGGTCGGTCCAATGATGGGTACCCTCTTAACATTTTGAGATACCCTAGTGTCTCGGATAACTCGTCGTTAAGCCATCGTCCCAGCGTCCTAGCGTCCCAGCTTTCTATTGTATATCTTTAACGTTACGGGTAGTTAGAAACCATTAATACTAACGTCCAGTTTTGCTAAAGGTTCGTGTTACCCAGTTACTGGGTTGTGTAGGTCAGATATGCAGTCGCTCCATGTACAACACTAGTACTCAGCTGCATCCGGTTAGACTGGAGGCTAACCCCAACATAGTAGAAAAAGCTAAGCACTTGATGAGTAACTTAGACTAAATGTTAGTACTTATTACTACTGAAGCTTGCTTTTACATGCTATATACTGGTATTTATACTAATTTCATTGATTAGTATTGCGACTAAGGCTCATTTCCACTCAGAGAGAGTAGACATGTGTGAAATTCGCAGGTGGGAACGTTATAGGCTGATAGTAATGTATTGTAACTAATTTTCACAAAACATTCGCTTATCGGATCGGAGCGGATCATGTCTGTCTTCCACACAAAAGCCAATGGTATTAACTAGCAATAAATAATGACGTGAATGTCGTCATCCTTGGCTTTACCGAAAGGTTCGACGCGCTGCCCTCGAGGGACCTACACCGCTGTATATATTACGGTACACTGTGGAGCTATGCCGCTCCCAGTACTAATGTAATCAACCTAATGTAGATACCTACTATTAGACTAATCAACCTAATTTTTGGAAACTGTCTCAAATCGACCTTAAGGTAAACCATACATAAAATGTCAATGTCAATGTTTTTTTCTTAAATTGAGTACTTAATGTATTGTATTGTAGTTTTCAACCGACGAAACAAACGGAGGAGGTTATCAATTCGACGCGTATATTTTTATTTGTATGTATGATCAGTGATCACCGATTACATGAAGACGGCTGAACCGATTTGGAAAATTCTTTTTTTGTTTGATAGGGTATACTTTGAAATTGGTCCCATTGTAACCAAGTCAGGATCTGATGATGGGATCCTGGAGAAATCGAGGCAAATCTTCAAATATTATAGGCACACCTATAGTGATTTGAGTATTTTATAGTAACTTGTGTAGTTGCATTCGAAAAACACCATTTGTAAAGTGGACCTGATGATGGAGACCTCAGATAGCCACTGGAACTACTCAATATAATATAAGTAGGAATAATAACTATTTCATGGGTTCCGCTTCGATTACTTGAATATGGTTATTAAGCACAATATGCTCGTCACAATGCATATGGTGAAGTGAAGCTGATGGTGAAGTACCAGGAGAACTCCTCAACAATTAACGGCCCAGCATTGGGAAAAGCAATATTTTGTAAAAGGTTATAAGTAGTTGAAATTTAGGCTTTTGGAACTAGGTAAATTATAAATCGACCAACTAAAAAGAGTGAAATAAAAAATTATACCAAAAAATTAAACCAACGTCCAAAAAACACTGCAAAGTGAAAAATAACTTTAATTTCGGAAGTCGGTGCCAAAAACGAAAATACCAATTTAAAGACACCGACAGATTAAACGACCTATCCAAATATTCTTACTGTGGGGTAGACGAGATAAAAAAATAAACCTAAATAAAATGTGTTTGCATGATTTTATTTTACCACTTTGTCGGTGTGATTAATATGTATATCTCCATGCCTTTCAGCGTTCTAGTACCAATAGTTTCTGACCTAAGCAGCGGACAGACGGACGAACGTGGCGAAACTATAAGGATTCCTTGTCGACTACGGAACACTGATAATGGGTTGGGTCCCACTTGCTTATCACTTATTCAAATGAAAATGTGCTTGGCATTTCAGTTGAACAGTCGGGTTTTAAACATTGTTTGAAATTACTTTTTTTGGTATGTGAAAAATAGATAGATCTGTATAATTATAACGAAGTTCATCTAATTAAGTAATTGAAGGTAATAAATAATAGTCGAACAACAAATTAAAAGATATTGAATACGTAAATATTTTGTTAGAACAATGACTTAAACTAAAACATTCGTAACTTTGTAATGTATTTATTTACTTATTATATACTTAATTGTACAATTCACAATGTTTCTATGGATACAAAAATTCAAACTAGTGTAAAATGGGCGGTCTTATCGCACAGGGCGATCTCTTACAGACAACCTTAAAGGACAAAAATTAAAGAAGACAGATTAGGTAAGGGCTGTCAGCAATGATATTATAATGTAAAATATCATTTACTCACTGATTAATCACGAAATCTCAGAAACTACAAGTAACTAACTAAATAACTACTACCTAACTAACTTTTAGTACGTAGATGCTCACTAAGACGGGATTTTGCGAAATTCCCACGAGATCGGGATTCACACGGGAAAAACTTCCCACGCGAACGAAGTCGCGAGCAAATGCAAGTACATTATATACATTACTCATTGATTGGTTCAGTACCAATTTATGGGCTTTAAAAGAGACGTTGACCTCTGAGTTTAGTTCGGTGTTTCTTCTTTTAGTTAGGTTACACCGGCCTCATCTTAGTAACGGCAGAAATTGACGTATAAAAATGTGATAACACAAAGAATATTATGAGTGGATTACCGCACTGTCTGGTAGTTTGAACACCGTATACGGCATACCCCATATCCTTGCTTTGGTATTGTTTGTCAAATCGTTTGAGTTCTACATTGAGCTATGCGATAACTGACCAATGCTTGCACTGTTTGGATGGATCTCCTCAAATTTTTGTGATTCTGTCCTTTTAAAAGCGCCACAGACATAAATTCTCATATGATTTGAACACCTCGGATTGTATCGACTTCAAAAGAGTCGTTGACCTCTGAGTTTGTTTAGATCTTCTCAGGGTAATCAGGAAACACCCGCCTCTAGTTTACATTTACAACAAAAAATACGTGTAAAAGTGTTATTTATAATAAGCAATTTGCAAAATAAAATAGCTATATTTCCATTTCGTCTTCACTTAATCCTAGAATGGTATCTTCAAAGCAAGTCAGTCAGTTACTCTGTAACCATAGGGCGTGTAGCCGTCACCTAGATATTGCGTTACCTTACAATTACCGAGTGATCGTGACATAATGTAGGTTACGCCAGTACCTAGGAGTTACCCACGCGTAGGTCAACAGGGCGGTATTGAATTCCACGTAAGGAGAGGGTAACGCATTAACATCGAGTCTATTTATAACAAGTCAATAATATTAATGTGTAAAGAAAATAAAACCTCAATCAGAGCCGGATTAACCCTGTCAGAGGCCCTAAGGCAATGGAATTCTCGGGGCCCCTTTGTTTACTTATTCCCAGATTATTTCTAAAATTGTTTTAATTCTACTACTAAATCTAACGATTTGTTTTTTGTGAGATAACACTGAGGTCCCTAAGTTCACACGCACATCAAATTCTTGTTCGAAGAAACATGTTTTCTTGGTGCGTGCACTAGGCCTGGGCCCCTAGTTGATGCAGGGCCCCTAGGCAGTTGCCTACTCCGCCTAATGGTTAATCCGGCCCTGACCTCAATGGCGTAATGGCTAAGGTGTCGGACTTGTGATCGAGATACCGCGGGTTCGAAGCCCACCCACTCCAGACACAAGCACATCTAGCTTAGTTGGAGGGGTAAAAAAGATTTTTACTTAACAGAATTCTACCCACATTGCTAGTTTTTTGTAAAATTTAAATTATTTTTGTGGTTACGGGTAAGTTGTAGGTCGTGAGTTCGATCCCAGGCAAGCACATTACTTTGGGTAATTTATATCATTTCCACTGTTCTTGAAACGGCGAAGAAATATTGTGACAAAATCGGCATGTCTTTGGATCAAAAATCTGCCGAAATGAAACATCCATCCATCCATCCGTAGTGGGGACGTTATACGCTGAATATGTTAGTATGAATTATTTTTAGTACCTCAGCGCTTCTCACTCTTTATCTCGCTCGCACACTACTGGCCGTGGTCAGGCGAGCAAGCGAGACAGGGTGGTAGGGACAAGACTCCGAGACACCGATAATTTAGTTTATTTGTTTTAAAGGTGAAAATAATGGTAATTTAAAAAAAAAAGTAAATAACATAAGACCTGGTTTATAGCTAGTTCAATTAATATGCAAAGTTTCATTATCTAATTTGAAGTTATTTTTGAATACCAGCGGTTTATCGTTCGGTTTAGAGGTAATTTTGGATTTTTTTTCTATCGAGAAAATTTTATGGAATCGTGTTTTCGTCAAACATAGTACCTAACATTAATCCTCAACTTTACCATATATTTATTTCAAAATTATTGCTGCAGAATTTTCGACATAACGGAGGATCATGCTAAGCCATTTGAAGTAGTATAGGCTCTTAAGGCATTTACAATATCTATCTATCTACTTATTGTACAAAATCGAAGTGTCTGTCTGCGATTTCCAAATAACTGTGTTTTCTTTTGTGCCTATAGTCATTTAGACGATACTAAAATCACAGAATTAAAACAAAACTTTCTGTGTTTCTGTTGGTCCGGACTAACCTTTGGAACGGCGAAACCAATATACATACTGTGACAACTTGATAATAGGCTCGGATTTGATCACCATCTGACCTGATGGTAAGTCATGAGGTGATCGAAGATGAAGCACGCTTACCTAGAAGTAAATTATTCTCTCTTGACTTAAAGACTTGCAGGTTATAGCTATCAGGAAATACAGACTCCGGCAGAAATCCATAACTAGCAATGATGCAATAGCTCTCAACAGTGTTAAGGTTTAAAATACTTTGTTACATAATTTAAACAAGCATTTTTTTAATTACTGATCATTAGTCTGTAGGATTAAACAAAACATTTACTAATGTTTAAAATATTCTTAGAGTTTCTTAGCTGCTCACAATATTTGCATAATGTAACTAAATTCCGTTCTAACAGAAACCAGCATTTCTTCTCACGTATGGTTTGGCCAACAGTTTTTTATAGATGAAACGTTATTTCATCTTTTTTAATCTTCTTGAAATCTCGTTGGACTGTATAATGGACGAATAGATACAAGTATTACTACATAAGTTATTTATAGTATAAAATAATTAGCTTCACAGCCTGGTGTACCGGCGAAACGTTGCTTGCCTGTCAGTCTTCTACAGATTGTACTTCGGAGAGTGTGCGCAGGAGCACCACGACCTAATCCCTCCATCTCCCTTTCATTACCGGTCTACCAGACGTACTGCAAGTTACCATCCACACTTGGTCGATACTCTTGTCGTACTAAGTGCTTCTCTATATTAACTGTGAGCACAGCCAAGGTGTGGTACTCTCTGCCGGCTTCTGTATTCCCTGCCACATATGACCCGTCAACCTTTCAAGCAAGAGTGAACTGGCATAATCTGGGCTGGCTCATTCCATCGCAGACCTCATCTAGGATTTTTCAACACTCTAAATTAGAAATAAGATACCTAATTTAAATTCCAAAAAGCGACACGTTGCGTCGTGCCCTGAAACGGCCATCCTTTCGGGGCACGAGTACGACGCGATGTGCCTGCCGAATTTGAGGGAGTGATCTAACGGGATACTGCGTTACATCGCAACGTGAGGGCTACTGCATGAATAGGATGGTTTTTTTTCGTCAATAGGTAGCCAGGAGGACTCATTTGATGATTGCCTTCCCCAAAAAAGCGTCTCATCGTAAATTTTTAACCGACTTCAAAAAAGGAGGTTCTGTATTCGATCAGTATGTATGTTTGTATATCCGCAGAAACTACTGATCCGATTTCGATCGCGTTTTCGTTGTTTGAAAGTATATAACATATCAGGATCTGATGAAGACCTTCGGCGGAGATAAGTGATGGAACTCTTCAATTTAAAACAGCAAGTGCCCGAGAATGCGGCGTTCTTTGCTTATCAAAACTATTCATTGGCTTGTCACCAATTTCAGCTATGTGAGTTACCTAGCCCTTATTTTTAACGGAATTAGACATCCAATAAAACAATATTTAAGGTTATTTCTCTCTTTGTAGTGCAAGTCTTTTTTGTAAGTTTTTTTTTTAAGTTTTTATTATTTATTCATGATGGGCTCGCGTTTAACCACTATCTCACCGGATGGTAAGCGATGATGTGGTCGAAGATGAAGCAAGCTTGGAAGTAACCTATTCACACGGGGTTGTGGAAATATTCTAACGAGATACTGTGGCTCTAGAATACAAGGGCAACTGAAGAAGCAGAGTGGGCTTTAGTCAGTAGAAGTCTGACACTGCCTTCCACTCAACCTAGAGCGGAAAGAGACATTTGACGATTATCTCATCGAAAAAATGAACTATTCACTCTTCCCCACATTATAGCTATCAAAAAACAATGAATCTGGCAGGAAATTCCATTTTATTGCTCGTTCTAACGCACTAAATACGATCTGTACTTGTCTACGTATTTCATATTCTAGCTAAACACACTCGACGTGAACTCAAACAATATTTGCGCCGGATGGTGCAACGTTTGCGCAAATTGTAAGATAAGTGAGCTCAGAGTGAGGCAAGGCTGTGTAACCGTGGATTTTGTTGAATTTGAGATAAATCTTTTGTAGTTTGTGCGTTGTAGTGTAGAAAAAACTTTTTCCAAAAAATTAAACCTACTATCAAAAAACACTGGAAAGTGAATAAAAAAAAAAAATTTCGTAAGTCGGTGCCAAAAACTAAAATACAAAACTAAAGTCGCCGACTACCGAAATTAAAGTTACATTTTACTTTGCAGTGTTTTTTGGGAGTCAGTTTAATTTTTTGGTAAAAAGTTTATTATTATAACTCTGCAATAATAACACCTTTTCGCAAACAACATATTATAAATTTATAAGTAGATAATAATAATTATGTAAATTATAGTAACTATACTATATCACCTTACCTTACCGTAGTATACATATATTAATGTATGTGGTATCTCTGCGTGCGACTCACTGCCCACATTCAAATCGGTTTTCAACCGACGACAAAAAAGGAGGAGGTTATCAAGTCGACGCGTATAATATATATATTTTTCTTTTATATATGATCACCGATTACTCGAAGACGGCTGAACCGATTTGGATAATTCTTTTTTGTTTGAAAGTATAAATATACACCGAAATTAGTCCGATTGTCATCAAGTCAGGATCTGATGATGGGATCTTGGAGAAATCGAAGGAACTCTTCAAATATTATAGGCACACCTATAGTGATTTGAGTATTTTTTAAAGTAACTTGTGTAGTTGTATTCGAAAAGCACCATTTGTGAAGTGGACCTGATGATGAAGACCACAGATGGCCACTGGAACTACTCAATATATAAGTAGGAATAATAAGCATTTCATGTGTTTCGATTCGATTACTTGACTGTGGTTACAGCACAATACGCTCGTCACAATGCATATGGTGAAGTGAAGCTGATGGTGAAGTACCAGGAGAACTCCTCAACAATTAACGGCCCAGCATTGGGAAAAGCAATATATTGTAAAAGGTTATAAGTAGTTGACATTTAGACTCATGTAACTAGGTAAATTAAAAATCGACCAACTAAAAAGAGTGAAATAAAAACTTTTTACCAAAACTTGAAAAAGTGAAAAATAACTTTAATTTCGGTAGTCGGTGTCTTTAGTTTTGTATTATCGTTTTTGGCACCGACTTCTGAAATTAAAGTTATTTTTCACTTTGCAGTGTTTTTTGGAAGTCGGTTTAATTTTTCGGTAAAAGTTTTTTGTAGCAGACGTTCAGTGACATTCTTAAGAAATAGGTAGCCAAGCAATAAATCAAATTTTTGTTGTCTAGTTGAGAGACGCATTATAATCCCGTTGACCTTGCTCAATCGGGCGCACTCACAGACACATCACAGAGACTGCCCCGCGCACCCCCTCATTTGAGGGGGTGAAGCAGATGAAGTGGGACACGAGTAGTCCCACCTACTGCGGGGTGCACCGCGCGAATTTCGTCGATGCGTCTTTTTCATTACATTTAACATCGTAATTTCGCAGCTGATTTACAGAGCTCGAGCGGTCCAATGTGTCACCGTTCGGGTTTCGCAGCGCGTTTCCGCGGCGATCACCAAGATCGAATCTCATTCGCGGTATAGCTTTTTGTTGTCTTATTTATTAAATATTATGTATTTATAGATATTTACATATTTTCGTGTTGTTATTATTTTAAAATATGTGCATAGTTTTGTTCTCTTATTTTTTATTTAATTCATTAGGTTATCAAAAAAATTTTTAGCAAAAAAATAGAACCGACTTCCATATAAAACACTACAAAGGCAAAAATAACTTTAATTTCGGTAGTCGGTGTCATTTGTTTTGTAGTTTCTTTTATATTTTTGACACCGCCTTCCGAAATTAAAGTTATTTTTGCCTTTGTAGTGTTTTTATATGGAAGTCGGTTCTATTTTTTTGCTAAAATTTTTTTTTCACGCTTTTTAGTGGGACTGTTTGTAATTTATGTAGTTACAAAAGCCAAAATGTCAACTACTTATCACCTTTTACAAAATATTGCTTTTCCTGGTGCAGAGCTGTTAATCTTTGAGGAGTTCACCTGGTACATCACCATCAGCTCTACATCACCATATTCATTGTGATGAGTATAAAGTGCTTAACATCCGTATTCAAGTAATCGAATCGCAATCCACGAAATACTTATTATTGAGTAGTTTCAGTGGCCATCTGTGGTCTTCATCATCAGTTCAACTTCCCCAAATGGTAATTTTCAAAAGCAACTGCTCAAGGTACTATAAGAAATACCCAAAACGCTATAGGTGTGCCTATAATATTTGAAGAGTTCCCTCGATTTCTCCAGGATCCCAACATCAGATCATGATTTCGTAACAATGGGACCAAGTAGAACGTATACCCTTTCAAACGCAAAAAGAATTTTTCAAACCGGTCCAGCCGTCTCCGAGTTATGAGGTAACATACATAAAAAAAAAAGTTCAAGACGAATTGAGAACCTCCTCCTTTTTTTTTTTGAAGTCGGTTAAAATCAATAATTTTTATTCCTATAGATATTTTATTTCAGAATCAAGAATAATATAATGAAAAAAAAAAACATCCAAAAAGTTTGATGGTGGATTCTGAAGAAAAATAATATACAGGGTGTTACAAAAGAGTTTAAGTAATACCAAAGGAGGTTATTGTACTCATAATTATGAACAAGTTTTACTATGGCACCAGCTCTGAAATCGCAATAAAAACAGCTGTTTCAATTATTTTTTTCCAAGTGAATAAACTTTTTGTATAAAATAGCAGTTTATTTTCGTCATTTTTATTTTCGCAATATACGGTTTATAAGAATACAGCGTGTGAAGTGAACATACCTACGGATGCGAGGAGAGACGAATAAAAGGGTGGGATACGAACTGGGTGGATGGATGGACAGGTGAACGAACAGGAAGGATACATAAAAATTAAACAAGCTAGTTATTATAATTTTATTTTGTGTTTTTTTTGACGTATTTACGCATACGGAGCGCAATGTTAATACAAAAATTTTGTAAAAAAATTACTCAAGTCACAAATCTTCAAAATTTAGTTTTCTACTACAACAAGTTTTGTTTTTAGGCATCCAAAACAAATACTGCCTTGTATGTGCTCGTGCAGAGAAAAAACAAACTGCTGCACCGGAACAGTTTGCTTTCATTCCATTTCGCTTTTGTCTTTTTTGTCACTTTTATCTCTATCTGTATTTTCATCTCTATTTTTTACGTATGGTTCACGAATTTTCATATTTCTTGAAATTCGGGGATCAAGTATCTCAGGTAAAATACAGTCTAAATAGAACTTTTTCAATTTTTCTTTCTGTTCTCTTTCCCAAAATGTATCATCTCTTTGAATGATTTCCGTCTTCAGCTTTTCTTTTTCATTCTCCCATACGGCAAACAAACAATTTTTTTTTTTGGGTTACGTGTAGCTGTCCTTGAACTTGGTAATACCAAGCATGTTTTTTGTTGATGGCTAGTTCACTAGTTTTTGTTTTTTGCTAGAAGTTTACTTTTTTATTTTCAATTGCTGCTGCTAGGCCCATTTTGTGGGCTGTCAAAGGACACTTTACTTCTACAACAGTATTTACTCCAATTAATCCATCAGGCGTTGCACCCAAGAAACATAGTTCTTGGTCTATAAATAAACCACAGGGTCTAATCGTTTTGCGCTCTTGTACAGCCAATTGTGCAAGTGCGATTTTTTCATTCAATTGGCCATGTCTAATAGATTCCACGTGGTCAATTTTGTTCCGATAAAGAATATCTTTGACTAAATTAGCACATGGTGTATTAATACGCGTTTTTATAACTCTGCCGAAATTGGATGCAGTCAATAACGATCTTCACATCTCTAGCCATTCTCCACTATCACTTTGTAAAACAGTTTTTCTTTCAATTGTTGCTCGTTCCAAATCAGACTTTTTAATTTTTTTCATAAGCTCGTTTTTCAGTTTATCCAGTATTTCTACCGGCATATCGGGCTTTTCACAGGACTGGCCATAATCCTTATCGTCTTGTTTTTTACTGAAAACAAGCCTTCTTTTTCTTTTTATATATCTTTTACTAAGGAGTTTTTGTTTCTTCTTTCTTTCTTCCCACAGTTTCAGTTTGCCTCTTGGGCTCTTATTGGTATTTTTTTTATAAAGCTTCGAAAGTGCATTTTCTTCATTGAACGACACTGCTGACGCAATGCATCGCGTCTGATATGAGTTTTTGAGGGAAAAATTAACTCTTTTTCCTCCTACATATTTTGCTATGATGCTATGATAGCGTTCTACAACGTTACTGTCCACGTCATGAAGTAAACTTCGAGCATGGCCAGCAATAATTTGTATCATTATACTAATTCTCTGCCACAGAGAACTTAGCTGAAAGTCACTTGGAACATCATTTTGCTCCAAATCTTCCGTTTTTTTACAGAAATGTGTTTTGCATTCAAGGTGGTTTCCAAAAGCGTGATGATGTGCTTGTAAAATGTCCTCAAATAATTTTTGCTCTTTTGGGCAGGGATCATTTTTATTTTTTTGTATTGCTTTGGTTATGCAGGATCTCATGCTCAAAACTCGCGATATGGTCAATAATTTTCTGTGACTTTTTAAATATTTGGTTTCAGTTTGCAATGTCATCATTTTGTTACAAAAATTCCTCAGTAAATGATTTCTGCATTCTACTTTTTCGACGGTAATATCAAGGTAAGGTCTTGCCTGCAAAATTTTGAAATAAGTACTTGAGTCACCATCAGATATTAGTCGTCCGTAAATCAAACCGTGGGTAGCTAATGACTGCTTAAAACCTTCCACTATAATTTCGCTCTCCATTCCTGTGGACGGACCGGAATAGTTTTTCAAACATAAATGTTCAGGCACTGTTGTTTTTTTCTTTTCGGCACGATCACAATGGTAGCAATATTTATTTCGGACTCCCAAATATAAAAGTTTGCCTGTTTTTCTACCTATGATTGCAGCAGCGCCGGATAAAGCTGAATAATTTTTTTTTGTACGACCTTTTACCGTACACACCATCTGCTATCACATCTATGATAGGCGTACCATTCTTTGTGACCCTGCCTTCTGCTATAGCCATAATTTTCTCTTCCTCAGCTGCTTGATCCATGGACTGTTGTGCCAGTTGCTGCCAGTTTTCCGACAGTAATTTGTGGTTCTTTTGGTATGTTTTTTGGGAAATCATTGGCAAATTCATGGCTGATGAAAATTCTTGTAGCTGAGAATGACCACAACCAATAGAAATTGCACCAGCTACAGCACATGTATTTATTGATAAACAATTATCATTGTCGTTAATGATAACAAATTGTTGTTTACACATTTTACATAAAAAAGTAAATTTGGAAGATAAGCCGTGAAGCTTTTCACCAACTAACTCAAGAGAAGATAGCCCGCAGTCTAATGGTCCGTGATTTGAGATCTCACACAGCTTTAAAAAAAAAATAGGAAACATTAATAATCCTGCGTCCAATTTGTATGTTCTTTTTAGGAGTATAGTTTTCCGTCTGTAAAAATAAATGAATAATTTTTTTTTATACCATAAAACATTGTTTTAACTTAAAATAATTTTAAATAAGTATGTTTTCACGGAATAACTTACTTCTGCACTATAATTTAACCCATCAGTTTCTTAGTTTTCAGGTTGGACATCACAATGACTTTCTTCAGTAGCACTAGCCACCTAAAATTGAATTATACCATTTTTATTTATAAAACTAATTCTACACAACTCGCAAAATTATGTTACTGTAACGTGCGGTTGAAGTTTTGAATATTACCTGTGTATTAAAGGTTTCTTCTAATACTTGCTCAGATGAATATGTACTTTTATCAATAACTTCACGACCGTGATCATTCTGTGATGCCACAGTTTCCAATCTAAAAATACAAAAAGTTTGTGGTAATGAAATTCATTACAAATTAAAGCGGGACATTATTTACCATGTTTGTTATTTGTTTCGAGTTTCGATTGTGAAACAACTGAAAAAAATTGGCCAAGTGCAAGTCAGACTCACCCATGAAGGGTTCCGTAGTAACTATAATAATATAATATAACATGTATATTAATTTGACAAAAAAGACCTTACAAATTTCTTAAAACTAGCTTATTTACACTTTTACAACTACGCCAAATAACTTTGTTTTTCATAGTGTTTGTATGAATCACAAAGTTATGTTTGCGGTTTTAGAAAATATGCTGTAATACAAAAACTGCTAACCCGATCTCGTTCAAACCGATTTTGGTTGAAAGTGTATATCTACAGACATATATTTTTTTAGATTTTTCACTCCATTATTATAGAAGTTAGAGGGGGGAGGGAGAGACACATTTTACCACTTTGGAAACGATTTACTTTATGAAAAAGTGGTTTTAGAAACTTCAATCTCATTTTTTAAAGACCTGTCTATAGATATCACACACGCATAGGTTTCATGTAAAGAAATATTTTCAGTTTTTAGTTCCATATATGGGGAACCTTCCATGTATGGGGAGGTTCCATGTATTTTAATTATTTTTTTCTCAAAGTCGGAAAGCGGTTTATCGGAAGACTGACGGACGGACGGACGGACAGACAGAAACAGACAGACAGACAGACAGACATGACGAAACTATAAACAACAAATACAGGGTGGCAGGGACATCTACGCGCAACCGCTTACCATGGATTCAGTACATGATTCTGGACCCCCCTGCGTTGATAGTTTTCGTCGGCTTTTTCTTAATTTCATAAAATTACGAAAAATCCGACGCAATAACAAAACAGTAAATTCACTTATTTCAAACAGTAATGTAAACCAAACTCGAAAAGGCTACCTGATTAGTTATGTTGATCTCGCAAATTAACCCTAGCAAAACAGCTGATCAGGTAGCTCTTTCGAATTTTATTTACATTGCTGTTTCAAGTGAAACAAGTGAATTTTATATTTTAATTAACAATGATTTTATACAGTTTTCAGTAAAAAAATACTGAAAAATCCTGAAAAATTAAAAAAAAAAAAAACGACGAAAAATTCCAACGCAGGGGGTCCAGAATCACGTACCGAATCCCTGGTAAGCGTTTGTGCGTCGATGTCCCTGCCACCCTGTATATTACTTGTGCCAAAATATAGTAGTAAATATCCCGTTTTAAGACAGATTTAGTGACCATGTCAATTTTAAAACTGCGTGAAAATGTCAATTCTAAATTTTCTAGTTCTGTGGTTCAGAAGTTGGTACATTTTAGATTTCATTTTTTAGGGTTCCGTAGCTGAATGGCAAAAAACGGAACCCTTATAGTTTCGATATGTCTGTCCGTCCGTCTGTCTGTCTGTCTGTCTGTCCGTCTGTCCGTCCGTCCGTATGTCACAGCCATTTTATTCCAAAACTATTAAGACTATACATGTGAAACTTAGTAGGTAGATGTATTCTGTAAACCGCTTTCCGATTTTAAGCAAAAAAAATAAAAAAAATTAAAATAAAGGGGGGTCCCCCATACATGGAACTAGAAATGAAAATATTTTTTTTCATGAAATCTATGTGTTTGTGGTATCTATGGACAGGTCTTTAAAAATGATATGAGAGTTTCTAAGACCGTTTTTCCATAAAAACAATCGTTTAAAAGATATAAGCTTCCAAAGTGGTAAAATGTGTGTCCCCCCCTCTAACTTCTATAATAATGGAGTGAAAAATAAAAAAAAAAATATGTCTGTAGATCTTAATGTAAACTTTCAACCAAAATTGGTTTGAACGAAATCGATTCAGCAGTTTTTGAGATACAGCATATTTTCTAAAACCGCAAATATAACTTTGTAATTCATACAAACACTATGAAAAACAAAGTTATTTAGCGTAGTTGTAAAAATGTAAATAAGCTAGTTTTAAGAAATTTTTAAGTTTTTTTTATTCGTCAAATAAATATACATATTATATTATTATAGTTACTACGGAACCCTTCATGGGCGAGTCTGACTCGCACTTGGCCAATTTTTTGTATTCATTTCGTAAAATTGTTGAGCTACAAATAAATGATTAGGCAACTAACATTCATAGTTAGGTACATACCTATTCTCTTACTTAGTTATGTATGACAATAAGCAACATCTGAATTTTCAGATCAATCAGATATTTTGTCATGCACATTACTGCCCATATCAATAAACCGCGGTCTTGAAACAAAATGTTTCTTACTTTGTTTTATTCTTTATAATAGTCTAGATAATGTGTCGATACTTACTCATTGAAAATAACTTCGGCGTTGACATTTTCGACTTTCTTTCTCCTATAAAAAAATGAAAACGTTTCTTTTTTTATTCAACAAAATATTTACAAAAATATCTAAATATAATATAAAAGTACTTTCAATAAAATAGAAGTGACAAAAAGACAAAATAAGACCCTAGGTTTGATCCAGGACACTGGCGGTTGCCGATCCGATTCACTACTATACACGCTAATAGAACTTAGGAATTGTAATGAAATAACTGACCGTATTCGAGTAAAATAAAGTGCTCAATACTGAGACGGTTCTAATAATGTGTCATAATATTTTAGAAATAATTTAGTAATCTAAAATATTCTTACCTTTTAACATCGTTCATATGTACGGCGTTTGATTTATATGAACGTTTTTTAGTCCTTTTAACTGGCTTCACTTTATTTCCCATATTTATAAAATAAAATTGAAATCAAGTTACGCTATTTTAACCTAAAGTATTTTATATTTACAAGAAAGAAGATTATTTATAGAAAATTGATATAAAAAATGAATTTATAAATATAATAATTAATTTACAGACGAAACTTTACAATAACTACAAACAATTCCGAGTCGAAATAAATCGGCGAGAAAAGCGACACGTCCATATAGCAACAGGCGTTGGCCGGCACTGTTGGTACACAGGCGTTTACGCACACATGCGTACGTATTATATTGCGAAATAATAATCCGCGATTTACAGAAAATGTATTGATTGGATTAAAAAAATAAAACACTATTTCGTTAGTATGTTTCTTGTTGAATAATTTGTCAAAAAATCAGAATGATCGTATGTATTTTAATATGGTTTTTATTCGTTAAAAGATTTTTTTAGAGGTATCTTTGTGATTTTTTTCTATGAATTAAAATTAGTTGTATTATGTTTTCAACACACTACTTAACTAGATTATATCCTGAAGAATATCATATATTTTTCTGATTGTGTTAACTGCAGTGAATCATATACTTTAACGCATTATAAAACTCGCGTTTAGCTCTTGTAGTCCCCAGCTTGACCTAATATTAGAAGAATTCCAATTG
The DNA here is from genome assembly GCA_943138885.2 of Tholera decimalis. Lineage (NCBI taxonomy): Eukaryota > Metazoa > Arthropoda > Insecta > Lepidoptera > Noctuidae > Tholera > Tholera decimalis. Next base: position 39,095,591 of record OW964573.2, on the reverse strand, counting down.
ACATAGCCAGTTTGGAATGTCTGCAAAGATTTAACTCTAGAAAATAATTTCATAGTTCAGTGCCTTAGCTTACGCATACCAATGATTTTACATTGGAAATACTTAAAGATTCATAGCATTCCTAGCCAAGTTTATACATTTTTGGAATGTGTGGTAGGTAACTAGAATCTAAGTCATTGGCGTCGTGCTACATTATTAAGCCTTTTTTCGGGAGGAAAAGTCATAAAATAACTCCTTCTACTCTGGGTGAAACGGAAGGGTATGTCAGATTTTACCGGCTAAAAACCCGTTCCGTTCCTTCAGTTGCCATTCTCGAAACGCAAGGGCGTTTCAAGAACTGGGGTATTTTGTTAGAACGTTTATTTATTTACACTTCATGCAAATATTTTATTTATTTACTTAATTTATTTTATAGTAACTTAAAGGTACAAAGGCGAACTTAGTGCCGTAAGCATTTTTACCAGTCAACTAAGGGTGGTGAAGAGATAACGTCGTGAAAACTAGCTTAAACCACACTGAAACTATATTAAGAAAATAGTGTCGTCATCAGTACAACTACAGGGTAATGGAGTAAAAATTTAAAATTGAATTAATATTTCAAAATAATTTTAATGGATAAAAATCGAAATAGTTGTCTTAAATTAGTAATATTTTTTAATCGGTGTTAAAGAATTTTGATCTGCATTCTCTATGACGTCAACCAAATTTCACATAAGATTTTCTTTTTGTATTATGTGGTCGCAGCATTTCGGCACACACAAATTCAATAGGATTGAATTAAATTTCTTTTTGTTTATGTAGATAATGCATAGAAGACAACGAAGACAACCAAAAGATGTAGTCAACTAATCACTGTGAACTTAGCTTTACAATTTGTTGCGACCTCATTGGTCGAGAGGCGGTGGACAACGATGACGTCACTATTTTCTTAACATGAACCAACTATAACTAACTAACTTAAAATAGAAAAATACAATATATAAAAAATAAATACTTCAATACACATTTATCAAGTTACTGGAAAATAAACAAGAAAATTCTGCTTATTTCTTGAGAAAATAGATTCACACTTTCTTTTTAAATGCAGCGACTGTTAGCCATCCTGATCTCCAGAGAAAGAAGAGAACATTATCGCAATCTCGACAGGTAATGGCCCTATTGGGCCTCATGCTGCTGAGTTCTCTTTAAGGGGCGTGTGAAAATTCCAGGCTTGGTCCTTACCAGACGGTGAGCAGCGTGTTCGCCGTCCTCTGCATTATGAAGCCTGTAAACATTAAAATTATTCTATTGTATTAACATTTCTACAAGAATTGACTACCTTGATACATTCAATAATTCCTCAACGGCACGCACAGGTGATTCTGCCTACATTTCCCAACAGAGCGGTTCTCTCTCCGGTCTTACCCAACTTAAAACGTCGTAACGGACACTTACATCTAACTGGAATACCTTCAAATAATTTTAGTATGAATACTCCTTCTTAATTCAACAGACAGTTTGATATTAAATTTGCGTAAGACGTTACTTGGAGTCAGCTTTCTGTAGACTTGCTAATAGAATTAAAACTACGAGATGAACTATTTGTTATTATTATTAGATAGTGGAGGGGAGTAACAAGCTGCCAGCTTGCACCACGTGTTCGGAAATTTAATCGTGAAGTTATTTGGCTAGATCTTGACCAAATGAATCTTGGCATTATTAGTAGCGTGTTTAAGATGTTGCAGAATTGGGCAAAAATGGCTGATTATTGTGTTTCTTTGTAATAAGAACAGGTGACGTGGAAGGCCCAGGAGGAGATGGCGTGACGAATTAGATTCCTAGGTACAGGGATCATCATTTATTTAGCCTTTTCCACCCGAATAGGAGACTTTAACTTAAGAGTGTACTTCTAGGCAAGCGTGCTCCATCTTCGACCACATCATCTCTTATCATCAAGTGAGATTGTGGTCAAACTAACTAACTGGATGCAACTGAGTACTAGTGTTTTAAATGGAACGACAGCCTATCTATCCGTTAAATGTGTAGATTTTCTGGCTTTTGACTACCCGTAACAATTGTTAAAGATGTATCAATGATAGCCGAGAATGCTTCCCATGCACGTAGGAATCTCGATAGGTTAGGATGGTCACTCATCTACAAATTGACCTCGGCTAACGTTGCCTAGCCTCGATGATTGACCCATGCGGCTGTTATTATGGGGACTATCGTTTTTTTGCTCACCAGTTGGCGCCACTGTTGACTAAGGTCCAGAGGTATAGCTGTCAAAGGCGGCTTTATAAGATCGGTGCAGAAACAAAGTTTTGAATCTTGAATTTCATTAATTAATTATAAATAACTAGCTTGTGCCAGCCGCTTCGCCCGCGTGCGAAGTTTTTCCCGTGTAAATCCCGATCCCGTGGGAATTTCGCAAAATCTGCCTGCGTGCTACCTGCGTGCCAAATTTCAGTCCGATCCGTCCAGTGGTTTGGGCTGTGCGTTGATAGATCACTATGTCAGTCAGTCAGTCAGTCAATCACCTTTGAGTTATATATATTTAGATAAATAACTATCATCATATCGAGTAGCTATGCCGCAATGCTGTGCAGTTCCGTTTTGTTTGGAAAGAAAAGGAGGGCACATGTTTCCAAAAGATAAAACTGTTCTAAAACAGTGGCTTTTTTTTTTGGTTGGGAAAATCATCGAATGAACTTTCCCGCAAACCCGTAAATAATTTTATTATCTTTCTTATTTATCCAGATTTGAGTAACTTTTACGTTAGGTACTTTTATCTCTTGTAATCTTCTGTTCACAAATATTCAGCTACTCGTAAATTAAAGCCAAAAGTTGTACCTAGTCTATTTTCTTGGAACCAAGACAGTGAGGAGAGAAAAGAAATTAAAAGAAAACACTAATAATAATACTATGTCTTCCTCTGCGTTTGGAACAAAGTTATTGTTTCGGTCATATTCTTGAATTATGTAAAAAAAAAATGGCCAAGTGCGAGTCAGACTCGCCCATGAAGGGTTCCGTAGTAACTACGCCAAATAACTTTGTTTTTCATAGTATTTGTATGAATTACAAAGTTATATTTTAGAAAATATGCTATATCTCAAAAACTGCTTTAAAAAGTGGCTTTAGAAACCTCAATGTAATTAGGATTCCGTAGCCTAATGGCAAAAAACGGAACCCTTATAGTTTCGTCATGTCGGTCTATCTGTCCGTCCGTCCGTATGTCACAGCCATTTTATTCCGAAACTATTACACATGAAACTTGGTAGGCAGATAGATGTATTCTGTGCACCGCTTTCCGATTTAAAAAAAAAATTTTAAAAAATATTTAGAATTAAGGGGGGCTCCTCATACATGGAACTGAAACTGTTTTTTTTTTATAAAACCTATGCGTGTGTGGTATCTATAGAAAGGTCTTTAAAAAAATTGGCCAAAAAGTTCCGTTTTTTTCCATTCGCCTACGGTACCTAAAAACATAGCTACCTTAACATAGTTACCTCGGCAAACAGGCTTTCGTTTGGCAAAAAATAAGTTTGTAAACAGTAAACAAACTAACCTCTGAATTAGGTAGCTGCTCTTTGAGGCCGCTTATTTTTGCGCATTTTTTTCTTAATTCCGCTTTCAAAGCGTTCACATTCATCGCCAAATAATCTATATTTGCGATAATTTCACAAAGGAGATTCAACAGGTAAATTAAAGAAATTATAATTTACTAAAATTTGCTAAAACCAGTAAAAATTTTAATTTTTTGGACCTCACGCGACACTAGCGCCTCTAGTGGCAAACTCATACGCGATAACTAAATTGTATGTAAGTTTGCATTAATTTTCTGAAACAATCACGCATACAATCAAAATGGAACTTTAGTATATGATTTATTGGATCTTTTTCTTTACATGTCTAGACCAGTTACGTAATTGGAACATGTTCGCTCGATTAATTTTTTTATAGATTAACTTTTTTATAGATTATTTAAGATTATTAAGATTCAAAATTTAATCAAGATTACTCGGCTTTTATGTCTAAAATTAGTATTGACTGTAAGAAAATATAGTTTATTATCCATATATAGGACATTTTTTCTCTAGATCAATTATTACTTTAGTTATAAACGAAATAAGAATTGAGACTTACGACATTTAGTTTTGAACCCGAATATGGTAAAAGAGCGTACGCGATATTCAACTTTATTACTGCTTTGTTAGCGTTTAGTATACAACAGCCTAACCAGGGTGCATGGGGGCGAAGCTTGCCTGAAAATTATTTTGGACTGCCTGGTCTTAAGCCAGCTTCTCGTGGTATGTGGGAATGTAATGTTTCGGTTTGATGTATGTTGGTCGTCCATTGATTCAATTTAGTAGATAAGTTCTAAAGGTGCGAAGTCGGAGTAAAAAAATAATTGAATGACAAAAATGATAGATTGTCGTTTTCCGTGCGAACAGGTTACCAGCTGTTGCTAGAAAATAATTGTATAGACACTTCGTTAGTTCGCAACATATCTATCTATATTTGTAAATTGGTTATAAATAACACTTTTACACGTAATGTTATTTTGCGTGTTTAGTTTAGCTAGATGAGGTCGGTATTTTCTAACTGACAACTCTGAGAAGAAAAACCGAAACAAACTCAGAGGTCTTTAAAGTCCATACAATTTGTATTTGTATATAAGAAGCATGTAGGTTCATGTCTGTGGTGTTCTTTTGGTTCTTACACGCTATAATTTTTGCATACCATAATATTATGAACTAAATTGAAGTGTCTGTCTGTGAGTTATTTTATTATTTACACGATACTAAAAGAACAAAATACTTTTTACCCGACTGCAAAGGAAGGGTTATGTTTTTCGCGCGTATCTTGTATGTATGTATATTACCTCATATCTCCAGAATCACTGAACAGATTCACACAATTGAGGTATCGTTATATTTGTCTTAGCAGCCCAAGTATTCTTAGATAGGTGACATTTGAAAAAATCAAACATGGCGGCAATACGACGCCGATATACATGGTGAAAAAAAAAATTTTTTTTTCAAATACTACAATATGGGTACCTATCAAATTAAAGGGCTTAACACAAGGATTTCAAAAAAGTATATCATGTTTATCATTAGTGTAATACTAGCAAAATAATAAAATGGGAACGTTTAAATATATGGACTTCAATTTCTGAATCCAGTGGAGTGCCAATGTGACACGACCGGGAAAATTAAACAAATCTTAATTAATATTTTAATTAAAAAGTTGAAAAAAAACGTTATTTAAAAAATATAAAAAACCCGACTGCTCAACTGAAATGCAAGAAACAAGCAGATTTTTATTTTAAAAAGTGATAAGCAGGCGGAACCATCAAATTAAAAAAAAATTTTCATTTGGGTCCCGCCTGCTCATCAGTTTTTAAAATAAAAATTATTTTATATTTTTATTAAAAGTTGAGCAGTCGGGTTTTTTAGATTTTTTAAGTTTTTGTTTGTATCATTCGTCGGCAGTCGCTCAGCCGCCAAGCAGGTGATGGTACTGTTAATAATTTTCACCCAGCGATTGTTCAGGCTTTTACATTGTTTGCGGTCAGTAACCAGTCGGACATCTTCCTTAAATCTACGCGAACTGCTTTGCTTCAATGGGGATCTCTCTCTGCATCTCTTGTCCTCCACGTTGGCACAATTTATCTAAGTTTTTTTCTAGAAGAGTTGACATATAAACAATGACGTCTGAGGTGAACTTTAGCGCCAAGAATCATTTTATTTTTCTTTGTTTAACTATTACTAATGAGGAAAATAACAAGAAATAAAACCGAATAAAAGTAAAACTTTTTACATAAAACATTTTACCAAAAAATTAAACCGACTCCCAAAAACACTGCAAAGTGAAAAATAACTTTAATTTCGGTAGTCGGTGTCTTTAGCTTTGTATTTTCGTTTTTGGCACCGACTTCCGAAATTAAAGTTATTTTTCACTTTGCAGTGTTTTTGGGAGTCGGTTTAATTTTTTGGTAAAAAGTTTTATTTCACTCTTTTTAGTTGGTCGATTTTTAATTTACCTAGTTAAAAGAGCCTAAATGTCAACTACTTATAACCTTTTACAAAATATTGCTTTTCCCAATGCTGGGCCGTTAATTGTTGAGGAGTTCTCCTGGTACTTCACCATCAGCTCTACATCACCATATGTATTGTGACGAATAAAGTGCGTAACATCCATATTCAAGTAATCGAATCGCAATCCACGAAATACTTATTATTGAGTAGGTTCGGAGACCATCTGTGGTCTTCATCATCAGTTCCACTTCCCCAAATGGTATTTTTTGAGAGCAACTGCACAAGTTACTATAAGAAATACCCAAAACGCCATAGGTGTGTCTATAATATTTGAAGAGTTCCCTCGATTTCTCCAGGATTCCATCATCAAATCCTGACCTGGTGACAATGGGACCAAATTCGAAGTATACCCTTTCAAACAAAAAAAGAATTTTCCAAATCGGTTCAGCCGTCTCCGAGTAATCGGTGATCATACATAAAAAAAAAATATATATATATACGCGTCGAATTGATAACCTCCTCTTTTAGTCGTCGGTTGAAAATGATAATAGCTACATTCGTACATAACATGAAGCTTATAAAGTTTCCACTTCTGAGACATGGCCTCCTCTCTTTGAGAGAATGAATGAACACACGGGCCAAGTATACAACGAGTAATTTAAAGGGTATATAGGTACATACCGAGTGCACGGCTTCTTTGGATGGTAACAAACGATATGTCAAGAGTTTTCTAATCCTATGTCTACATGTGTGGAGCATATTAGAAATTTCAATACATTGATACCAGAGACCGAATTTTTCAAATTAAGAAGAACGAAGAGAATTATCGTTTTATTGGCAAGTGACGTGGAAAGTGATGACCCTCATAGTGCTGTGACACGTTTGTTATTACTGGTATTCAAGAAACCTAATATGAAACCAACAATTTGGGGTCAATTCTGTGAGTCACTTATTTTGAGCTGAAACTTTGCATAGAGACTCCATACCAGATGTTGTCTTCAATCCTTTTGGGTAGATATCGGGTTTCCGTTACACGTTGTATAGCTTGGATAATGTCACAAAACTTCAGGATTTTCGGACATGCCAATTTCTTCACGATGTTTTTCTTTACCGTTTTAAGAATGTGAAACGTCAATAGCCGTATGGCTAAGGTGTTGGACTTGTGATCGAGTGGTCGTGGGTTTGAACCACATCCATTACACTATAATTATTGCCGTGAACTCACTCCAGACACAAGCTTTTTTGGAGCGTAGTTGGACGGATTAACAAGATTATCAGTAATGTGTTTTCTATCCAAAAGAATAAAAAGTTCTCTTTTAATTTATTTTTTAATCCTTACTAATATTATAAATGCGAAAGTAACTCTGTCTGTCTGTGTGTTACCCAATCACGCCTAAATTACTGAACCAATTTTAATGAAATTTGGTACGGACATAATCTAGAGCCTGAGAAAGGACATGGGCTGCTTTTTAATGCGAAAAAAGAGCTGTAAGCGTTGAAATATGTAATATAATGCAAGTTTGTATGGAAATTACATCATTTTTAAAGCTAGAAGCTTAAAACTTATTTTTAAGACTTTTGATTAGATATTAATAAATAGGACATTCAAATAATGTATGAGTTTTATTTTCAAAATAATTTGCTTAAAAAATTAAAAATGCTGCCGAAAGTCACTATTCGGCGCGGACGAAGTCGCGGGCACAGCTAGTACAAAATAAAAATAAGAGCAATGTTGACTCAATGAAATTACTCAAAATAATGCGCCTGTCTTTTTTTTTGTGGGAAAATCATCAAATGACTTCTCCCGCCGTGGGTAGAGCGGAAGGGAGTGTCAGACTTCTACTGACTAAAAACCCACCCTGTTCTTTCAGCTACCCTTAAGTTCCGGGGCCGCGGTATCTCGTTAGAACTTTCCCGCAACCCAACAGGCAATGGCTAATGTGCCTGCTTGAGTTTGAACCCACGACCTAGGACTCGTAAGTCTGCCCTGTAACCACTGGATCACCAGTGCTCCTAATAAAATAATAATAGCACATCATAAAACTTTGCGTCATAACCACAAAGATTAGATTTAACTTTAATATTGACTTAAGACTAGGCTGATTACACTATGGACACGGAAAAACCCGCCAAACATTCAATTTTGAGGTTACAGGAAGATCCTAACACTAATCATTTATTTAAATTATAACTAGGTATCTATCTCAGAATACACCTTAACTTCTCACAATATCTAAATGTGTTTCCTGTAGGCACATAATAATAACACTAATGAAATTGCGCTAACACAGTCTCTTTTACTCCCCATCCTAGACTACGCTGATGTCAGTTATCTTGATCTTACTGAGGCACATTTCGATAAACTTGAGCGACTCCAAAATGTTTGCATTAGATTTATATTTGGCTTGCGCAAATATGATCACGTATCCGAATTTCGTACGAAACTCAAGTGGCTTCCAATACATCTTCGCCGGAACTTACACATCTTGTCTCTGCTTTAAAGTGTTCTGTTTAATCCTAAAACCCCCACTTATCTTAACACACATGCAACATCTCTGAGGTCATCAGAAAACTTAAGGCTTGCGGTACCGAGTCACGCAATCAATTTCTATGAACTTACGAGTACAATAGAAATTTTTCCGTTCGCAGCTCAAGCAGTACGGCTGTGGAATGCTCTACCCGTGTCAGTAAGACAAGCACAAACCCTATCATCTTTTAAAGACTTGGTAAAAGAAGAATGTAATTTATTGTTTTTGTATTTTATATAGATAAATAGTACACCGTGGACTACCCTCGTATTTATTTTCTCCTTCTGTGTCAAATCCATCTAAAGGTTGTCTGCCCATTGTATCACCCTTTTTACTTGTTAAATCCATTTTGTTTTACTGTTATGGTGTACAATAAAGAATATATCTATCTATCTTTCTAGTTTACAAATTAATTCATAATTTTACTGACTAATCTAGTGGTTACGGTCCTGACTTGCAAACAAAAAGTCATGTGTTCAAACCCCGTCAGGCACAGTACTTTTTGTAATTTTATCATCACCACTCCTCTCAAAACGGTGAAGGGAAACATCGTAAGGAAACCGGAACCCTGTACTAGGAACAAAAAATCCGAAGACTGATATCCACCACCTCGTACTGGACCTGCCTGGTGGATTACGGCTCATTACCTCTCCTAGAGAGGAGGTCTGTGTTCCAGCTGTGGAAACTTTGAAGGCTAGTCTTCTTCTTATCGTGTGGGTAGTAAGGTCCAACGACCCCATACACCCCTTTTTTGTCAGGTGGGAAAATCATCGAATGACATTCTTCCGCTCTAGGTTAAGTGGAAGGGTGTGTTAGATTTCTACTGACTGAAAACCCACCCTGTTCCTTCAGCTGCCCTTAACTTCCGGGGCTGCGGTATCTCGTTAAAACATTCCCGCAACCCGGCAGGCAATGGCCCTATAGGGCCCCGTCACCGGTGCTGACACCTCCATGAGGCGCGCGCGGAACACGACGCACCGCCGAACCGTGCCTGGTCCTTACCGGACGGTGAGCGACCGTTGAGTGAAGAAGTGAGTAGCCTCTTCCTCGCGCGTTCGGCCTCCTCCTTCGCTAGCATTACTACCTCGCAGAAGGAGGTGATCGCATCCCATTCCCTCTCGCTCCGCACCAAGGTCCGGGCGCGAGAAGTCACCGCCGCCGATCGCCTCAACGAGGACACGGTGAAACCCCATACACCCTAGTGTCAGAGTTTCTAGACCATCTCAAGGGCCCCTGACGTGGGCTATTTTGATGACTGCCATTTGGCGACCGAGACCACCGGCTTATACGTGCCTTCCGAAGCACGGAACCATCTTTTTATCAGAAAATCAGGTGATTCAGGCCTGCAATGTCCTAGCCAAACTGGAAACAACTTTACAAAGTATGATTCCCGCGGGAATCGTACCCACGACCATCGGGTCACAAGGCAAACGCCTAAACCACTCGACCACGGAGGCAGTTATAGTGTTATTATTGCTTTATCATTTCTAAGTTTATCCTAGACACGACTAATCTGCTTAACTTTTTCCAACATAGATGATGAGGTCGGCTTCAAATCTAACCGGATGCAGCTGAGCGTTTATATGGATCGACTGCCTATCTGACCTCCACAACCTAGTAACTGGGTAACACAGTATTCCTTGGCAAGTCTGGTGTCAGATTTCTGACTTCTGACTACCCGTAAAGAAAGAAAGAAAATTGCGTTTATTGGCACATAGAAAACACGTTATAGACAACATTAAAAATAAAAAAGAAACATCGTTGTGCCAAAAGGGCCTCAGCTCAGCATAATGTAAAGACTGTTAAGCCTGCAATACATGTCGGCTGAGCGGAGGCCAACGCGAGCGTTGGCAAATAGGTACACGGCAAGAAATAATGTCCACACGTTCGACAAGTTCGTTGAACGCCAATGCAGACGACCAATGTAGAAGAGGGTCTGTAGAGCGGCCCACACGTTGGCCGAGCGCAGGCGAGCGCCTTTGATTTGTGACCAAAAACCGACACCGATCCTAAGTGAGGCAAGTGATCACGAGCAACGGCGAGCGAAGACAAGTTGCACCAAATGAGCTCTATACACGTTGACGCTGGTGACCAACTAGGCAAGTGACACCGAGCGATAGCAAGACAAGGCAAATATACCGTCTACATGTTGGTATTGGCCTTCACTCGACAACGCTTGGCCAACATGTATTGCAGGCATTAAAGATGTCCAAATGCCAATCGTAACCAACGGCATTACGTGTTTTCCATCTTGTCGCACCAAGCGCTTCTCCTCCACATTTATTGTGCGCACTTCCAAGCTGTGGAATTCTCTGCCGGCTTCTGTGTTCCCTGCCACTTATGACCTTTCAGCCTTTAAAGCAAGAGTAAGTAGGCATCTTCTGTGCTCGCTCGTCACATCGTAGACCTCATCTATCGCTTACCATCAGGCGAGATCGAGGTAATGAGCGGGCTCATCCATAATTAAAAAAAAAACTTCCAAACTCCGGGCTACTGCTGAGAGATTTCTAAGCTACTGAGGGAATCGAAGCCGAGACCTCATGGTCAGCAGTCTCGGTTGCGACCACTAGACTACCGAGTCAGTTCTTATTGTATCTTAGACACTGTCGCCAATTAATTAGTCTTAAGTAGTCTTAAATGCTTCTGTTTATAACACACAGCATTTACTTATCAGTGCGACACTAATAGGCTGATATGATAAACAAGATAGATAGATAGATATATTCTTTATTGTACACCATAACAGTAAAACAATAAGAACTTTTCAACTAAAAAGGATGATACAATGGGCGGTCTTATCGCTAAAAGCTATCTTTTACAGACAACCTTTGGATGGATTTGACACATAGGAGAAAATAAATACGCGGGTAGTCCACGGTGTACTATTTATCTATATAAAATATAAAAACAAAAATAACATTCTCAAAACATGTATATACATATAAATTAATATAAAAAAAAAGAAACAAAGACATACATAATAACAATAATTTATAAAGAAGAGAGATAAAGATCCTTTACCAAGTTTTTGAAAGACGATAGGGTTTGTGCCAGGTTTGTGCTGACACTGGTAGATCACAGCCGAACTGTTTGAGCTGCGAACGACTTACCATAGAAATTGGTGGCGTGACTCGGTTTCAGTTCTTGGCTTTGCCTGCGTAGACTTTAGATAAGGAAAAAATATTATTCTGTTCGGCTGTTGTTGTTTAACTACAAGCTCTTCTTTTTAACCGACTTCAAAAAAAGAGATTCTGTATTCGTCCAGTATCTATGTATGTATATATGTATGTTTGTATATCCGCGATTTTCTCAGAAACTTCTAATCCAATTTCGATCTCGTTTTCATTGTTTGAAAGCATATTTTACAAGGAACGTTTTAGTATACAACGATCTGTAATCGAATCTGCAAACCAACAAGATACTGTCATATATACAACGTGTAACGGAAACCCCATATCTATCCAAAAGGACTGAAGACAACATCTGGTATGGAGTCTCTATGCAAAGTTTCAGCTCAAAATAAGTGACTCACAAAATTGATCCCAAATTATTGGTTTCTTGAATACCAGTAATAACAAACATGTCACATCACTATGAGGGTCATCACTTTCCACGTCACTTGCCAATAAAACGACAATTCTCTTCGTTCTTCTTAATTTGAAAAATTCGGTCTCTGGTATCAATGTACTGAAATTTCAAATATGCTCCACACATGTACACATAGGATTAGAAAACCCTTGCCATATCGTTTATTATCATCCAAAGAAGCCGTGCACTTGGTATGTATATACCCTTTAAATTACACGTTGTATAACACATCAAGTTCTGATGAAGATCTTCGGAGATAAGTGATGGAACTCTTCAATACCTTTGATGACTTCAGTCATGTGTGTGAGATACGTTATAGCCCTTATTTGAAACGGAATTAGGCATCCAATGAAACATATATATATATAAGAAACTCGTGTTAGTTACGCCACTTATAACTCAAGAACGGCAGAACAGATTTGGGTGAAAATTGGTATGGAGGTAGCTTAGAGCCAGGAGACGGACATAGGATAGTTTTTATCCCCGAATTCCCACGGGATAGGGATTTAAGCGGGAAAAACATCCCACGCGAACGAAGAAGAAATGGAGAGTAGGGTAGGGGTAGTGTAGGGGTAGGGGTAGGGTAGGGGTAGGGTAGGGGTAGGGGTAGGGTAGGGTTAGGGTAGGGGTAGGGTAGGGTAGGGTAGGGGTAGGGTAGGGGTAGGGTTGGGATAGGGTAGGGGTAGGGTAAGGGTAGGGTAGGGGTAGGGTAGTGGTAGGGTAGGGGTAGGGTAGGGGTAGGGTAGGGGTAGGGTAGGGGTAGGGTAGGGTTAGGGTAGGGTAGGGGTAGGGTAGGGGTAGGGTAGGGTTGGCGTATGGTAGGGGTAGGGTAGGGGTAGGGTAGGGTTAGGGTAAGGGTAGGGGTAGGGTAGGGGTAGGGTAAGGGTAGGGTAGGGGTAGGGTAGGGGTAGGGTAAGGGTAGGGTAGGGTTAGGGTGCGGTAGGGTAAGGGTAGGGGTAGGGTAGGGGTAGGGTAAGGGTAGGGTAGGGGTAGGGTAGGGTAGGGGTAGGGTAGGGTTAGGGTAGGGGTAGGGTAGGGGTAGGGTAGGGTTAGGTAAGGGGTAGGGTAGGGTAGGGGTGGGGTAGGGGTAGGGTAGGGTTAGGGTAGGGGTAGGGTAGGGGTAGGATAGGGGTAGGGTAGGGGTAGGGTAGGGGTAGGGTAGGGGTAGGGTAGGGGTAGGGTAGGGGTAGGGTAGGGGTAGGGTAGGGGTAGGGTAGGGGTAGGGTAGGGGTAGGGTAGGGGTAGGGTAGGGGTAGGGTAGGGTAGGGGTAGGGTAGGGTAGGGGTAGGATAGGGGTAGGGTATCAGTTGGGTAGGGGTAGGATACCACGCGAACGAAGTCGTGGCGGGTCAGCTAGTTATACATAAAAGGTTATTTTTCGCTTTGTAGTGCAGTCATTTGTTTTGTAAGTTTTGAAGTCGGTTCAATTTTTTGTAAAAGAGTTTTTTGCAAGAGCATTGCGTTAAGACTTTTTGTTGGACCACTATCTCACCTGATGGTAAGCGATGATGTGGTCGAAGATAAAGCACGCCTACCTAGAAGTAACCTATTCACTCTAGACTTAAATATCCCTTTTTTTGGTGGGAAAATGGCCAAATGTCTCCTCCCACTCTAGGGGAAGTGGGAGTGTCAAACTGTCTAAAAACCCACCATGTTCCTTCAGTTGCCCTTTTGGTCCGGGGCAGCGGTATCTCGTTACAACATTCCCGTAACCCCAGGAGGCAATAGTTCTATCCAACGCTGTCATTGGTTCCGACTGCTCTTTGAGGCGCGCGTGGAATACGACGCGCCGGCAACCAGGGTGACTTGAAGACCCCTTGAAGAGGTTATAAGTATACCAAAATTATATGCCGAGTGCGAGTCAGACTCGCCCATGAAGGGTTCCGTATAATAATGTAATATAATATGTATATATATTTGAAAAAAAAAACCTTACAAAATTCTTAAAACTAGCTTATTTACATTTTTTTACAACTACTCCAAATAACTTTGTTTTTCATAGTGTTTGTATGAATTAAAGTTATAATTGCGGTTTTAGAAAATATGCTGCAAAAACTCCTGACTCGATCTCATTCAAACTAATTTTGGTTGTTACAAAGTTTACATTAAAGTCTACATACATATATTTTTTTTTTCACTTTATGTTATAGAATTTAGAGGGGGGATACACATTTTACCACTTTGGAAGCGTATATCTTTTAAACGACTAACTTTATGAAAAAGTGGTTTTAGAAACCTCAGTGTCATTTTTAAAGACCTGTCTATAGATACCACATACGCATAGATTTCGTGAAAAAATTGAAATGTTTATAATTATGTATGTCTGTACAATTGTCATCAACACGATAGTCTTATCGCAATCTGATCTTCTATTCTGTACAAACAGTTTCCGGTGTAATCATTCTCAGAGATAGCGCTGCGCTTTGTATGTTCTTACCTTAATGTCATAGTTATCATTGTATGTTTAACAACTACTAATGTTGCTTATCCGACCTCTACAATCAAGAAACACTTTCGCAAAACAAAAAGTATGTTCTTTGTAAAGACGATTTTAAATTTATTTTGTGGTAATGCTTGCCTTACTCTTGGGTCACGGGAAGCATTAACCAGCCTTTTGGTTTCTTAATGAAATGGTTTTGCATTGGATTTTATTTTGCAAATTGTTTACAAATAACACTGTTACACATCATTTTTAGGGTTCCGTAGCCTAACGGCAGAAACCAGAACCCTTATGGATTCGTCGTGTCCATTTATCTATCCGTCTTTCTGCCCGTCTGTTTGTCCATTGGTATGTCACAGGTATTTCATTCCAATACTATTACGATATACACAGTTGAGTCTTACCAAGTTTTATAGTTTGGTAGATGTATTCTGTGAACCGCTTTACGGTTTACAAAGAATATTCCTTATATGACCTCCACAATCATGTAACTGTATAATACTACTCTTTAGCAAAACAAAGGTATAATCTTTGTAAAAAGAAAACTTATTTATTTAAACATACAGTACAGTAACTTGGCCAGACTAGTGTCAGATTTACTGGCTTCTGACTACCAGTAACGACTGTCAAAGATGTACAAATGACTGCCAGGACCAACGACTTAACGTGCTTTCCAAGGCACGGAGGAAACTTCACCCATCCTCGGACCGACCTCGGCATGCGTTACTTAACCTTTAAGATTGACTCGTGCAGCTGTTATACAGGGTGGCAGGGATATCGACGCGCAACCGCTTACCATGGATTTTTTGAAATTTTTTGTCAGCTTTTTCTTAAATTAAAAATGTTAAGAAAAATCCAACGCAAAAAAAAAAACAGTAAATTTACTTGTTTCACTTAAAACAGTTATGTAAATAAGACTCGGAAGGGCTACCTGATCAGCTGTGTTGAGCTCGTAAATTAACTCTAGCAAAACAGCTGATCAGGTAGCCCTTTCGAGTATTTATTGTATGGCGTGCAATATTTGCACGCCATGCGAAATGGCAGACATGTCGTGAACCAATCAATTTTTAAGATCTTGCATGCATGTATTATATTAAATTCTGTATGTGTACACATGTTTGAGCTAATAAACTTCTATTCTATTCTATTCAAATTTTATTTACATTGCTGTTTTAAGTAAAACAAGCGAATTTTATTTTTTAATTAAAATCTCATTGAGTTAGATAGAAACAATGATTTTATACAGTTTTCAGTAAAAAAAATGCTAAATAATTGTGAAAAATTAAGAAAAAGCCGACGAAAAATTCCAACGCAGGGGGGCCCAGAATCATGTACCAAATCCCTGGTAAGCGTTTGTGCGTCGATGTCCCTGCCACCCTGTATTTAGCCACGAACTCCTACATTGAAATCTTTACAAATCCAGACCTCTTTCTCTCTCTTACGACGATGTCTGACAGTTTGAGTACTTTCGTGACCTTCTCAAATGTCTCTTCTTTGGCATTGTTCGTCTGGTCGTTATGCTCCTTAGTAGTCCAAAGTTGTGCTTACTGTTAGACTAACTGACAAAGGCTTGCGCTGACAGGACGGGTCTACTCAAATTTATGTGGTTCTTTCTTCAAAAGGCCATTTCAGACCAATCTACATAATCCCCATAAACTATTGTGAATATGTGAACTATGTAGGTTGTTTTATTCGAGTTAAACATGATTGTCTGGCAGTTTGAGTGCTTTTTACGGCCCACCCAAACGTCCTTACCTTGGTATTGTTCGTCAAATCGTTAAGCTCCTTGTTCTAAGTTGAGCTATACATCATTTGACAAATGCTTGCACTGTATGGACAGGCCCACTCAAATCTGTGAGCATCTTTCCTCAAAAGATCGCCTCAGACGGTAACCTACAAGATTCCCATATATTTTTAACTAGTATAGATTGTATGGACTTTAAAAGAGACGGACCCCTGAGTTTGTTTCGGTGTATAAAAGTGTTATTTAATAACCAATTTGCAAAATAAAGATCATTTATCATATTATCTACTTGAGAAAGTACTACGTCTAGCCGCTGTCAATTCATATAATTTATGCATTGCATATTGTAATCGGTACATTTATCTTTGCCTTTCTCTTTTCCGTCGGTACGTGCGCTGCCATCGATCTATCTGGTAAACTGCTTCGTATTGCACAGATTTAAGAGTTGGAAGGCGCCTAGATTTTCTATTGTATATATGTATGCATAAAAATAAAATTGAAAAGTTTCAAGTTGGTTTAAAGTCTCAAGTGCATTTTTTATTACTGATGACTCGATCTCGCCTGATGGTAAGCGATAGATGAGGTCTACGATGGAACGAGCGAGTCCAGAAGATGCCTGTACACTGTTGCTTTAAAGGCTGACGGGTCACATGTGGCAGGGAACATAGAAGCAGGCAGAGAGTTCCACACCTTGGCTGTGCGCACAATGAATGTAGAGGAGAAGCGCTTACTACGACAAGACTGTAATATATGAAGTATTTCGACAAAGTGTGGTATGCCATATGTATGGTTTGGCATATAGTTATTGTAAACACGATACTATAAGACAAAGGTTTTTAACATTTTGACTGTGTGAATTTTCTATCCCAAAATGCAATCCAACATAGTTGGAAATAAGCTAAAAAGGTGATTATGATGATGATTTAAATATGTATTATTCTTAAAATAAATGGAATATAAGTAATCTTAGTAGTAATGAATAGTGTTGAAAAGTAAATAAAACAGGCACTCTAGTTCCCACAAGGCTAGAATGCCAACAACACCATTATATCATTTAATTAGCTTTGACACACTTAGTTAATCAATATTATGACTAAGTTCCTTTGGCGATAATTTAATACCTAGGTGTGGTTTTGTCAAGTCATTATTTGAAGTAATATTTATGGCATAATGAGAGTGAGTGGATCTACTTCTAATAGGCGAGTTCTAACTAACAAATTTTTCTTTGGTCAGACAAAGTGCTTTTAGGTTTTTCTTTCTGGATTATTTCAATAGTGCTTGTTAAATAATTCTCAATCGTTTATTGCATTCAATATGTGTTACATGAGTGGTTACAAAATAATTTATATCAATATGGACCCTGTCTGGCACAGCACAAATTAGGTGAGAGGAAGAGGGCTAAGTTGTTGTTCAAATATTATAAATTATTATCAATTTTTCAAGTATTTAACTTTCACATAAAGTATATTACTATTACAATATTTAATAATTTCAGTTATTGTTATATATTTATGTATAAATATATTATATTTTATTGGTCTTTATCATTAGCTATATATTAATAATTATGAATAAATAAATAAATAAAAAATTCATTTAATTCAGATCTTGTGGGTGGTCCTTGGATTTATGCCCGGTATAGATTATTATAAAAGGTTCATGGTTCTAAACAGTCATGTGCTATGATTGGCGAAAGTTTCTTTCTTTTTTTAATAAAGAGAACTAGCAATGTGGGTGGAATTCACATTGCCAGTGTATGCGCCATACGCATTATTTTGTCTATACTTATTATTATTAGTATTTTATTATAAACGCGTACTTGCAACATGATAATACACTTCACTCATTGACTCACTCTTTCCTGTTCCGTTCATTGCGAACAACCTCCGCCCTCATTCACTCGCAAAACCGCTCGCTTACTGGCAACACGTATCTACGTGCGCCCGGCCCCCGCCAAAACTCTAAAAACTCTCTCTCCTCTCGTAAAGCTAGGTGAAAATATCATCTGAACCGGCGCGCTGAGTACTTATATCAAAGGAACTCATAATTTACATCTCAGGAAGATGTACCTTTTCCGTCCAGCTAGCAATCCTCTTAACCCCTCCAACTGAGCTAAATATGCTTATATCTGAGTGGGTTCACAGTAATAGTGTAACAGTATGGTGGTTTGACAAACTATTATAATTGATTAAAACCACCCTGTGTTCTTTCACAAAATTGTACTGTTTGTTTTTTTTAGTGAATGGTCTCTCTTAGGTCAGCCTATGATGTTTTTGGCTACTTAACCGGACTTTCCTGTGGCTGCCTTAATAATAATAATTAAAACCTCCAGCTAGGGCTTATAATAAACTTAAAAATTAGGCGATACACTAAGGGCACCCCCTGTGGGGTACGGATTAGAAAATTTATAGATAGATATAATACTCTTTATTGTTCACCATAATAGAAAAGAAGGAGTTAACAACTAAAAAATGCTAATACACTGGGCTGTCTTAAAAGCAATCTTTTACAGACAACCTTTGCAACAATAACTTATTTATTTATTTATTCAAAATAGTTCACCAACAGCTTCTGTTTATAAAATATTTTAACAATAGGAAACAAATCGTTTTAGGCTTACACAGTTACCAATTACAGGTTAACCAGCATTCTTAGTAGAAGTGATAACTAACTTAAGCAAATATTCTTATACAATTACAAAAACAAAATAACAAAATACAAATTATAAAATTACATAAAACAAGAAAGAAAAAATTATAAGATTTAAAAAAATTAAGATGATTGAGATCAAGCATAAGATAACAGCTAAAAAAGTAACACTTTAGTTCAACAATATAATAACTTTTATAGACAAGACACTTGTGCTGGGAGCGTGGTATACTTTTCAACTGCTCCTGGCCTATCTCTGCGGGCTCTGTCTGAACCATCAATACCTACATGTGACAACAGCGCTCAGCGCTTTTGACTTGACACAATATTTTGTGAAATTAAATTGAATTACTCTTAATAGCACTGTTAGTGTTCAACTCGTGAATCAAATCTGAGCCCTCATGTTCCGTAGTCGCGCTCACGACCACACACCCACGTGGCAGTTTGCTTTTATTTAGTGATTAAAACATAAACATCCAACCAAACACACAAAGTTTCACCTTCGGTAATATTTAAAGAATAATAGGATTACGCAACATGTACATTTATTGTACACTAAAGAGCTCTTCACAATAATTCAACTGTATTCACGTTTAAATGTTACGCTAATGTCGTTTACTCGCTTCGTTTTATTATAGAAATAAGTCAAAATAAATATACATCTCGTATACATCTGAACGGGTTATGATAGTTAGAGCCTATGCTCACCACGTTTTTTAAACGCGCCGTTGACGCGCGTTTGTAGCGATACAGACGCGATACGCACGCAAGTCAGACTGCTCTGTAGGATATAAGCGCGCGTTTAAAAAACGTGGAGTGCACAGGCCCTTATTCGAGATTCTTCTCTCGACACGCCTTAGAGATCACTCTAACTGGTTTGCTTGGGTTAACACTTGCAACTAACGGCAATACCTATCTGTACATAAGAAGAATTCTAACAACATAGTTACTAATTCGGCAGAAAAAACCGTTTACCTAGACTGTTCCTAACCATTTTGATCAGTTTCCAGTCACTCAATATGCACTATAAAATAGATATATATTAGATGGAGCGACTACCTCTCTGACTTCCACAGCCTAGTAGGCAGGGTAAGACGATACTTTCTTCCTTGCGCCCCAGCTACCGGTAACCCGGTGACCGTAGCCCAGGATCAGTGGCTCGCTATGTTCCACACGCGCCTGCTGGCGTTGCAGAAATACTCTAACAAGATACCATGGCCCCAGACCACAAAGGCAACTTAAGGAACACGGTGGGTTTTTTAGTCCAGAGTTTCCCAAACTGTGCGTCGCGACACCCTGGGGCTCCGCAGTATAATCCCAGGGGCGTCGTGAGGCGATCTAAACACAGGTTGGCTGACTGTGTCGATAAATTACGGACGCATTTAATTTTCGAAACTTAAAAAAAAATGGAAGAAGTACTTATAGAATTTTATTTCGGATTCACCTACATTACTTACTAAAGGAAATTTAGAACTTCCTCAAAGTGCTTTTTGTCATAAAGTGTTGGCGGCTGAAAGTATGCTACTTTCTGTTTTTCTGACAAATTTTTATTAGGCTAGAACTATACCAGTAGGTAAATGTATGGCAAGAAGGCCAGGGCGACGCAAAAATGCAGCAACTTTCCAAGGGCGTCAAAGTTAAATAAGTTTGGTAAGTCCTGTTTTAGTCAGTAGAAGTCTGACACTCCCTTCCGGCCACTCACAGCGGCAGGAATCATTTGATGATTTTACCACCGAAACTTTGCGTAACGACTATCATAGATGTACAAATGACAGCCACAAAATCAGCTTTTCTTTGACGATTTTGAACACGTTTAACCTCTAGAGCCCCAGCGGCACAAAAATGTGCCAGTAAACAAGTATTAGTTGAGCCCCGCTGGCACAAAATTTGTGTGCCAGCGGGGCTCAACCAATAGTTGACGTAAATAATGGCGGTCCTTGAGAGGTTAAAATTAAACACTGAAGTCAAGAGTTCTCATTGGCTGCTGAAAAATCACTCAACCCAGTTAAGTTAGCTTAAATAGAGTCTTAAGTACAACATCAGATAACAATCGCATAAATTACAGTATCCCACTGCACATGTAGGTCGATACCCGATAAAAGAACAATAGTGAAAGATTAGCAAGTCTACGACATGTTAATGTGTGTGAAGCATTTGTGCTTATCTTAATACACAGGTTGTTTCAGAAATCGAAGTCATAAAAATATAAACACAATATATTATATCTAAACATGATCTAAACATTAATATCTTTCTGGTTTTTTTTTCTGGTTGGGAAAATCATCGAGTGACTTCTCCCACTCTCAATGGAGCGGAAGGGAGTGTCAGACTTGTACTGGCTAAAAACCCAACCTATTCATTCAGCTGCCTTTAAGTTCCGGGGCCGCGGTATCTCGTTATAATATTCCCGCAACCCCGGCAGGCAATGGCATTATGGGTCCCCGTCACTGGTGCTGACAGCTCTTTGAGGCGCGCGTGGAACACGACGCGCCGCCGACCCAGGCCTGGTCCTTACCGTCCGTGGACGGTGAGCTAGCCCTGCTCGCCGTCCGCAAGCCCGCACCTACGGTGCCGCGGTGGCCGGAAATTAGGTCACGATCCCCGACGCCCGGGGCGTCTCCCGCGGTGGCTGGGGCGTCTCCCGCGGTGGCTGGGGCGTGAGGAAGAGAGTTGTCTCTCCCTCGCGCGTTCGGCCTCCTCCTTCGCTGGCATGACTGCTTCGCAGAAAGAGGCGACCGCATCCCATTCCCTCTCGCTCCGCACCATGTTCCTGAACCAGGGTCGGTCGCGAGAGGTCACCGCTGCCGATCGCCTCAACGATGACACAGCGAGGCTTTGCCCAAGCGGGGCACACTTCCACCGTATGCTCTACCGTGTCCTCCAGGTGGTTCACGCAATGTCGACTCCCGGGCGTGTCCTATTCCTGATCTTATATATTCTCTGATCTCTTAAAATAAAACTGATCCCCCAGGGGATTAGATCAGGGGTTCAGACCGGAATAACTCACTTTTTCTCGTTTCACCATCTCACTTGATGGTAAGCGATGATGTGGTCGAAGATGGAGCACGCTTACCTAGAAGTAACCTATTCACTCTTGACTTAAAGACTAGGTTATGGTTTCAGATTATAAGTTATAGCTATCAGACAACACTGCCTCGGGCAGGGAATTCCACTCCTTAGCTGTACGCACAATGAAAGTATTCCCAAAACGTTTCGTGCGTGGTGTGTCCAAACTGAAAGGTACAAGACATATCCATTAAATATCTATTAATACGCAAATTTAAAACACCATGTATTTGATATCTATCATCGGTCAAGTTGACCGATATGATAGGATAAGAATTGGTGACAACAATTATTAGATTTTTGGGTTCATGTGCCTTAATTTTTATAATTAAGTGCCAGTTTGGATACGAAATGTCTGACTATGACAAAGTCATAGAAACAAAGAATATTTTATTTGCGAAATACTTTTAGTAAATCAAGTGACTTTTATTTAATTAAAATTAAATCAAATCAATGTTTATTTATGGCAACTAGGCCTAATTTTTTGGTAAGAATAATCTTATAAACTATTTTAGTACAGTAGTTTTATAAAAGTTCTTGGGTGCTAAGAGAGTATTTTGATCTAGACACGCGGGAGCGTGTCAAGCCAAGAACTGGCGCGCAGCTCACCTTGTGTGCACGAAACATTTGGAGCCACTTTTGAGCCCCTCATAACTCAAAAACTATTTCACCTAAACTTGTCAAATTTGGCTCATATATTGAAACTGGCAAGATACATATGTGTTCCAAATTTTATAAACATATCTCAAACGGTTATTTAAATATTAACGTCCAAAAATCGTCATTTTTATGACTGACCTATAGATCAAAACTATAACCCAGTTCTAGATGACCTAGAAAGTTTAAATTTGGCATGAAGATAGGTAATTAGGTGAATACAAAGGAAAAAATCAGAAACTGGTAATTTTTTATCATTTTATTATAATTTTCACTTAACTTATAATTAGTGCCTGTAAATCTCTATATGTGGATTTTAAGATCTTTACGTGAATATATAACGAGTTAAATACCACCCCTTATTTTTTTTAATCCAAATATTTCCGTTTTTGTACTTACTTTTGTATAAGAATATAGTAAATTTTCGTATTTATAACGCGTAACTAACCGTATTCTACAACCACTAGCGCCACCTATTATCTTAGAGGGTGACTACACCCTGGATGCCAAACGCGTAAAAAGAATTCCGGATAAATTCATTCGAACATTTCAAAGGTACAAGAAAATATAGAAAATAACACAAAAAGGACAATTACACTCCGTAAACGTAGGAAAATACAGTAGTTTACCAAAAAACCATTCAGTATTAATTTTTTTATAAGTAAGTACCTACTACTAATTTATGTACATACAAAAAGTAATGATACCCCATGAAAAACATAAATGTGAAATGAGAGCCAAGTTCAATATTATTATAAATGCCTTGGTTGTTGTGGCACCCATTTAGATTTCACTTCTTTTGTCGTTGAAGTCATCAACGACAAAAGAAGTGAAATCTAAATGGGTGCCAAGTTCAATGGTCAGTCCTGAAATTCATTTATAACAACATAAAATATAATTTATTCTTATAACTTAGGAGAATATATTGTAGCCTAAGGTCTGACTTGGCTAGTTTTCATATACGAATTATATTATACCTTTGCAAGTTCTAAACCTGTTACTTGTCGGTTCTTATTTTATTATTCCGAAAATTTGGCTTGCTGGTAGAAACTAACCATCGAACATAATAATTCGTATATAAGAACTAGCCAGGTCAAACCTTAGGCTACAATATATTCTCCTAAGTTATAAGAATAAATTATATTTTATGTTGTTATAAATAAATTTCAGGACTGACCATTGAACTTGGCACCCATTTAGATTTCACTTCTTTTGTCGTTGAAGTCAACAACCAAGGCATTTATAATAATATTGAACTTGGCTCTCATTTCACATTTATGTTTTTCATGGGGTTTTTTTTTCTTTATTCTATTTGAGACTTTTATGCACTGCGTGTAACAGCCCCATTATACCCTAAATCTAGTTAAATACATGTAATCAACATCGTTTTACTGTTTGCAAAGAACATGAACAGACTCTTTTCATCTTCTTATCGTGTGGGTAGTAAGGTCTAACGACCCCATACACCCTAGTGTCAGAGTTTCTAGACCGCCTCAAGGGCCTCTGACGTGGTCTATTTTGACGACCGCCATTTGGCGACCGGGACTACCGGTTTATACGTGCCTTCCGAAGCACGGAACCATCTTTTCAACCGACGATAAAAAGAGGAGGTTATCAATTCGACGCGTATATTTTTTTTTTAATGTATGATCACCGATTACTCAAAGACGGCTGAACCGATTTGGAAAATTCATTTTTTGATTGAAAGGGTATACTTTGAAATTAGTCCCATTTTCATAAAAGTCAGGATCTGATGATAGGATCCTGGAGAAATCGAGGGAACTCTTCAAATATTATAGGCACACCTATGACGTTTTGGGTATTTTTTATAGTAACTTGTGTAGTTGCTCTCAAAAAGTACCATTTGAGGAAGTGGAACTGATGATGAAGACCACAGATGGCCGCCGAAACTACTCAATAATAAGTATTGAGTGGATTGCGATTCGATTACTTGAATATGGATGTTAAGCACTTTATGCTCGTCACAATGCATATGGTGATGTAGAGGTGATGGTGAAGTACCAGGAGAACTCCTCAACAATTAACGGCCCAGCATTGGGAAAAGCAAAATTTTGTAAAAGGTTATAAGTAGTTGACATTTAGGCTCTTGTAACTAGGTAAATTAAAAATCATCCAACTAAAAAGAGTGAAATAAAAACTTTTTACCAAAAAATTAAACCGACTCCCAAAAAACACTGCAAAGTGAAAAATAACTTTAATTTCGGAAGTCGGTGCCAAAAACGAAAATACAAAACTAAAGACACCGACTACCGAAATTAAAGTTTTTTTCACTTTGCAGTGTTTTTTGGGACTCGGTTAAATTTTTTGGTAAAAAGTTTTTTTTATCAGACATTCAGGTGATTCAGGCCTGCAATGTCCTAACCAAACTGGAAACAACTTTACAAAGTATGCTTCCCGCGGAAATCGAACCCACGACCACTGGGTCACAAGGCAAACGCCTAAACCACTCGACCACGGGAGCAGTTAGACTCTTCTCATCATTTTGATAGACAGAAGTCTGTGGAATGAACTCCAAATAGATAATTTCTGTAGAATTCAAATCGATCAGATTCTATCAATAGGTGATGTAGATCCTCCTAATAGTGATTTAATATTACAAACAGAAAGGAGGCCTGTGTCCCAGCTGTGTGAGGCAGATTATGTTATGTTATAATATCTCAAAATATTATGAAATCACCGTGTTTACATAATATACAAAATTTTAATATTTGCCACACAGATTATCTTTAGGAATCGGATGACCTTTATTAAAACCAAAACAAAATATAATTAATAGTGCACGTTTAATTTGTTTTTTAGCTCCATTGCCAAGCAGTCTATAATCAATAATAACAATCTGTTTGCTATTAAAACTTAGTGCTCGTTTTAATATTATTATTCATTGAGGATATAAAAACTTTATAGTTTCCTTAACATTGAATAGATTTTATATTACGTCCACATAAGCCAAAGTTCTAGGTCTAGTAATATGAACATAATTAAATTCTATTTATAACATTTTTTTTTATTGTTCATAGGCTTGCGTTTCACCGCCATATCACCTGATGTTAAATGATGATGTGGTCGAAGATGAACCACGTTTGCCTAGAAGTAACTTATTTACTCTTGACTTTTTGTTTTCTGGTTGGGAAAATCACCGAATAACTTCTACCGCTCTGGATTAAGCGGTAAGTGTCAGACTTGTACTGACTAATAACCCACCCTGTTCCTTCAACTGCCCTTAAGTTCCAGGGCCGCGGTTTCTTGTTAGTACATTTCCACAAGTCCGGCGGGCAACGGCCTTATGAGGCCCCGTCACTGGTGCTGACAGCTCCTTGAGGCGCGCGTGGAACACAACGCGCCGCCGACCCGGGCCTGGTCCTTACCGGACGGTGAGCTACCCCTGCTCGCCGTCCGCAAGCCCGCGCCTACGGTGGCCGGAGGTCGGCCCCCGATCCCCGTCGTCCAGGGCGTCTCCCGTGGCGGCTGGGGCGCGAGGAAGAGAGCTGCCTCTCTCTCGCGCATTCGGCCTCCTTCTTCGCTATCATGACTATTCACTCTTGACTTAAAGGTTATAGCTATCAGGAAACACAGACTCCGGCAGGGAACTGTACTCCTTAGCTATATAATATAATAGAGCAATGCGGCCCACTAAGCCGGTGGACCCGGCTATCAATTAGACATCTTTAACAGTCGTCACAGGTAGTCAGATGTTAGAAATTCTTATACTGGTCTGGCTAAGTGGTATCGTGTTACCCAGTTACTGGGTTGTGGAGGTCAGATAGGCAGACGCTCCATGTACAACACTAGTACTCAGCTGGAGCCGGTCAGACTGGAAGCTGACCCCGAAATAAAGGTTAAGCCGATGATGAAGAGCAGTAGTGGCCCAGTGTTTAGAGGCATGAGGTAATGAACTTGTAGGTAATGGGTTCGAACTCAGGCAGGCACATTATTGTGTGTAATTTTTATTATCGTCGCTTCTTTCAAAACGGCAAAGGAACACCACGTGAGGAATGTTCTAGAACTGAAAAATCCGAAGACATGTGAGATTCACCAACACGCACTGAGACCGCGTGGTGTATTACGGCGGGTCCTTACGGGAGGAGGCCATTGTCCCAACAGTTGGAACATTAAAGAGGGAAGGCAAAGAGGTGGGTCAGTCTCTGACTAAAACAACCCCGTGTTCCCTCTCACTGCACTGTATTGCCTATACCCTAATGGCTAAGGTAGGACCTTGTGATCTATTTATTTATTTATTTATGTTATAACGGCTTACAAAAAACCAATTACAATAACATAATACAAAACACAATACATGAACAAAAACGTGGTTCGAACCCCACCCATGACATTACATATTACACATGAATATTCAGCTTAATTGGAGGGGTTAATAAGGTTACTAAATAATAGTTCATATTTAAAAATATATTTATAAAAAGAACATACAGCGTGAAACTTAAATAGAAGTTTTCCCGCGGCAGGACGGTTACCCATCAGTAGTAGTATCGAAACATACAGTTAAACTTAAAAAAAAAAACGTTTTTTTTTCAAATTATTAAAAAAATATTCATAAGCTCGAAAGCGCGAGAATCATTAGTAGTTCAGTAGACGTAACGTAAGTACCTACACGAATTTTATTTGTTTATAAAACAATTGTATTACCAAGACAAAGCCATTTCGCTGGGGGAAAACAACCATTAAAATTTCACGGTGTATATTTTTTATTTTTATTCTTCAACGCGGCTTTCGAGAGTGCACCTTTTTGTGGTTGGGAAAATTATCGCTCCTTCTCCCACTCTGGGTGGAACGGAAGGGAGTGTCAGACTTCTACTGACTAAAACCTCACCCTGTTCCTTCAGCTGCCCTTAAGTTCCGGGGCTGCGGTATATCGTTAAAACATTCCCGCAACCCCAGCAGACAGAGATAAACCCTTGAGACTGTTATTACTTCACCCTAAGCTCCTTATTCTATAAATTACCAATGAAAACGACCTTGATTTTAAAAGCACTTGAGATATTTTCATGAACAAATAGTCTATTTACTATTTTTTAACAAGATGATAGATTTAAGATGACGTAAGTACCCACGATAAATGGATAAATATATATGATGACTAATAGTCATACATCCCGTGACTATTCAGTATGTAGCTGTGAAATGATATTAGATTATTTTTGATATCAAAGAGATCGATACAGATAAAATGATCGATTTTTTATCTAAATGCTTTGGTCGTTATTGAATGATCTTGTCGAGTGGCTGGAGTAGAAAATTACAATGTATTGTGTTTGTTTATAAGTCATTAAGGAGTTGTAGGAAATGACAATATATATTTATATTTATTTATTCACCAGACAAAAATATCCGTGCATTTGTTAGTAGGTGCTCTTAAAATTAATGTTAGTATCTTAACTTATAATTAACACACAACGCAAAACACAATAATTTTAAACAGAACTAATCATAATAATAAACAGAATGAGTGAATTAATAAAAATAAATAATTTAATTAAAATGTAAATTTTTCCAAGATTCCATTGATTCTTTAAATAAAAAATAACAATAATAAAGAAAAAAAATACAATGTATGACCTGTTTTTCTTGTAAGTCAAGTAAGTGCAAAAACGGTGCATTTGGCAAATTAATTTAATTTCCGTGATTCCGGGAATGTTTTAACGAGATATCGTTTCCCCTGAAAACATGGGAAACCGAAGGAATAGGATGGGTTTTACTCAATAGCAGTTGGATACTCCCTTCTACTCCTCCTAGCGGGAGGACTGAATTGATAATCTACACCTCAAAAAAGAATTAATTTATAGAGTTTTTCTTCACTTAATTTTACTTTTAAAATCGGCGCCTTAGATAATACATTTTACCTTGAGGGATGAAAAACAAAACACAGGCGCACTTGCACAATGAATCACTAAATGCATTTTGCATTAAAAGTAGATAAACATCGTTCTGTTTTTGCCAAATTTATTTAGGATTCTACTTAGGATCACTTTATTGTACGTCTGCATGTCAAGACCCTTTTTCTCAGGAACGGGTAAAGATATCAAACTGAAATTTATATAAGACTATAGCTTTTGCCCGCGACTTTGTTCACGTGGGAGGTTATTCCCGCGTAATTCCCGATCCCGTGGCAATTCTGGGATAAAAACTCGTCCTCCTATGCGTAAAAATAAAAAAAATGCGTTAAATGTGTGGCGGAGGTAGAGTCTTAAGGCAAGTAGTAGGTAATAACATAAACATACATAACATAAAACATTCTTTATTACCCGAAAGGTTATATACCCATTGAAATGAAATGAAAAAAAAATTATCTGACTCTTGTACTAGTTGTAAACTGTATGACAAGAGCCAGTGCATTCAATGCATCGCGACAATGCCACGAAACGAGGAGTATTTTCGTAGAAATCCGCCGTTTCATTCTTTTTATTAATTATTTTTATGGCTCGCGTTTGACAACCACCTCACCTGATGGAACTTATAACCTCTTAATTTGAAAACCTCAGGTTAGAGCTATCAGAAAACATTTATTTCTGTAGAATGGAATAGTCATTGTAGCTGAACCGTTTATATCAGAATTTAATTTAAACCAGATTCAATTGTCACTTTTATTCATGTCTGCACATACAATACCCATTCAAATAAAGGACTGTAGACTATTTATCATTGATATTTATCGACATTCATTTGTATATCCAATCTGTAATTACACCATTATCAAGGCACTTCATAATATACTAGCTAGTGCCAGCGGCTTCGCCCGCGTGGGAAGTTTTTTCCGTATAAATTCCGATTCCGTGGGAATTTCGCAAAATCCTTTCTTAGCGGATGCCTACGTCATAACATCTACCTGCATGCCAAATTTCAGCCCGATCTGTCCAGTGGTTTGGGCTGTGCGTTGATAGATCACTATGTCAGTCAGTCAGTCAGTCACCTTTGAGTTATACACTTCTGGACACATCTATTGGCCCACCTTGTATTTTCAGTTTCGTTTGGTCCTAGCTAAAATTTTATATTAGGTCGAGCAAAAAGTTTTTATGCAGTTTTGAACCTGGCACATTCACAATTTCATTCAATAGTCTTTTTTTGAATTTCGAACACAGAATTTAAAGAAACAAAAGACAATTTGGAGCCTGTTTGTTGATATCAAACAATCGAATACTAAGAAAACTTGGTTTTATTGGTTTACTTGGATTTAATTCTTGAAAAAGTGATTGATATCTTTGCTTTTGCAACAAACATTACTTATTCTTAACATTAAGGTGAGGTTCTATCAATAATCTATGGATACTTCACCTGAAGTCGCCGCCCAAGCTGTGGCACTTATTCAGGCCGGACACAGCCAAAGAAACGTGAGTGCTCAACTTAATTTAAGTCGATCTGCGGTCCGAAATGTTTATCGGAGGTACCTAGAGACTGGCGGCTTTGTTCGTCGCCAAGGAAGGCCACGATCTCGGGTCACAACTGAAAGGCAGGATCGATTCATCGTGACGACCAGCTTGAGAAATCGTCACCTTACCTCCATTGAGATACAAAACCAACTTCGCGACTTCCACGGAGTATCTGTGAGCGCTCAAACTGTTCGGAGAAGGTTAAAAGAACGCGATATGGTACCACACAAGCCAGCTAATGGGCCCAAACTAAAGCGAGCCCACCGAACAGCGCGCCTTCATTTCGCACGCAGTCATTTAAATTGGACACAGCAAGATTGGAGCCGTGTACTCTTTTCTGATGAGTCTAAAATTGTGTTACATGGCAATGATGGAAGGAAGAAGGTCTACCGGCGTAAGGGAGAGCGTTTCGCACAATGCTGCTTTGAAGAGAGGGTTGCTTATGGCGGTGGCTCATGGACTGTCTGGGGCGGTATATCCGCGAGCGGCAAAACTCAACTTGAGGTTGTTACAGGACCACGGCTGCCAACATTAAATGCTGAAAGATACATTCGTGAGTGCTTAGAACCTCACGTGATACCATACGCGGACTATGTGGGCCCAAATTTCCTTTTTATGCATGATAATGCAAGAGCCCATGCGGCCGGCATCGTCAGGGAATATCTTCGGGATGTGAACATCACAGTTATGGACTGGCCAGCCAGAAGCCCAGACATGAACCCCATTGAGCACATGTGGGACGAGCTAAAAAGGCGTGTTAGGGCTCGTCAGCCAGTTGCCCAGACGATGCAGGAGTTGAAAACTGCCATAGAAGAGGAATGGGAGATGCTCCCTCAAAATTTCATAGAGCGGTTGATAAACTCTATGCCTAATCGTATGAGAGCTGTGGTAGATGCCCATGGAGGCAACACGCGTTATTAAATTAAACCTTTATTTGATAAAACATGTTTTTTATTCAAAAATTAATTGCCTTTAACAAGGCGCATATCCGACTTGTTAGGCGTAGGTCCATGTCGTATGGTATTCTGAATTCAAATTTAAAACTATACGATCGAAAAAGATGGTAAAATGTATCAGGTTTAAAACTGCATCAACAGTTTTTGTTCAATCTAGCAATCATATTTCGGTAGGGGCCATCGAAACCTAAACTCTAAGGTGGGCCAATAGATGTGTCCAGAAGTGTATATATTTAGATTATTGTTTAGCGATACCTACTTAAACATATAAAGGTATGAATGAGGAGGTCGTTTGTCGGTCAGAATTTAAAAATTATATAGCTAGAAAGACATACTAGCTTAAAACGTAGGTTTATTTTTATTAGACAACAAAAAAAGTGGGTGGGTAGAATTCACATTACCAGCAATCTTGTTAACCCCTCCAACTAAGCTAAATATGCTTGTGTCTGGAGTGGGTTCACGACAATAGTGTAATGGGTGGGGTTCGAACCTGCGACCTCACGATCACAAATTGATTGTATAGTTTTTGTAGCAGCTATAAATACCAACCAATTAAAATCTGCTCAGGCTTTTTTTGGGGCGAAAATCATCAAGGACTATTCCCGCTCTGGGTTGAGGGGAAGGGAGTGTCGAATCCTAGTGACTAAAACTATGAAGGTACGAAGTTTGCTGGGTCAGCTCGTTTTTAATATTATAGAGTATAGATTTATGATAATATATGATAATGAGATACTACAACTATTTAGGATTTGTATGGGTTATGGTACATACATGGGTGCCTGGAGATGTTGAAAACCCGTGCTGCCTAGGCTGGACCGGAAAAAAGATGACGAAATAAGGACGCGCACTGCAATGGCTGGTCCGAGGTGGTGCTTGCAAAAAAGAGCTTTTGGGAGGATCCTTTGCCCAGCAGTGGGCTTTGAAATGGTATAAGAACTATATTAAAATTACATACATATTTGTTTTACTGTTATGGTAAAGAAAATAAAGAAAATTCATCTAAAATTTTCTATACTTTTTTCCATTTTAATAATTTCATGTTGAAAAATCAATCAAGTCTCAAAAATGTTAACGATGAGTGTGATATGGATACAGATCTGGAGCCCTGGAGAAGAAGTGGCATCAGGTGCCCGCTTCGTAAGTGAGTTTACCTCAATCGCTTGGATGTCCACGACTCCACTGCGCATAGGATGTTGGAAAACCATCGATTCTAATGTTCTCCATTGGTCTGATTGCTGCAAGGCTTTCCAATATGACAATAACATGGGAAAAGATCTCTATCTCACTCATTTGTTACTATTTGTTTATTCTCTCGGTTTTTTTTATATAGATATGAGTAATAAAATAAAATATAATATAATATTCCACAACTTTCACACAACGCCATCTAGTTCCAAACTAAGCAGAGCTTGTGCTATGAGTTTAAGTACTAGACAACTGATAAACATATATATATATATTTCTAAATGCATACATATTATAGATAAATTACACCCAGACAAAGAACAAATGATCGTGCTCATCGCACAAACATTTGTCCTGGGTGGGAATCGAACCCACGACCTTGCGCATAGCAGTCAGGGCCACTGACCACTAGACCAACCATCTCATCATGACAGGCCTTCATGATGAGATGATATGAGTATGTAGTTTATTACCTATGAAGTATTATATATAAGTAAATAATACGCTATGGACTAGCCGCGTATTTTTTTTTTCTCCTGCTGTGTAAAATCCATCCAAAGAATGTCGATAAAATATCGCTTTTAGCGATAAGACTGCCCAAAGGGTATAACAACAAAAGTACCTAGTTAATTCAAGTTAAGTTCGTATTAAATTCTGTTATGTTGTACAATAAAAAGTATAAACGAATGAATAAACGACTGAATAATGAAAAATGATACATACGGTATTCTCTGTTTGCGGGTCCAACTAGAACTAAGCCAGATCTTTTTCAATTTGAAAGTAACGCTAGAGCACTATGCATACATTTTAATGCAAATTCATAGTCGTGACCAACTGACATGCGAGCCAAGACTTTCTCATGGTCTTGCACTTATTGCAATATCTAGTACACAATACAGTCAGTTTATACTTATTAGGTACTTCATTTTATAGTGATTTAGTATGAGTCGTCATCATATGCTTAGCCTAATTACAATTGAGCTATCTGACTAGCTGTGCCCGCGACTTCGTGCGCGCGGAATAGTGACTTTCGGCAGCATTTTTAATATCATTAGATCATAAAACGGGATATTTACCATGTGTATTTATTTACATAACCCTCAAGTCATCTCGACAGAACACCACTATATACCAAGACTGGCAAGGGAAGCGATTGAGATTACCAAATACGACAATTTCAATCGGGAGGATGGGTTTCAACTGTCGAGGGCCTGGAATCCAGTGGTTCAAATGTGTAAAAACTGAAAAAGTTCCGTATTCGCGAGTCGACACGGTACATATGACAGTGGTAGCGGTGTCGCTAACAGAAAACGAACGAGAACGAGGGTAGACCGATTTGTCTACTCATGAACGTCCACCCGCAATTACTTCAGTTCAGTTATATATTACCGTGTCATGGCGCTTGCAACAGTGCCGAAATATCGGAAACGCAAAACAATAAATACACATGGTAAATATTCCGTTTTAAGTTCTAATGATACTGTTAGTGACCAAGTTAGCTTAAAAAGCATTTTTAATTTTTTAGGCTAATTATTTTGAAAATAAAACTCATACATAATTTGAATGTCGTATTTATAAATATCTAATCAAAAGTCTAAAAAATAAGTTTCAAGATTCTAGCTTTAAAAATGACGTAATTTCCATACAAACTTTCATCCCCTATTTCAACCCCTTAAAACCATTTTTTCGTATTAAAAAGTAGCCTATGTCCTTTTTCAGGATCTAGACTATGTCCGCACCAAATTTCATTAAAATCGATTTAGTATTTTAGGCGTGATTGCGTAACACACAGACAGACAGAGTTACTTTCGCATTTATAATATTAGTAAGGATAAACGATCAAAAAATGGCCTCAGATCTACAAGGTTCTAATTTGACAAGCACAGATTGTATAAACTTTAAAAGATACTTTGACCTCTGAGTTTGTTTCAGTGTTTCTTCTCAGGGTTAAAATTTACGAAAAAAATTGAAGTGTAAAAATATTTGTAGTAAGTTCCTAGCGCTTATTATAAACGATATTAGACGTCGAATGAAAGTCTTGTGCGTTCTTTTTTTATTTAAATATCTAATTAAGATTATTATCTGCTTTTTAGTGTTTTTGTTCTGAAATTGTTATTTGCTACTTTTTATCTCTATCATAGACAACATAACTCTACTTACAGCATTAATGTTCTTGAAAAATATAAGTCAAAAATTTCTAAATAATAAAAGAAATTGCATAATTATCAAAGTAGCAGTTTAATATATCTTTGATTACGACTTAAGCCTACCACAGACAGGCGTAACGCGACAATGCATCTAACATTTTTTATCCCATTTTTTACTAGTGCAAGAGCCTCGAACTCATCCATGACTTGTTTAAAGTTAAAAAAACTCGTACACAAAGACAAACATATTTTTTATTATATTTAGATGAAGATATGATCACCAAGATTAAGGTTAAGTAGAATCATATGATCAAGTCACGCTGGACAGCTATCAGTAATTTCACTAAGACCCACTTGAGATCGGCACTTTCAAAAGAGAGCGTATGTTCCTTAAGTGGATTTATTTTTAAATCTATACCGTGTTTTTGTTTTTATACAATAACCGGGTTTATTCTTATCTGATATATGAAATGAAGATGTTCTTATTTCTATTTTAATGGATTTTGTATATTCTTAATTCATTCTTAGTTCACAACTATAATGTTACAAGTTTTTCCCAATTATATCACGATCCCGTGGGAATTTCACAAAATCCCCTTTAAGCGAGCACCTACGTCCTAAAAGGAACCCCCATATAATTACTTGTGACCTGTAAAATTTGTAGTTTCTGAGATTTTGTGATAAGTGAGAGAATTAGTTAGTGACCTTTTGCTTTTATATAATTATATAGAATCGATAGATTTACATTCATTGATTTTTGTAACCTGTGAACTATTTATGAGATTTACAATACAATGCTTAGTCTAAATTCCACAAAACTACGTTTTGTTTTAGATGCCGAAAGGAACTTTTCTCTTAAAGGCTATTCGGGGATAGTCAGATGCGATAATACAATGTAACCACGTTTTTTTTTAAATATATTTTTACGAAACAAATCAGTATTTCTTGGCAAAAACGAGCGATGTCCCATTGTCGCGTGTAGAAGCGCCATGTCTGTCTGTAGAAGTCACAACGTGTAATAAATAAACGGTTGGCTTTAAAGATAACTGATTAAACAGATTAAACAATAAAGTTTAAAATCAGCAGGACGAAAAAGATTAATAATTAAAAGGGCAAGCCTTCTAAAGACCGATGAAAAACCTGCATATCGAGATAACAACTATTTGCTCATTTTATCACACAGATTAGCGCTGAACACGTTTTTCACGTTAGCTCATAACTCATAAACATATTAAAAACTTAGATATTGTTTGTATTTCCTTAATTTTAACTTGCTTATTTCTTGTAGAGAAGGACCAGAAAAATTCCGTTGATCCTTCAGTCCACGGATTAGTTGAAAATAAGGAACTTCATACCGTAAATACATGGACAACAATAAGTTATTGTCCTGAGTCGAGATTATTATGATACTTAGATTATTAAAGCAATCATCATCAGTCTAGTTATTTCCTATCTAAATGGTGGTTTCTAGTCTATCCTAAAATATAATGTTAAACTAAAAGCCAATAGGTTTCTGGCTTTTCAGATTTCTGACTAAACATACTCCTAAAGAAACGCATAAAAATCACAGTCATTCAAACATAACATTGCTTAGAAAACGAGAGAACACGTTAAGCAATGGCTAGTTAAAATTAAACTTCCGCAGATAATAGTAGATAATGACCTGATAACAGTCATTTTTTATATAAACTAATGGCAACTGTAATAACCTTACTGTGCTGGTCAAATATAAACGTAAACCAATACAGGTTAAAGTTTTAAACAAAAACCTTAAACCCTATTAATAATGAAACGTTCATGTTAGATTATAATCCATAAATAGCAATAAATTAAAATCATTATCAAATCAAAATGTCAATATAAAATCACAATAAATAAAATAAAATTACAAATAAAAATTAAATCAGTCAGTGAAACCAACAAAAAAAAATTGTTTACCAATTTTAAGTGTTTTTTTTTTTTGTTTTAAACATGGAAGCAAATTCAACGGATATCAATACTTTAGTTCAAACAAGTGTTGTCAAGAGTATTTGGTTCAAACTTGTCACATTGCCATTATGTATATCGTTTATTATCCTGGTATGCTTGGTGTATGATTGTTACAAGAATAACTTGGAAATGTGAGTATTTTATACGTTTTTAAAGCTAACATGGTCACTAACAGTATCATTAAAACTTAAAATTATATTTACGATGTGTATTCCGATATTTCGGCACTGTTGCAACTTTGCAAACGCCATGATAACGGATGACCTATCTCTCATATTTTTATAACTTATGGGAGAATTATTGGAAATTCGAAACAATAAATGCACATTGTGAATACACCGTTTGTTCCTATGATAATGTAGGTATTTTTGTGTATACTCGTATGTACCCTTTAATTATTACAAACACTTATACTTATTTTTTTTAGGAATTGTGTGTCTTGAATTTTGTTGTCGTATTGTCGCGTCGTGTCTATCTGCGAGAGTATTAGTGAACATGCAATTACTAAATAATTATTGTTGATTTTTTTTTTATTTATTACTGTTGAATTTTTTTTATTTTTATTTATTACTGTTGATTTTTTATTTTTTTTTCTGTTGAATACAAGTTGATCCTAACTGTTAACAAAGATACCAACAAAACAGATAACGTTCCCACAGCTGGGAAGAGGAGCTGGGGAGGAGCTGGGGAGATGGGAAGAGGGAATGGGCCGAAATCCACCCCGCGGGTCCAGTAGAAATTGGTGAATGTGTGTCATGTCATGTGTTCGGATTTCAACCCCAGGACATAATGGTTTCCTCACTATGTTTTCCTTCGTCCTTCGTCTACCTAAACGTCAATACCTTGGTATTGTTCGTCAAATCGTTAAGCTCCTTGTTCTAAGTTGAGCTATACGTCATCTGACAGAAGTTGTCATGTCGCGGAAAGGGAGAGGGAGATCGTAAGCGCTCTCCTGCCCCGCTGAAGGCGCACGGGGCGTCGACAGAGGGCAGACAATGCCCTCTGGCGGCCCCCCTAAATTGTTCCAGGGGGCCGGCCGGGCTAAATGGGCATGCACTAGTCGGGGGCCGCGCTGAAGAATACATGTGCTCCCGTAGCCCCCGGTGCATGTGTACTTAGTACGAGTCTGACAGACTCCTTCGCCCGCCCCAGGGCGGAGGACATCCATGAGGATTTCCACATTGGAACATTAAAAAAAAAATACGTCATCTGACAAATGCTTGCACTATATGGATAGGCCCATTCACATCTGTGAGCATCTTTCTTCAAAATATCGCCTCAGACTGAAACCTACAAGATTCCCATATATTTTTAACCAGTATAGATTGTACGGACTTTAAAAGAGACGGACCCCTGAGTTTGTTTCAGTGCTTCTTCTCAGGGTAGTCAGTTAGGAAACACCGGCTTCACCTAGTTAATATTTACGAAAAAAAATTACGTGTAAAAGTGTTATTTAATAACCAATTTGCAAAATAAAGATCATTTATCATTATCATTCAGTCGTGATGATGAAAATTACGTATAGTAATATGTCTCTCTGGGTTCGAACTTACAAACTCGTAAAACATGCTTGTAACCACCGGGCCATGACTGCTTGAAAAAAATCAAGAAATAGCAAAGGGCTTCTGCCCTCGACTTCGTTCTCGTAGGACGTTTTTGCGGCGTAAATCCCAATCCCGTGGGAATTCCGGGATAAAAATAATAAACTATCCATATTCCTAATTTTATTCATATCCGTTCAGTAGTTTTTCCTAAAAGAGTAGGTAGCTAACAGTTATCCATCCATTCTCACAAACTTCGGCATTTATAATATTAGTAGGAGTAAGATTACATGGGGTTGCGGGAATGTTCTAACGAGATACCGCAGCCCCGTAACTTAAGGGCTGCTGAAGGAACAGGGTTTTTTTTTAGTCAGTTGAAGTCTGACACTCTCTTTCGCTCCCAGAGCGGGAGAAGTCATTAAAATTTGATGATTTGCCCACCCAGAAAAAAGGAGTAAGATTGCGTCATACATTTCCAATGCTTAAAATTATATGATACCAATTGACTTACATCGATAAACATTATTATTTAGGCGCAATACAATGTTATGTATTGTTTGCTGTTGTTTTTCGCATTTTATTGCACATCCAGGTAGTAATCGTTGATAGCGTGAAATCCCTGCCCTGAATTGATACGGAATATCTTATCATTAGCATAATATTGTTGCAATATGCGATAAATTTGCAGAGAACGGTAGTTCAACTTTGGTTGCAAAACTATTCTTTTACCGCATTTATCCATTCTAATAATAATAATTCATTTATTTATTAAAGCAACATAACTCACAGTCATAGAGCAACACGGGCCACCGGCGGACCGTGTTGCTCTATGCTCACAGTATTGGATGCGCTATCGTTACATGGTAATACATACGCACAAAATGTTTTGAGAATACTTTAATTGTGCACGGTTAAGGAGTGGAATTCTCTACCGGAGTCTATGTTTCCTGATAGCTATAACCTGGGAGTCTTTAGGTCAACAGTGAATAGGTTACTTCTAGGCAAGCGTGCTTCACCTTCGACCACATCATCGCTTACCATCAGGTGAGACGGCGGTCAAAGGCGAGCCTATTATGAATAAAAAAAATGTATATGTTAGTAATTTAATATTATACTATATAAAGCTAAATTACCACTCACTGACTCACTGACAGAATTGTTCTCCCAGATGGTGGATGGGGAGGTGGGTATATTTTGACAGATTCGTAAACAAGTAACTCTCAAACCTACGGGAAAAGTGCCAAACCCCCCCTTTTCCCCCCCCTTCTCCCCCCCCCCTATCGTATCTCGGAAACTACGAGACCCGTATTTTTTCTTTTTACGGATTCGTATAGAGGAGGCTCGGTAAAGTAAAAACCATTTTTCAAAGTCCCCCCTCCCCGCCCCCCTTCTCCCCCCCTTTAGGCGGATCTCGGAATCTAAGAGACTTGGAACATTTTTTTTTTCAGATTCATTTAGAGGGGCAATGCTTAAGTCGAAATACTTGTGCAACCCCCCCCCCATCACCCCCCCCCCCCTCTTTTTTTTTTATTTTTTTTTCACAAGCTCGCGAGGTGCTTGCACCTCGCGCAACACGCAAATACTAAACCCCTCCATCAACCCCCGCCTTTTTTTTTTTTTTTTTTTCACAAGCACGCGAGGTGCTTGCACCTCGCGCAACACGCAAATACTAGTTATATTATATAAAGCTAGATTACCACTCACTGACTCACTCATTGACATAATTGTTCTCCCAGATGGTGGATGGGGAGGTGGGTATATTTTGACAGATTCGTAAACAAGTAACTCTCAAACCTACGGGAAAAGTGCCAAACCCCCCCTTTTCCGCCCCCTTCTCCCCCCCCCCTATCGTATCTCGGAAACTACGAGACCCGTATTTTTTTCTTTTTACGGATTCGTATAGAGGAGGCTCGGTAAAGTAAAAACCATTTTTCAAAGTCCCCCCCCCGCCCCCCTTCTCCCCCCCTTTAGGCAGATCTCGGAATCTAAGAGACTTGGAACATTTTTTTTTTCAGATTCATTTAGAGGGGCAATGCTTTAGTCGAAATACTTGTGCAACCCCCCCCCCATCACCCCCCCCCCCCATCACCCCCCCCCTCTTTTTTTTTTTTTTTTCACAAGCACGCGAGGTGCTTGCACCTCGCGCAACACGCAAATACTAAACCCCCCCATCACCCCCCCCTTTTCTTTTTTTTTTTTTTTTCACAAGCACGCGAGGTGCTTGCACCTCGCGCAACACGCAAATACTTGATTTAGAGGGGCAATGCTTTAGTTTCTTTCACAAGCACGCGAGGTGCTTGCACCTCGCGCAACACGCAAATACTAGTTATACTATATAAAGCTAGATTACCACTCACTGACTCACTCATTGACATAATTGTTCTCCCAGATGGTGGATGGGGAGGTGGGTATATTTTGACAGATTCGTAAACAAGTAACTCTGAAACCTACGGGAAAAGTGCCAAACCTCCCCTTTTCCCCCCCCTATCGTATCTCGGAAACTACGAGACCCGTATTTTTTTCTTTTTACGGATTCGTATAGAGAAGGCTCGGTTAAGTAAAAACCATTTTTCAAAGTCCCCCCCCCTCGCCCCCCTTCTCCCCCCCTTTAGGCGGATCTCGGAATCTAAGAGACTTGGAACATTTTTTTTTTCAGATTCATTTAGAGGGGCAATGCTTTAGTCGAAATACTTGTGCAACCCCCCCCCCCATCACCCCCCCCCCCCTCTTTTTTTTTTTTTTTTTTTTTTTTCACAAGCACGCGAGGTGCTTGCACCTCGCGCAACACGCAAATACTTGATTTAGAGGGGCAATGCTTTAGTTTTTTTCACAAGCACGCGAGGTGCTTGCACCTCGCGCAACACGCAAATACTTGATTTAGAGGGGCAATGCTTTAGTTTTTTTCACCAGCACGCGAGGTGCTTGCACCTCGCGCAACACGCAAATACTAAACCCCCCCCATCTCCCCCCCATTTGTTTTTCACTAGCACGCGAGGTGCTTGCACCTCGCGCAACACGCAAATACTAGTTATTATACTATATAAAGCTAAATTACCACTCACTGACTCACTGACATAATTGTTCTCCCAGATGGTGGATGGGGAGGTGGGTATATTTTGACAGATTCGTAAACAAGTAACTCTCAAACCTACGGGAAAAGTGCCAAACCTCCCCTTTTCACCCCCCTTCTCCCCCCTCCCTATCGTATCTCGGAAACTACGAGACCCGTATTTTTTGTTTTTTACGGATTCGTATAGAGGAGGCTCGGTAAAGTAAAAATCATTTTTCAAAGTCCCCCCCCCCGCCCCCCTTCTCCCCCCTTTAGGCGGATCTCGGAATCTAAGAGACTTGGAACATTTTTTTTTCAGATTCATTTAGAGGGGCAATGCTTTAGTCGAAATACTTGTGCAACCCCCCCCCCCATCACCACCCCCCTCTTTTTTTTTTTTTTTTTTTTTTCACAAGCTCGCGAGGTGCTTGTACCTCGCGCAACACGCAAATACTTGATTTAGAGGGGCAATGCTTTAGCTTTTTTCACAAGCACGCGAGGTGCTTGCACCTCGCGCAACACGCAAATACTAACCCCCCCATCACCCCCACTTTTTTTTTTCACAAGCACGCGAGGTGCTTGCACCTCGCGCAACACGCAAATACTAGTTAGTAAATTATAAATACGAATGTCTGTCCTTTCACGTTAAAACTATCTGTTAAAAAAAAGTTTTAAACCAACTAAATTTTGGTCAAAAAAAAAAAAAACTTTTCATGTGAGCAAAGCTGCGGGCATTACCTAGTATTAGAAACAGGAAAGCCTGTGTAAATGTGATGATGAAATGCTTTTATATCTGTTCACAGCCTTTGCAATCTGTATGGGAAAGTAAACTCTGTTTGTTTTAGTTATCTATAGTATCGATTCGTTTGTTACGAGGGCGTGATGTATTGGAGTTTATAATAACATCGTACATAACATAATCAGACTATAATATTCCCACTGTCATCTGTGTACGTCCTTCCTCAAAAGAGCACCATAAACATAAACCTTCATGGTTCTCATATGATTTGGCCAGCACGTGTTGTATGGACTTAGAGACGTTGACCTCTGAGTTTGTTTCGGTGTCTCTTCTCAGAGTAGTCAGAAAACACTGGAATCATCTGACTTGAAACACCAAAAAATTATGTGTGTTTTCTTTTTAAGCTATTGCATAGCTTTTATTGCGGGCTTCGAGTGCGGCGACCGAATCAAGAAATTCCGTAACGAAAATAAACCTAACACCCCCCACTTCGACCGGCACAGCGGTGCGGCGTTGAAAGCCGTGCATCGTGTAACGTCGTTTCAGTTCGGCAGACTTCGGCACGGTGTTTGTGTGCGTGCGAGTAGACGTGTGCATGTAGACTAGCTGCTAACTGCTCATAACTGAGTCCACGAGTGAGGTCGAGCGCTCGACTAGTTGAACCTTAACGTGTATGTATATGTTACGACCGTACGAAGCTCGCACGGATAAATAAATAATTATAATTGCATAAGTTGATAAAAAATGCTATGCAATAGCTTTACCGCGGCAGTCCCCGAGTGCCACACGAGTTTTTTTTTTTATTGTAATGTTGATAGGCTCGCTTTTGACCACCATCTCACCTGATGGTAAGCAACGATGCGGTCGAAGATGAAGCACGCTATAGCTATCAGGAAACACAGACTCCGGCACGGAATTCCACTTCTTAGCTGTACGCACAA
This sequence comes from Tholera decimalis, assembly GCA_943138885.2. Lineage (NCBI taxonomy): Eukaryota > Metazoa > Arthropoda > Insecta > Lepidoptera > Noctuidae > Tholera > Tholera decimalis. Next base: position 39,052,949 of record OW964573.2, on the reverse strand, counting down.
TACCCAAAACATTTTGTGCGTATGGGTGGAATTGTATGGACTTTAAAAGAGACGTTGTTTCGATGTCTCTTCTCAGAGTAGTAAGTAGTTAAGTAACACCAGCCTCATTTAGTTTGACTTAAAACGACAAAAATTACGTGTTAAATTATTTTTTATAACCAATTTGCAAAATTAATGTCATTTCATATCATTTCACTGTATTAGCACAAGCCTTCTCTTTCCACGAAGGAATGAGCCGCAATCCACCACGTGATCCCAGTCCTGGTTGGTGGACGTAACATGTCTTCGAATTTTTGGTCTTAAGACACACATTTTCCTCGAGTTTTTTCCGAGTTTTCGAGTTCTTCACCGTTTTGAGAGCAGTGGTCATGGTGAAATTTAATACGCCTGTCTGGGTTCGAACCCACGACCTGATAACTAAACTAAGAACCGATATTGGCCACGACGGCCAATTTTATAATTGATTAGTAATCTGCGCAGGAGATATTATAGTGCACAAGTATGTGCAGGTACAGTGCACTAGGTTCGTTTACTGTCATAGTGCGATGGGAAGGCAACCCGACACGACCGGAGACAGATAAGGCGCACGAGGCACGGGGGTTATCACACCACTAACTTCCAAACTCCAGGCTACTACTGAGAAATTTCTTACAGAAACCCATTAGCACTTTTTTGCCCGACCCGGGAATTGAATCCGAGACCGCTTGCTCAGCAGTCGCGCTTGTGACCACTAGGTCACCAAGGCAGTTAAACACATAATAACATCATGAATACTCTAGCTTAATAAATTTTGTATCTAAGACTTTATCCTAGTGACTTTAGGCGTTTGTCTCTCTTCTGGTATAAGCGAAACCATAAAAAACAATACTTGTCAAAAAAACCAAGTCTCGCACCTCAATTCTTCTACCGTAAAAAGTTGTGAGATCCATGTAATACCAAGTCAGTTATTAATTTATTCAGTCCCTACTTAAGGGACCTTCAGTCTTAAGTTGTTACGTAATTATCTAACCTACCAACATCTTATAGTGACCATATCAATAATAAAAATCTTTAACGTTTTAAATAAATAGATTGACTCGGCCATCGCATGAAAACACAATATATCTCACAAGTCACATCACATCAGTCTATTTTGTATTAGGCTAGTTCAGTTTGAACATAGTCTTTTTTTTACATTACTTTATTTATCTGTGAGGGCTTGTAATTAGCAACTTAGTTTTTATATATTATTGTTATAATGTTATTAGTCTGTAAGCCTTCCGAAAATAAAATAAATAAATAAAATAAAGTAATACATACATAAATTAGATTGTTTAGTGCTTTTGTGATTTTAGTTTTTCCTTGATTAATACACTAAACACTCATTTTATTCTAAATTTGAAGCTTCTACGTCTGCTAAAAGTGCCTTAGACATTTGATGATCAGTCAGTCAGTCAGTGAGTGACAAAATTAAGAAACTTTTACTCGTTATAATTCTTAAACTACTAGTTCAAATTTAATGAAATTTGAAATATACCGTGTCTATACAATGCCTGCTTGGTAACTGAAAATTCAGGCTTCTAGTTTTATCCACAACGAAGTTATAGGGGGTCGAAAATGTCCTGAGCTGCTTCGAGAAAAGGATGGTACGGCCGTGCCGCTTTTTTGCTCGACTTGGCGCATCTTTGCCTAAAAAGGTTCATATTCGCTTATACCAGAAAAGAGACGAATAGCTAGCGGCACCTCAGCTAGTAGCTAAATATTAACAGCCACATGAGTTAATCTTCAAGGTGAAGCAACAAGCCAAGGTCGGTCCACGGATCGGTGACTATCGTAACAACTCCGTTCCTCGGAAATAACGTTAAGAAGTTGGTTCCGGTTGTCATTTGTACATCTTCGACCGTCAGAAGCTATCTACTCTGTCATCAGTCTTGCCAAGGTACATCGCGTGTATCATATACATGTATATTTTCAGAAAGCTACAGATATCATCTACCCAGCCTGAACCTCAATGTCAAAGTCAACTCAAAGCTCCAGAGCCTTGAACATCGACGACGAGTTGCAAGTCTATCGGTTTTCTATCGGTTACATTTCGGGGAATGTGCGATGTAATTACACAATCCAATTCCGCCAAGCCCATTCCATCATCGGACTACAAGACAAACGCCAATGCGCCATCGTTACATGGTGGACATCCCACCCATACGTATACAAAACGTTTTGGGAATACCTTCATTGTGCGTACGGCTAAGGAGTGAAATTCTCTGCCAGAGTGTGTTTCCCGATAGTTAGGGTCTTTAAGTCAAGAGTGAATAGGTTACTTTTAGGTAAGCGTACTCCATCTTCAACCACATCATCACTTAATATCAGGTGAGATGGTGGTCAAACGCAAAACTATTATCAGTAAAAATAACCTTGTATAATCCACAACGATTGAACACTAAAACAATTGCAGCTGTCAACCTATTACGTATTACCATTACTTGTGTAGATTAGTGGACGGACGCGGCAATCAGAAGCATCATTATGCTTTTTTATGAGCTCGGAAGTAGCATTATTCATAGGTTTTTTATAGTCCAGTGATTAGTAGTACATATATACTCACGTTTGTACAATGCGAGATGGCCTGACAACTGAATCGTGAAGGTTATTCGAAGTATGTATGCCAGTTTGCAGAATATAAACTTTTCTGAGATTTGAGATAGTGTGCTTGTAAAGGTTTATGTTGATATGTTAAATAATAGAAAGGAATGTTCACTAAAATTGTATTGTTAAAATGCTACAAATAATATATGTTGGTGAAAGAGCGAGGGAGCACGCGCGACGTCTTTCAAGGCGATCTGATCACGTACTGATTTGCTTAATTAATAATTTTGGTCGTTTGGCGTAGACGCGCAAAGTGATAATTTGGCAAAATGCAATTAAATGCTATGATGTGCGGTTCGCCGTACATGCTCCCGGGCGAAATGTTACAAAAACTTATGGTACTAAGATTCATAAAAAATTAAACAATATCATCCCCAATGTAAAAGTTACGTTTTTGTGGTCTAGGGGATGTAGCTTGGTCAAGTGCCGTGTTTACATTAGCATTACTAGCTATCACTTTCACTTCACTAGGCTGACGGTCAGCCATTATGCTCTGCTTTCGCGGATGTTTCACTTGATTCACTTCACTAGAACATGAATTGATGTTTCGCGAAAAAGTCACTGTTGGTTCCGACTGCATGAGGATCCTGGTAGACGCCTTCCTCCTGCACCACAGGAACACCGCTGCTGCTACAATGGCCGCGCACAACAATCCGTAAGAGATGACATATAGGTGAATGTCATTTGTTGACAGGGCCTGGTGATTTCGATCGATCTCGTTTGCAGTGTTAGTTGTATCCATTTTCAATTGTTTGATCTGTTTGTCGAGATTTTCTAAGGTTTGATTTAGCGGATCTGCGGATTCTGTGTAGTCCGAGAGTGAAATGTTTACTAAGTGATGGAATTCGGTTATCTGTGGAGTTTCTATTTCAGGGCCAGTTTTTATGCTGTTTCCTGAATGGGAACGAGAGTACAGAGCAAAGTCTTTGCCTTTGATTATGCACTTCGGCTCCAAACTAATTATACCAGCTCCACTGATTTGCTTGTGGGTAACCTGATCTTGACAGATAATCCTGATTGGATAAGTATTGCAGCAAAAGTATAAATACTTTGATGGGCCGTTCAGCTCAATCCACATATCGCTGCAAGGAGATTTGCTTACTGCGCATTGATTAATGTCGTGGTTAATCTTGCAGAACTTCTCGTCAATGGGAAGATAGTTGACTGGTTTGTCGATTGTACATAAGTATGAATTTTCATTATGTTGACATAGCTGAAGCTCAGTAAATGATATTGTTACATAAGCATCCTTTTTCAAGTTTATTGCTACGTACTCTGTGATAGGAAGTACGCTAAGCATGTTAGTACCGAATTTATGAGGAACGGAGAGGATCTTATAAATCTTATAACTATCTCTGCTAGACAATGGAAATGTTATTTCGAATATGACATAGTCTGACATTACTCTTGCTTTTACTCTCAGCATGCTATAGACTGATCTAAGGTCTGACTGTATGTTGTCCACTGGTAATGTCACGTCTTTGGTCAGCTGACCAGATATGAACTGTAATTCATTCCTTAATTGATCAGGGGTTAATAAGTGAGTGTTGAATTTGCCATGATATACGTCTGTTATGGTATCTAGTAGAGTGTCCTGGATTGCTTTCAGATTGTGAAGTAAATTGACTGCTGTCAGTGCTGACAAAGTGAAATCCTGACTGTCACGTAACTTGTCCATGTTTTCTTTGATTATGTTAGTTGCTCGATCTAGCTCGTTTAAATGCTTGTTTATTGATTTATGTTGCAGTTGGATATGTTGTTCTGTCCGTTTTAGCACATTGTATTCAGCCTCAACGATAGATGTTTGGTTTTTAAGTAAGTTTGTGAGATGATGCTCATTTTGTTTTATGAGTTGGATGTCCCTTTTATATTGTTCTGCGAAGTTCTCATCTAATACTCCAAACAGCGCGTTTGCAATGTTACCTATTCCATTGATAAGGCCGCGACGCCGTCTGGCGTACGCGTCAAAATGCTGATTCAGTAGGAGTCGGTTGTAGTGTTGTAATTCTGAGTACTCGTGATGTAATTGGAGTAGTAGCATGCCGCAGCTACTTGTTTCGGTTAATGAACTGCATGTTTTATCTAAATAGTTTAGGAACTTTGTTGCTGTTGTCATGCCTTCCCAATATGGAGACATATTGTAATAGACAATGAGGGTCCATTTGTCTCGTATAAGTTGCATGTTATTAATAGAGTCAAAATATAACGAGATATTGTTGGGTAATGGCGATATGATTTCTGTTGTTTGTGATGTTGTTATCAAGGACATAAAAAATATCAAGGCAATCGCCATTGATGTAAACAATGATTTTTGTTTAGATATATTGGTCTTAGTTTCTCCTACCGCGTAGTTATTACTGTTTTGTTTGTTTTTATTCTCTTCCTGTTCACTTGACGAGATCGGTAGAGTCGATAATTTGACTATAGGTCGTTTGATGATACCATTTTTTGTTTTGAGAGATACTACTCGAACGAGACCATCCTGTCCCGGGTGGAGTTTTATCACTCTGCCCATCATCCATTTCCCCGGCGGGAGATTATCGTCATGTATAGTTACCAATTGACCTATTTCTATGTTTTCTTGAGTGTTTGTCCATTTAGGACGCATTGACTGTTGTGCTAAATATTCTGTTTTCCATCTCTTCCAGATGTCATGTGCAATTTTGGCAGATAGAGTCCACCTGGTGCGTGCATCATGTTCTGTTTCTATAATTGATGTTCCTGGCCTCCCAGTTAGGAAATGAGCTGGAGTCAGTACTTCCAAGTCATCTATGTTTTCGGATAACGCACACAGCGGTCTAGAGTTCAAACATGACTCTAGTTTTGCTAAGACGGTTGTGTATTCCTCAAAAGTTAGCTTCTGCTCACCAACTACTCTTTTCAGGTGATGTTTTAGACTTCTAACGGCTCTTTCCCATAATCCACCGGCACTTGGCCACGATGGTGCATTGAAATGCCATTGTATTTGTAAGTCTGTTAATTCTGCTAATAAGTTGTTGTTGAACATGCTTTGTAGGTCATGGAATTGTTCTTGTAGAGCTCTGTTCGCCCCAACGAAGTTGGTTCCATTGTCGCTGTATATGTGACAAGGAGCCCCTCTTCTGGCCGCCATTCGATGTAGTGCAGCTAAAAACGCAGAGCTAGTTAAATCAGACACTAGTTCCAGATGAACAGCCCTGGTCACCATACACACGAATAATGCTATGTAACCCTTTGTTGTCTTTATCCCCCTTCCTTTGTTGCTTTTTACCTCAACATAGCCAGTGTAATCTACACCAGTATGATAGAAAGGGGGAGCGGGTTTGCTTCGAGATTCTGGTAGATCTCCCATCAACTGATACTGCATTCTTGGTGAATGTTTTCTGCAAATGACGCAGTTTCTAACTTCTTTCTTGACCGCTCTGTTACCTCCGATTATCCAGTACTTCTGTCTGAGATTCGCTAGTGTTAAGCGTGGCCCACCATGGTAAGTTAACAGATGAGCTTGATTGATAACAAGTGTTGTTAAGCGGCTATGGGTGGGTAGTATTGCTGGATGTTTCATCTCTATCCCAATGTCTGCTTTTCTAAGGCGACCGCCTACCCGAAGGATTCCCTCTCGATCGATAAACGGATCTAATTTTAGTAGACTACTCTTGTTGCTTAATTTACTGTGTTTTTTCAAGTGTTCTATATCTTCTAAAAATAGTGTTCTTTGTATATGTTTAACAATCAATAACTTGGCGTTACGCATTTCAAGTAACGTGAGATACGATGGTAATGAACTGTGTTTAATTTACGTAGCGTTATTATGTAATTGCATTGATTTCGTAGCGCGTAATATCCATGCAAGTACTCTGACAAGTTTTGTAAAAGAGCTATATTTATCCAATAGTTTTATGATGATGCTCTCTGTATCTGTATTTTGATGCTGAGTGATCAACGCATTCGTTTTTTGGCTTTGAATATATTTTGTTTTAAGCTCTTGGTCTGTTGTACAGACGGTTGGTTTTGATGATTCTGCTTCGAAAGTTTTCAAGGTACCCGGTCCTTCCCACCACAGACTATAATGTTTTAGCTGAGATGGCAAGAGGCCCCTGCTTGCTGCGTCCGCTGGATTCTCTTCTGACTTAATGTATCGCCAACAATCTGGTTTTATTACTTCAATAATGCTTCTTGTTCTGTTTGCTACAAACGGTTTCCAGCGTCCAGGATCGCCTTGCAACCAGCCCAAGACGACCATCGAGTCGGTCCATCCATATATCCGCATATTTTGGTCTCCTAAACAGCTGACGACTTTGTTCATCAATCTTCCTAGTAAATGTGCTCCTGACAACTCCAACTTTGGTACAGATACACTTTTCGAAACCGGAACTAGTCGAGATTTCGCCACGACTAGTATTACGGAAGCTTTGTTATGTTTTTTGATACGCGCATAAATAACTGCCGCATACGCTTTTGTCGACGCATCGCAGTAGCCGTGCAGTTCGATGATGTCATCAGGTTGATACCCGATCCATCGCGATATTTTATATTCATTAATGTTTAATATGTCTGTTTGTAACATATTCCATTCGTTTTTAATGTTTTCTGGGACTTCTTTATCCCAGTCCAGGTTGTTTACCCATAGTTTCTGGAATAGAATTTTCAACTTTGTTGTCACCGGTGATATCCACCCTAAAGGATCAAATAGTTTGGATATTTCACCCAAAAGGATTCGCTTCGTTAATGTTGTGTTATGTTTTGTTAAAGTGTGTTTGAATGTAAACTGATCATCTGTGGCACTCCATCGTAATCCTAATGTTTTTGATGTGTTTTCTGTTTTGAAATTAAATATAATTTCTCCTTCGCTCTGATTGTTATCAATGTTCATCAAGAGTTCCGGGTTATTTGCTGACCATTTCCGTAATTGAAAACCTCCTGATTTTAGTAGTCTGTTGAGATCTGTTATAAGTTGTGTCCCATCCTGTTTTGAATGACAGCCATGGATCAAGTCATCCACGTAAAACGAATCTGTTAAGACCTTGGAAGCTGCCGGATATTTCTGCTCCTCATCCTTTGCTAATTGTCGCAAGGTCATCATTGCTAAGAAAGGTGCTGACTTTGTACCGTATGTTACTGTTGCTAGTTGATATGTTTGAATGGTTTTGTATGGCGAATCTCTCCACACTATCTGCTGATATCGACGATCTGCTTCATTCACCATTATTTGTCGGTACATTTTTTCGATATCAGCGGTAAATGCGTACCGGTATTGACGCCATTTGATGATTAGTTTTTGAAGGTCCTGTTGCAGTTTAGGACCCTTCAACATTAGGTCATTGACACTGTACCCACTAGACGTCCTGGCAGACGCGTTGAATACGACACGCAATTTTGTTGTTGTTGACTCAGCTCGTAGTACTGCGTGGTGTGGCAGGTAACACGATATTGTTTGATTGTTGTTGTTACTAGGCAGCATATGACCTAAAGTTTGGTATTCGCGTATGAACGATTTGTATTGCTCTGCTAAGTTTGGTTGTTTTTGAAATTTCCGCTCCAGATTTTGGAACTGAGCTATGGCCATTTGTTTAGAAGACCCTAACTTTCCCTCAGTGTCTGATTTCAACGGTAGTCTAACTTCGTAACGCCCATCTGCAAGTCGTTTCGTTGTTGCCAAATAATAGTCAATACATTCTTGATCCTCTGACGATACTTGCGATTCCTCACTGATATCTTCAATCTCCCAAAATCTTTGAATGTCTTGGGTATTGCTTAGTACGACATTGCATCGGTATGATGTCGTTTCTTCACCACCTCCGTATATAATCCATCCCAGTTGGGTTTGTTGTATTACCGGTTGAGAAGGACTTTCTCCTCTGATCAATCCCGATAGTAATATAATGCCATGGACGTTGGCATTAAGTAATAAGTCCACTGGCCTGCTTGAGTTGAATTCGGGATCTGCTAGCTTTATGTTTTCTATGTGACACCAACTGGGATCAAATGTTTTGATAGGTAAGTTCCCTAGTAAGTTGTCCATAATCAGCACGTCTGTACTAAATGAAAAGTTGTTATGGGTTGATGAGCAGTGAATAGTTAGTTTGCCTTTACATTTGTTATGCTGTTCTCCTATACCCATTATGATTCCTTTGCATCGCGACTTTTGTAAGCCTAACCTTTTCACTGCCTCCTCTTTGATAAGGGACACTTGTGAACCCGGATCTATCAAGGCCCTTAAGACTTGATGAGACCCATCAATGGCTTCAACCTTGATTAATGTGGTGGCTAACATTACCTCATTGACCTGGTTACTCCCAATGGCATGTGATGAAACAGACACTATTGGGTTTTCGTTATTTTGCTGACAGTTGGCAACAGCTGCACTGTTCGTAGATTGCGATCTAGATTTTGTGCAGGCATCATGCATAATTGAATTGTGCATTTCATTGCAATTGCGACACCGTTTGGTAGAAATGCATTGTTGACCATTATGATCGAATAAGCAATTAATGCATGTTTTCAATTTCGAAACTGTTTTTAACTTGTTTTCGTTGCTCAATTCTAAAAACCTCTTACATTTATATAGGCCGTGTTGATGACCGCAAAGTGGACACTTATAATGAGTCGACACGTGTAATGCTTTGGAAAATGATTTATTATTGTTGCTATGCTGATTGTTATGGACACCATGATGATTTTTTCCACCCGCAGTTCTTGTATCTGAATTGAACTTTTGTGGAAAACTTTCATGTTTCCTACGTGAAGATTCCAAACTTGTAAACTTGCTCTCTAAGAAGTCGAGAAACTCTTGCAGTACTGGTAGCTCTCGTGCGTTTTTCAAGGAATCAACGTAGTCTCCATATGTTTCTTGATCCAATTTCTGTGACAATAAGTTCACAAGGAGCGGATCCCATGTGTTAGTATCGACACCTAGATTTTTTATGCCGTGTATGCTTTCTAGGGCGACGTCGTGCAATTTTTTGATTTGACTCAAAGATTGCTGTTGCATGTTAGGTAAACCGAGTAAAGTGTTGACAATAGAGTTAAAAATAAGCTTTTTGTTGTTGTAGCGATGGTTTAACAACTCCCAGCATGTGTTGTAGTTTTCACTGCTTATTGGAAGATGCTGTATAATTTTTTCTGCGTCACCTCGCAACTTTCCTTTCAAAAATTGCATCTTTTGTGCGCTTGATAATGATCGATTGTTGTGTATAGTCTCATTAAACAGATCTTTAAATGAGTACCATTGGTGATATTTGCCTGTAAAGACAGGAATATCCATTTGAGGAGTGCTATGTTCTCGATGAGACACGGACCACAGTTTCTTATTGAGTGACCGTTTGAGATTGATGAATGTTTTCTCGTTGTCATTGTAGACTATGCCATACTCTTCATCTGCGCCGCACATTTCACCGTCAATTTCCCAGTACAGCTCATCCACCTGTTTCCATTTTGATTGTAATGTTTTCAGGGCGTCTTCTAACTCCCATTTCTCATTGAGGTCTTCCAGGTCGATGTTGCTCACGACCCTCTTGAAGGCCTTGATATTTGCCGACAGTCTGCGAACCATGTCATCGAGTTTGCTAGTTGAGCCTTTTGACATAATTACCTGGCTGGTACTCGGACCTCCCTCCGCTTGCTGTTGTTTACGAGCTTCGTGTTCAGGTTGAGATCGTTTGTTTGGTGATGGAGGAATTCGCACTGCTAATCCTAAATTCTGCTCGGCGATTAATGCTTTAATGCTGGTGTATAACTGACTTGTTTGCTCGTGCTCCGAATTGAGGAAATATTGATGGTCTCTGACCCCACTCGCACAGATACGCATATGATTGTTCTGGTAATCTGACCAGTAACTCTCAAGTAATTCCGAACGACGTCTGAAATAGTCATCAGTCTTTCTTTCGGCTCCGTCCTTTTTTATGTTAATCTTCATTTTTTTCATTGCTTCCCTAATCTCCAGTTGTGAATCGTAAAGACCTTCCATTTTGCTGATGGAAATTAATTTATGCTATGTTAAATAAAAGGAAAGATCTTACTTGAGTTTTCCGTTGCTTACGGCTGTTTGTTAGATGTTGATGTTGGTGGAAACAGTTCTGCTGTTGATCCTGTTCCCTTGCTGCTGGCGACGTCCTGCTGCTGACGTCTTGCTAATGTTTGTTGTTTCGATGCGGACTGCTGTTCCACAATGTTGCTAGTTCACCGAACGAGTGTCCTCACTAATTTTTTGGTCTGCTTTGACACTAATCTACTCCTTCCGCACGGAGGACTATCAAAAACTCGCGAGGTCCCGCCCGATAGCACGAAGGACCTTGATGTTGATATGTTAAATAATAGAAAGGAATGTTCACTAAAATTGTATTGTTAAAATGCTACAAATAATATATGTTGGTGAAAGAGCGAGGGAGCACGCGCGACGTCTTTCAAGGCGATCTGATCACGTACTGATTTGCTTAATTAATAATTTTGGTCGTTTGGCGTAGACGCGCAAAGTGATAATTTGGCAAAATGCAATTAAATGCTATGATGTGCGGTTCGCCGTACAGTGCTATTTTCCAGGATTCGTGGAGTACTTAGAGTATTTTAGAGTCGCAGAAAAAAGTCTTACTACTTATACAACGTGTAACGGAAACCCCATATCTATCCAAAAGGGCTGAAGACAACATCTGATATGGAGTCTCCATGCACAGTTTCAGCACAAAATAACTGACTCAAAGAATTGATACCAAATTATTGGTTTCATATATTTCTTGAATAAAACGTGTCACAGCACTACGAGGGTCAATAACTTTACACGTCACTTGCCAATAACACGATAATTCTTTTCGTACTTCTTAATTTGATAAATTCGATCTCTGGTATTGTGTATTGGAATTTGTAATAAGTTCTACACACGTAGACTTAGGTACACTTATTACAAAACCCTTGCCATATCGTTTGTTATCATCCAAAGAAGCCATGCACTTGGTATGTATATAACCTTTAAATTACACGTTGTATAATCAGCCTATAATAATGTTGTTGCGGAATTGTTCGAAAGAGTTAACGCGGGCTCGGAACACGAAGGGCAAACGACGGAACACGAATGGGTTTTAGTCAGTAAAAGTCTGACACACCCTCCCGCTTCGCCCAGGTCGGGAGGCAGTCATTGGATGATTACTCAACCTTAAAGAAAAGCTTATAATGTTCCTACTAAAAAAGCAGTTGGCAGCATCGACAGGGCCGAATAGGACCATTACCTTCCAGGCTTGCGGAATAGTTCTAACAAGGTACTCGACCCCAGAACGTAAGGACAGTGAAGGAACAGGATTTTTTGTCAGTAGAAGTCTGACACTGTCTTCCAGCCTCCACGTTCCCAGAGCGGCAGGAGTCATTAGATGATTTTCCCACCGAATAAAACGGACACAGGCTTTCTGTCTATGAAAGAGAATATGGGCCGTACTTAACGCTTTGAGAGCTGGGTCATCATCAGGAGACTCGTTATTTGGTTGACTTCGGTGGCCATATTTTATGTATTGGAGAAAAAAAGACAAAAAATAATTTCCGCCGCAAACTGGGGTCGGACGTGGCACCGAGGTCAATATTTTCCAGGTTTTTATTAGGGTTCCATAGCCGAATGGTAAAAAACGGAACCCTTATAGTTTCGTCATGTCTGTCTGTCTGTCCGTCTGTCCGTCTGTCCGTCCGTCCGTCCGTCCGTATGTCACAGCCATTTTATTCTGAAACTATTGGGACTATACATGTAAAACTTGGTAGGTAGATGTATTCTGTGAACCGCTTTCCAATTTTAAGAAAAAAATTAAAAACTATTCAAAATAAAGAGGGGATCTCCCCATACATGGAACTAAATTTTTATTTTTTTCATGAAACCTATGCGTGTGTGATATTTATAGACAGGTCATTAAAAATGACACTGAGGTGTCTAAAACCACTTTTTCATAAAGTTAACCGTTTAAAATATATAGGTACGCTTCCAAAGTGGTAAAATGTGTCCCCCCTCTAACTTCTATAATAATAGAGTGAAAAATATAAAAAATATGTTTGTAAGTCTTAATGTAAACTTTCAACCAAAATTGGTTTGAACGAGATCGGGTCAGCAGTTTATGTGATACAGCATATTTTCTAAAACCACAAATATGACTTTGTAATTCATACAAACACTATGAAAAACAAAGTTATTTGGCGTAGTTGTAAAAAAAGTAAATAAGCTAGTTTTAAGAAATTTGTAAGGTTTTTTTGTCAACTAAATATACATATTATATTATATGTATATTATTATGGTTACTACGGAACCCTTCATGGGCGAGTCTGACTCGCACTTGGCCTTTTTTTTTATTATCTAGTATTTATAATATTACTATTTTTTAGACAGGAAATACCAAGCATCTACATATTTAATACACGTGAGGAAAAACCGAAACCTTACTAACTTCCTACAAGAAATTAACTAGGAAGATACTCGTAAAAGTATTTTTATATCTAACATCTTTCTTAAACCCAGTTTTGTACATAACCTCCACATATATTAAGATAACAATGTTATGTACTATCATAGTTACATACTTATATAACTTCCTTTATAATAACGTCAGTGTTTTAATAACCTTTCAGGTGAAAGGATAAATTATGGTTTTGGTTTTGAGTTGATAAGCTAGCCAAGTGTGAGTTGGACTCGTGTATCGAGGGTTCATCGAAGATTCTGTACCAACTTATCGAATATGCCTAAATGTTAAGGGATCGGACTTGTGCTTAGTGGTCGCGAGTTCGAATCCCACCCATTACACTATTGCAATAAACCCACTTCAGACACAAGCATAATTTAGCTTAGTAGGAACGATTAAGAAGATTGCTATTAATGTGATTTCTACGCACATAGCTAAAATTCTCTTTAAAAAAAAATTTTCAGTAACTATTATTTTTTTAAAGAGAATTTAACTAACTTCGTATTTACGGTTATAAGATTTGTTCCTTTACATGTAACATCTATACTAATCTATACTAATATTATAAAGCGGAAAAGTTTGTTTGTTTGTTTGTTTGCTTGAACGCGCTAATCTTCGAAAGTACTGGGTGGATTGGGATGCAATTTGGTATGGAAGTAGCTTGAAGCTTGAGGAAGGTTATAGGCTACAATTTACGCGACTGCAAAAAAGGAGAGTTATGTTTTTACCGTGATAGAATCCACGGGAGCGAAGCCCCGCGTGAGTACTAGTAAGAAATAAAATATAAGACATTGCTTCTTGCCAAATTGTATGATTATCGATCAACGGGAAGCAACCTATAGGTTTTGATTTCCTCGTGAAATCGCAAGACACGCGAAAACAAACAACAACATCTTTGACAGTTGTAGTAGAAGTCAGAAGACAGAAAGTCTGACACTAATCTGGCCAAGAGGTGTCGTGTAACTCAGTTACTGAGTTGTTGAGTTCAATATATGAGTTCAAAAGAATAAATTGAATATACTTTATTGTACACCAAAAGTTAAACACACCTATTTAACATTATTATTAGATTGGACTGGACGCCAGACTACAAAACAAACGGCGAAGCGCCATCGTTACATGGTAGACATCCCACCCATACGCATGAAACGTTTTGGGAATGCTTTCATTGTGCGTATAGTTAAGGAGTGGAATTCCCTGCCAGAGTCTGTGTTTGTAGTCAAGAGTGAATAGGTTACTTTTAGGTAAACGTGCTTCATCTTCAACCTAACCATCAGGTGTGACAGTAGTTATACGCGAGCCTATAAACAATAAAAACTCAACCCTAACATAACTACAAAAAATCTAAGCTTATAATGATGATATTTCAATGGCAATTTCCTCGTAAAATACACTTCCTATGGTATTTCAGTTGCTTCCTGAAAGATTTCCATAATACATCTGTGTGGAAGATTCTTCGAGAAAATGACCTTAAACTTGATGAATTTAAGACTATAACCTTCATGTGTTATCTCTAGTATTATTTACATTTTAATATTTTGTGTACATTTGCTAAACACATAGAGATACGCATATCTTCAGTGTCTTAACCATTCGCGTATTCCGAGGCCGCTAAAACGGTTTCTAATTGTGAAAAGAAAATTTTTGCAAATTAGTAATAAAAATCTTTTGGAAATATAATTTATAATTTTCAGTATATCTGGGCGTTGCGATATTTGTGATTACTTACGTACTGATTCCACCATTTTAAAAAACTTTAATGTAAAAATCCTTTTACCTTTAGTGTTTCTTAGTGTAATTAGTGTCACAGTTAAAATGTTTAAGGAAGTGACAGGATTAATCTGTGTGGTGTTGGCGCCTATATTCTGTTATGTCGTATATTTGTTGACTCTTATACTTCTGTACTATTTGACAAAGTTTCAAGATGGTGAGTTTCTGTTTGTTACTTTACTAGAAGTGGATTTCTCGTTGATCTAGTGGTCGCAAGTCCTGCGTGTGCTATTGGATATTTTTAGGGTTCCGTAGCCGAATGGCAAAAACGGAACCCTTACAGTTTCGTCGTGTCTGTTTGTCTGTCTGTCCGTCCGTATGTCACAGACATTTTATTCAGAAACTATTAGAACTATGATGAGATGTATTCTATGAACCGCTTTCCGATTTTAAGAAAAAAATAAAAAATATTTAAAATAAAGGGGGCTCCCCATACATGGAACTAAAACTGAAAATATTTTTTTTTTCATGAAACCTATGCGTGTATGGATTTTATAGACAGGTCTTTAAAAATAACATTGAGGTTTCTAAAACCACTTTTTCATAATGTAATATAATATATTTTAAACGATTACGTTTAAAAGATATACGTTTCCAAAGTGGTAAAATGTGTTCCCCCCTCTAACTTCTAAAACAATGGAGTAAAAACTCTAAAAAAAAAAATATTTGTCTGTTGATCATTATGTAAACTTTCAACCGAAACTGCTGACCTGATCTCGTTCAAGCAGCATATTTTCTAAAACCGCAAATATAACTTTGTAATTCATACAAACACTATGAAAAACAAAGTTATTTGGCGTAGTTGTATAAAATGTAAACAAGCTAGTTCTAAGAAATTTTTAAGTTTTTTTTGTAAAATAAACATAGGTACTACTAGTGATGCATCGAATACTACTTTTACGAATACGAATACGAATAGGAATATCAAACCTACTATTCGGCGAATACGAATACGAATATATCGCCATGGTAATAAAAGACTTATTTATTTGATGAATGTTTTCTTCTAATAATTAAAATTTACAACAGGCAAATTTTTATTTAAAAAACATAAAAATTGTAGATTTTCTGGTTTTAGTCGATTTCTTTTTTCAGTCTGGGTGTTCCCAGCCGTTGAAAAATGTCTTTCCGAGGCGACTGTACATGGTTTCAGTGAAAAATATTTTTGGGCGAGCTTTTTCAGACTTGGAAATTTTTCAAATCTGCAGTAAAAAGAGTTGCGTACAAAAATATTAGTTTTTTAAATATTCGTATTAGTATTCGCCGAATACGAATATTCGGTAAATGTCTACTATTCGGTGAATACGAATATTCGTATTCGTTGCATCACTAGTACATACATATTATATTATATTATTATAATCACTACGGAACCCTTTACGGGCGAGTCTGACTCGCACTTGGCCAATTTTTCTATATGGAATTTCTCAGTAGTAGCCTGGATTTTGGAAGTTGGCGTTTTGATACTCCTGTGCTTCGGAAAGCACGTTAAGATGTCCCAGCTGTAATTTGCACATCTTGGATAGTCGTTACTGGTAGTTATAAGCCAAAAAATCTGACATTGGTCTGATCAAGGGGTATCATGTTACCCAGCTAGTTCTGGTTGTGGAGTTCAGAAAGACAGTCACACATTAGTCTGTGTTAGGTTAGACTGGGAACTGACCCCTCCATAGTTGGCTAACTATTAGATTTTTGTTTTCTCTATCAAAGATACGCCTGTGGCTTATACAATTTGACATTACTCAATCATTGATCTTCGTTCGTCCATTCATTTCGTATCCGTCAGATCATAATAATTATTACTGCGGTTCATCGTACGGGTTTTCAAATTTTAATAGCAGATAAAATATAAAAATATAAATTGTTTGCAGATAAGCATCAAATTTTAAGGTTTTACAGGATGCAGTATCATGTCTTGATACGAAACATTGCGAAACAACTGCGTGCATCAGCAATTGCTTACTTAATATTACCATTATTTTGTGATCTTCTAAAGGTTACAAAATAATGGTAATATTAAGTAAGCAATTGAGCTGAAGTCTGGGATTGAAGATGAGTTTGTGGTATTCACATGCACGAACTTATTTAAAAAAATGTCTGATGATAAAGTTACGAAAATAAAAAACGACTGTTATGCATGGTACACAAATGTCTCATTACACCATAGACCAAATATGAACTCAACGATAGCAAATTAGATTTATTTTAAAAAATGAATGAGTTCTTCAATATGGATCAATTTTATGAAGAAGTGTGTACAGTTAAAGACTTGGTGAAAGTAGCAGTACAGAACAAAGATCTGACGTAGCTACAAAAAAGTCAAATCATTTTTAAGGAGAATCAAGACTTCGCAAATCTTCTGAAGTTATTTTCTTTTATGACGTCAAATCGGCGAGTGTCGAACGCGGCTACGGAAAGAGTATTTCACAAACCAACTCTTATTTTTTTTCTGTGAGGCGAAACCATTTGACACCGTAGCATATGTCAAAGTCGAGATTCAAATATAAACGTAATAAAAAACAAGGGCCTTCTAAAGGCAGCAAAAAATAATGAAAAATATAAATTAAAGAAAAAATTTATTATCTGTAAACTACTTTCATACTTAACTTTGTAGATTTTCACTAATTTATCAATAATTTTCAGTTATCAGATTTAGGCGTCCTCAAATGGAGTGGTATCCTGGAGACCGGATCCTGGAGATACCGCGCAGATACCGACTTAAGTGACGGTAATACTAAGAGTGTAACTGGTACCCAAGGTGATACCTGCCTGGACACCGCTCCATTAAGTTCTGTTTTCCTTAAACTTGGTTGAACACGCTTCCACGTGTTTAGAGTAGTCTATCAAGCATGTCTGACTATAACACTTTTTTAGAATAAAGATCATTCATCGTTTTACATATATGCGACGAAAACGAATAAATTAACATTACTTTTAAAAAAAACCTTTTTTTGTTTGTCCCGATCTACAACCCTAAATCTCGATTTTCTTTAACTTTTGTCCCGATTTAAAACAAATCGGACCTGGCAACACTAGTTGCAGCCAGTGCATGCATCAGTGCCCATACAAAAAAATAAGACAATAATTGTTCCAGACTAAAACTACAAGTAATTAAAATAAAAAAGTAAAAATTAAAAAAAATACCGTGTTTGTCTGTGTGTGTGTGATGAGTATGAGGGAGTAGAATAAGTGAGTATGTTTGGTCATTGTGTGAAATGTAGGGAGTATGTGAATGTGTGTGTCAGTGTTTGTGCTATTTAAGTATCCAAATTTTTTTCAGTTTCATCATATGACAGTGACAGTGCAATTTAACATCACCAATGCTTTCAAAACGGTAAAGGAAAATATGTATAGTGAGGTAACCGTCATGTCTAGGATTGAAAATATGTATAGTGAGGTAACCGTCATGTCTAGGATTGAAAATATGTATAGTGAGGTAACCGTCATGTCTAGGATTGAAAATATGTATAGTGAGGTAACCGTCATGTCTAGGATTGAAAATATGTATAGTGAGGTAACCGTCATGTCTAGGATTGAAAATATGTATAGTGAGGTAACCGTCATGTCTAGGATTGAAAATCCGAAGACAAGCCACATGTACCAACTCGCACTGGGTGGACGCTCCCTCTCTATTCCCTCTCGTAGAGAAGAGGCCTGTGTGTTTATTTATGTTAATTTAGTTCAGCTTAGCTTTCTGCACTCATTTATATGCTCTGTCTCTCACTCCTATATAAACTGTACCTAATTTCATAAACTTTCGTCCGCACAATTTTCATTAGGTAAAAGGGATACAAAGTTTTTGCTTCACTTATTAATATATAGATTTTTCCCGATATGTTATCTATATTATATATAAAAGCTAAATACCACTCACTGATTAATCACGAAATCTCAGAAACTACAAGTAGTTGGGCTCTCAAAATTTGCATGACGGTTTCTTTTTGTACGTAAATGCTCGCTAAGACGGAATTTTGCAAAATTCCCACGGGATCAGGATTAAAACGGGAAAAACTTCCCACGCGAACGAGGTCGTGAGCAACTGCTAGTTAGGTATATACCGATATCCTATTAGGTAGGTGCAAAAAGCTTATATTTCTTATATAATAATGCATTTGAAATTATTTAAATTATGTTTAAATTCACCCATTAGTTTACCACTTGCATTCATAATTCATAATTAAAACACATTAATTTAAGATTTAAGTGCTTTATAAAAAGTCTGAGTAGTTTTAAATATTGCACAGTTTTAGCCTTGCATTCTAAGTCATATCCTTCAATGAACAGTTATAGCTATCAGTTATAGTTATAACTAACATTAATTGATTCAAATGGCGAATGAATCAATTGGAACGGAAATTTCCTTCAAACAGATCACCCTTTCAAGCGATGATGTGGTCGAATCTGAAGCACGGATTACCTAAAAGTAACCTATTTACTTTTGACTAACTTCCACTCCGTAGATGTAAACTATAGGTATCTTAAATAAATATGTACCGGGGTAGGAAAAACCTTTAGCTCTATTTACTAATTAAAATACGTAACCAAAGGTAAACCAAGGGTAAACTATATTATCTTAATGTAATTAAATATTTACCATAAATTAATTATCTTCGTATCTTTTGCGAGTAAATAAAGAAGACTTAAGTAGAAATAATAATATTTAATTGTCGTATCGCACCATAATATTCGAGATTCCTCCGAGCTCCGTGCGACAGAAGTTACGTTAAGTAATTGGTTCCAACTGACATTTCTACACATGACATTAATTACGAGTAGACCACCTTGCGTCGTTTTCCTCATAACTGAGGGTCGTGACCACCCTTCTGCATCACCTTCTCCAGTATTATTTTCCTCCAGATGTTTCGTCGAGTCGAGAGCGGTGCGGATCTGGTCAGACCAGCGTATTGGGCTTTCCACGAGGTCTTTTCCCGTCTACTTTGCCGGTTACGATGAGCTTTTCGGGGTTGCCACCGTCTTTTCTAGCAATGTGACCGAAGTATTCGAGGACTCTGCGTAGACACACGGATGATAGCCGCACGGAGACTTTAAGTTCTCGCAGCATGGAAACGTTAGTCCGAAATGCTGTCCAGGGGATGCGAAGCATTTTTCTCCAGCACCACATCTCGAAGGCGTCAATGAAATACGGGTAGACAGAAGCCAGAACATCTGACCCACTGCAGGCGTTGAGATAGTTGAAGGTCTGGAGAATAAAATAGCTTCATTAGGTCTACACATCCCACACATACGCACAAAACATTTTAGGAATTCTTTCATTGTGCGTACAGCTAAGGAGTGGAATTCCCTGCCGGAGTCTGTATTTCCTGATAGCTATAACCTGGGGGTCTTTAAGTCAAGAGTGTTACTTCTAGGCAAGCGTACTTCATCTTCGACTGCAACATCGCTTTTCATCAGGTTAGATGGTGGTCATGCAACAATAAAGAGAACCTTTATTTTTGCTGAAAAAAAAAACTTTACACACGAGAAAAACCGCGGGCATGTGCTGATACTGATACTGTTAGCTTGCATCATCCCACTGCTAAGCATAGGCCTCTCCATGAATTCCAGATAGTTCTGTCCAGGACCAAAGTAGTAGTTCAGGGTCTGCCACGACGCTTTCTGGCTGTGTCAGGGCTCCAGAAAATGGTGACTAAAGATTAATAGCAATGTGCGTAGAATTCAAATTACTAGCCATCTTGTTAACCCCTCCAACGTAAAATATGCTTGTGTCTGGAGTGGGTTCACGGTAATAATGTAATGGGTGGGGTTCGAACTCGCGACGTCTCGATCACCAGTACGAAACCTGCTCTTAGGCTTTGACGTTTCATTAAATTCCTGATGTCTTTCTGCATGCACAGAATACAGAGTAAACACTTTCCATCCATATAAGAACTTGCCCCATTGTTTAACACATACATAATTGTACATATGAACGGCCACAACAATGATATGTGCTGTCCATAACAATGAAACAGGATATTTACGCATTTAGTGACGAAGTTACTAGAATTTAACATGATATTATTTAGCAGTTTCGCAGATGTTAATTGTTTTTTTTTTATATTGATTTAACCTCCATCTCACCTGATGGTAAGCAATGATGTGGTCGAAGATGGAGCACGCTTACCTAGAAGAAACCTATTCACTCTTGACTTAAAGACTCCCAGGTTATAGCTAAAATGTGAAGAGATTAATTATCTTTTTAGCCTTTTCCTAACTTAGTCAGGGTTAGCCTCCAGTCTAACTATTTGTAGTTGAGTACCATTGTTTTATATGGAGTGACTGCCTATTTGACTTCCACAACCCAGTAGTTGGGTAACACCACACCCGTTAGAAAAACATTTAAATATTTAAACATTAAAATTATTTTGACAAATTTAATCATTTAACATTTTTAATATGCATTTGACAACTTGATATTTTTAATAATTCTTCATTTAAGTCTGACATCAGTTATTATTCAATTTTTTTTTTTTTTAATTTTCTACCAAAATTATGCATGATTTTGCAAATATTTTAGTAAATTTTATTTGTATAATGTATTTTTTCAGTAGATTTGCACACCATATTTGTACGCCTCCTGGCATAACATAGCGCTCTTTTTATTAATATAACACCAATACATAATTGTACTTAACCTATGTTAACAACACGTTTACTGACAGTGAGCACTTACCCTGACATCACATTACACCTCCCACAAGGTTTGCGATGGCGGCCGACCCAGAATCGCGAACATAAACCTTCATGGTTCCCATATGATTTGCACCACTAGCCTTCAAAACAGCGGGCACGCCGCAATTGCGGCGGTAAGACCCCTCTTTGAGGAGTGGCTAGATCGGCGTCACGGCGTCCTGACCTACCGCATGACGCAAGTCCTCACCGGACACGGAAGTTTCGGGAGGTACCTGTGTCTGATGGGAAAGGAGGAAACGCCTGGGTGTCACCACTGCGAGGGTCGCCCTGAGGACACAGTCGAGCACACGGTGCAGGACTGCCCCGCTTGGGCAGAGTACCGACGTGTCCACACGGCGGCAATAGGCGGAGACCTCTCGCGCCCGGCATTGGTCGAGGCCATGCTGCGGGGCGAGAGGGAGTGGGAAGCGGTCGCCTCTTTCTGCGAAGCAGTCATGCTTCCGAAGGAGGAGGCGGGCCGCGTGAGGGAGAGGATGGCGTCCTCCCTCCAGCCCAGCCGCAGTGGTAGACGCCCACGGCGTCGGACGTCGGCCGACGATCGCCGGCCACCGTAGGCGCGGGAATGCGGACAGCGAGTAAAGGGCAACTCGCTGTCCGACCATGGACCATGCCCGGGTCGACGGCGCGTCGTGTTCCACGCGCGCCTCAAAGAGCGTCAGCAATATGACGAGGCCCCCCGTAGAGGGCCGAAGCCTGCCGGGGTCGTGGGACTCATCCCGTTACCGTGACCCCGGTACGTAAAGGGTTATTGAAGGAACACCGTGGATTTTAGTCAGTAAAAGCCTGACAGTCCCTCCCACCCTGCCCGGGGTGGGAGGACTTATTTGATAATTTTACCACGCTAAAAAAAAAAAAAAAAGGCTTCAAAACAGAGTATATTTTGGTGTTTCTTCTTAGGGTAGTCGGCTAGGAAACCGGCCTCATCTATATAACCATATTTCAGCATTCACATTACTAGCAATCTTGTTAACCCCTTCAACTAAGCTAAATATGCTTGAGTCTGGAGTAAGTTCACAGCAATAGTGTAATGGATGGGGTTCGAACCCGCGACCTCTCGATCACAAGTCCAACACCTTAGCCATTATGGGCCATTGACGAATTGCAAAATATACAAAAGTTTCTTTAACACGTTGAACGCCAAAAAAAATGCATCTTCCCATTCAAGCCGCGTTCGTCAGTGCTGGCCGACAACTAGACTTGCCGTTCGGACCGTGTTGGTCAGTGTTGCCCGGCCTTTAATGTATCCATAATTAATTAATTAATGACAAAATTTGACTTTTGTTAATGAAAACATACATTAGGACATTGGATATAAGTATGTATTTTTTTTTGTGGTTGACCTCCCGTCAATCCAACAATTAAAAAAACATTTGGTCTAAATTTGTTTGGCCTGAAGGGAAAGCTCACTGTCGGTCAGCACTGACCGCGTTGGCATTCAACGTGTTAAAATATTACGCCCCCGCCTATCTACGCCACTGCCTATATGTATGGATGGATGTATGTATATTGCCTCTCACGGTACCTATACGTGAGCGGTTTCAATGAAATGCAACAATGAAATCCAACCATTACCTTTTAACTGCCGATTACAACACAACGGAAACTAAGCAGTTGTTTTATCAGTCATCATTATTTTGATACAGAGTCGTTTTTCAAGGTTTCCTGCATTTAATTTTTAGTGCGCGAAAGTATGTTTTTGGTATGTTTGGATGTGATTTTGTTGTATTGAAATGTGAACTTATAGATAAGCAACGCTTGCCAAAGTCAAGACTTGGATGGGTGGTCTTAGACAGGATTCCTCTGTGACTTGGAAAGTACGGCTGTTGATTCTGGCCGCTATTTATGGATCTTTGATAGTCCATAGGGTTGCTCAGATGCTAAGAAGTCTGACACGATTAGTCTTGTCTAGGGACTTCGCGTTACCCAGTTACTGGGTGACTTAAATACTTTCGACTGGTCCGATTTAGCTGTCGTCAGCCGTTGTCTGGTCAAGTGGACGGAATTAGTTCCCGCATGGTCCAGGGAGCACTCGAAAATAGTACATGTAAATAATTCAACCTCCAAATCCTTACAGAAAAACAAAGCTGGTTCAAGATCATTCGTGAGTATGTTTGTCCGTCCACCACAGGCGTTTTTCTGAGAATTTACTGCTTTTTACTATTTTTGTAACTTAAACGTGGACACATAAGTTCTTTCTCGTAAAAAGTTTTGCTTTTCAGCAACAAAAGTAGCTTATGGAGGTATAATTGATCTCTGTACCAACTTTCAAAATCGATTAAGTGATTCAGATGTGAAAGTCAAACTGACAGACAGAATTACTTTCGTATTTATAGTAAGGATATCAACTCATCTATAAAATTGAACGACCTAAATGTTACGAAGCCTATGCGAAGCAAAAGAAAGCGATGGTATAAATCGCTTTCTTTTGCTTCGCATAGACTTAGGGCGATTTAGGGCGTTCAATTTAAATATTTTCATTTTTGTATAAAAATCTGGTGAACTAATTTTTAAAATATGACGAATTTTTAAAAGTCAAAGAACAAAAGTTGTTGATGATGTTAGTAATATAGTCCTGAGAGGTTTTCGGTGTTTTACAATTAACCCTGTATAGATTAAGCAAACATCTTTTTAAAAAAATCTTTTTTATTCTTGATGTTTGATTCTTGATGTTACAAATGAAAATAGACCACTCCGTGTGACTCCGTCCCCTTTTCTCCGAAATAACTGACACTTAAATTAAAAAATACAGATCATTATCATCATTATCTACTTAGTCTTTTTCCAACTATGATGGTATCAGCCTATCGGATGCTGAGTGTTAGTGTTTGACATGGAGCGAGACCCTTGAGACCTTTCCTACTTTTTTTTTATAAGAACCTTCTCCTGATAAAACCAAACACAACAAAAAAAGAATCAGCCAAATCGGTCCTGGCGTTTTCGTGTTTTGCGCTTAGCAATACATTTAGCGATTCATTTTTAGGGTTCCGTAGCCGAATGGCAAAAAACGGAACCCTTATAGTTTCGACATGTCTGTCCGTCTGTCTGTCTGTCCGTCCGTCCATATGTCACAGCCATTTTATTCCGAAACTATTAGGACTATACATGTAAAACTTGGTAGGTAGATGTATTCTGTGAACCGCTTTCCGATTTTAAGAGAAAATTAAAAAAATATTTAAATTAAAGGGGGCTCCCCATACATGGAACTGAAACTGAAAATATTTTTTTTCATGAAACCTATACGTATGTGGTATTTATAGACAGGTCTTTAAAAATGACATTAAGGTTTCTAAAATGACTTTTTCATAAAGTTAATTGTTTCAAAGATATACGCTTCCTAAGTGGTAAAATGTGTGTCCCCCCTCTAACTTCTATAATAATGAAGTGAAAAATCTAAAAAAAACCATATATTGTAGATCTTAATGTAAACTTTCAACCAAAATTGGTTTGAACGAGATCGAGTCAGGAGTTTTTGAGATACAGTATATTTTCTGAAACCGCAAATATAACTTTGTAATTCATACAAATACTATGAAAAACAAAGTTATTTGGCGTAGTTGTAAAAATTGTAAATAAGCTAGTTTTAAGAAATTTGTAAGGTTTTTTGTTTTTTTTTTTTCAAATAAATATATTAAGTATATTATATTTATTATAGTTACTACGGAACCCTTCATGGGCGAGTCCGACTCGCACTTGGCCAATTTTAATTATATAGATAAGGGAATTTAAAGCTACTGGCTCAGCATCGGGGGCTGGCTTTGGCAAGGGTCGGGGCGGATATAGAATATCCAGATACTTGACTTGCATATACAGAGTTGATACGACAGAGGGGCATTAAATTACACTACGTATACTATATTTTGGTTCTTTTTATTTTTTAACTGTATCAAATTAACACTAAACACGTATAATACGTGTTTAGTGTTAATTTGATACAGTTAAAAAATAAAAAGAACCAAAATTTTTTGTTTCATACTAACTAAATAGCTTACAAATCAGAGTAAAACGCAACCACCCTTTGTAAATAAATGTGACTGACCTTAAATACCTAGGTAACAAAGTGGCAACGTAGCGCGGCGTGTGATATCTCTTGTCTTGGTCAGATTTATCAAAATCATTTGCGACTAAACTACTTCTCCTATTTAATTGATTTTTGGTACAAAGCTTAAAAATGGTACGCAATTTAAAGGAAAGCCCCTCGGTCGTATCAACTCTGTATAGCAGGAAGTCGTATGAGAAGTCTATTGTTTCACAGGACATATTTGTTTGAAAGTCATCACTCGTATTTGGAACGATTTTTTATCGTCTGAAGTCCACAGTGCATTGTGTCACGTAGATTGTAAACAAAACAAAATGATTTTAGATTATGAAAACTGGTTCTTTATAATCTAATCGATCAATGATTTACAAATAAATATCTAATTAGGTATTTTAACGTCTATTCTCAACTGTGATTGTATTGTGTAAACAGTGTCTGTTGTCTATTCACTTTTATTTTAAAATAATAAATGTTTAAAATAAAATAATAACATTTTTACTAATATTTTAAAATAAACAATGAAGGCTTACTAATATTTTATAATAATCATTTTATTTTTATAATAATTATGGAGGACGTTCTTATAATTATTTTCTGTGTAGTAGTCCTAGGTGTTGCCATCTTTATAACCGAGCGTTATTTTCGTGAGTACAGATTGATATATTAATTCTATAATTAAGACTTGGTCTGATTTCGAGTGTTTGTAAATAAAGAATTTGAATCACCTAGAACCATCCACTTAGTACGAATTATAAATTTATAAGTGTGATAAGGTTTTTCTGGTTTAAATTTAATCGGTTAATTTGTACAAGACTCTACTTAATTGAGCTTCGTAATGGTATCTGCTTGTACCTACGTACCTATCATAAACATATTTGTGTGGAAAATAATAAATAACTCAAGTAGATACTGTAAAGCTTACTTACCTGACTAACTACTTTAGTCTTGAAAATAGTAATACTGAGTGGTTCTGAAGATTCAAAGAAAGAGACAAAGCCTGTAGTTTCCCACTGCAAGGCAAACGCCTTCTTTCCTTCCTTCCACTTGTCTCTGTCCACTGCCAAATCCGACCAATCCTTCAGGTAGGAATCTAACTCGCCACACCATCTCCTCCTGGGCCTACTGCGTCGCCGGTTCTTATTACTCGGAGCCCAATCAGTGGCCACTTTTGCCCTATTCTGCTGCGACATGCGGTAGATGTGGCCAGCCCAGTTTCGCATAAGTTTGGCAACTATAGTGCCTAAGTCGGCGATTTGTGTCTTGGAGCGACGTATAGTCTGTTCCAAATTTGGTCTTTGTTCGTGACTCCGAGAATATTTCGCTCCATCGCTTGCTGGCAGACCCCGAGAGCAGCCTTTTGGCGTTTCGTTTGTGCTCCGTACGTGAAAGTGTGACGGATGCACATATCCATGAGTTTCCTTTTGAAGGAAAGTGGAAGTGGAAGACAAAGCAATATAATTATTTTATTACATCGCTAGGAACTAGGACAAAACGTATTTCAGACACAACTGCTTTTAAAAGTGTCATCGATAATAATTTAGTAGGTAGGTAATCGGTAAAACTACAAAAACAATATTGAGGACGTTATTTTTTAATCAGAAGTTCTTCATCTTCGACCACATCATTGCTTACCATCAGATGAGATAGTGGTGAAACGCGAGACATTCTAGAATAAGAAAAAAGAGTGTTCTTTGTAGCAGATACCTACCTATTGTTGTTATTAATACCATTGATTGATCGTCGCTCCTTTACGACCACCTGATACACCTTTATAAGATTTTATTACAAAATTAATATTTTCGTATTTGTATTTTCTTTTACTAAATATTTTCAAATGTGAGCCCCATCGTGCCAAAGCCATCGCATGAGTAATTTTATTGTTTACAAATATTGAGTAATGATCGTGCTGCCATCTAGTATTGAGTAGCGGTACTTTGTAAGTTGACAACAGCCTTATCAAGTATTAGACTGTCGCCACTACTATGGACTAAATGTTTTACACTACTTTTCATAGATGGCGCGGAACATAATAATTATATTATTATTTATCAACAATATGCTGAATTCATTATTTTAGAATGTCATTTTCTCATATTATTGTGAATCTAATGTGCCCAAATTAACTTTTGAAACATAAATATGCAAGCCAGGTCTTTTTTGGCTTCTAAATCAAACAGAACTAAATCACTCACCACTTTAAAAAAATGTCAGTCAAGATGCATGAATTGCAAAAAAAATATAATAGGGATCAAATTCCTGTTGTCGCACTAGTTTCATTTTTAACTAATCATCAAAATATTTCGATGGCGGTATTCCTTTTTTTCAAATTGAGATTTTTGCCACACACGCTTGTATAGTGCACATTTTGGTGTGTCCAAATCGAAGACTTTCTGACATGACTGCGGTTTTTAAAAGAAGACCCTCGTGGTATGATAGGTACCTACTATCTGAAAACTGATATGTGACAGAAAACTTTTATTCATTACATCACGTTTTGTGTTCATAGATAGAATTTTGAAAGTTTTAAATTTGCTGTGTAGAGTTCGATACAAAGATTTGAATTTGGACTTGGAAGTGTCCCTTTTTTTATTCGCTCGCATTTGACCATTGTCTGACCTGATGGTAAGCGATGATGTAGCCGAAGATTAAGCACGTTTACCTAGAAGGTTATAAAGTATTCCCAGAACGCTTTGAGCGTTTGGTTGAGATATCCACCATGCAACGATAGGCGTATAACTGTTGTTATTTAGGGGAAACTGGAAGTGAACCATATTAATCTAATTAAGACTTTTGATTCAAATTTGAGGCCAATGCCATTTAGAAATCCTTGACTTATTAGTGGACAGCAACGATCCCGTCCTTGTAAGAGTGCTATCACCGCACTATCGTGACGTCACAAAGCCACTTCACACCTCTCCCATTTCCCGATAGACAGCGATAAGATTATAGCTATCTCTTTGTATACAAAAGGTTTTATATTTTCCCCCCATTCCCCCCTTTCTACCGATAAAGCTACAATTGACGACTAACCGTGATTGTTGCCACCTACTAACGATTAGTATCACAGGATTTTGTTACAAAGAAACATTTAAAATTAATCCTAAAATTTGCTGAAAGGTTAAAATGAATTGCTATTATTTTAAAAAGGTTTAAAATTGTACTTATAAAGGCGAAAAAAAATTTTGAAATTGACAAAGGATTTGTTGTTATTAAATGATAAATCCTAAGCAATGAATTCTACTATATTAGTGATAGCTTTTCCTAGTGTTTTCGCCATCATTGTGCTCTCGTTTGTGTGCCTAAGATATTGGATGATGTACTGCAGTAAGTATACTAACCTATTATGCTATTCTTAGTCACTCTTAAGTGATCATTTAGATTAGAATGGATGTGAAAATCCTTTAACAGTAATTATGTTAAGTGGTGTCTATTATCATTGCATCATAACAGCGATTTGTTTTTAATGACTAGTTTAAATGCTTACACGGCTTCGACAGTCATCCCCTACAGGTAGGAAGAGACCAGAAAATCCGACACCAGCCTTGCCAAGAATGATCTTATTACCCATTAGATGGCTTGTGGAGGAATCAGAATCACACCCTTATATCTTTTACGTTGATAACATCACGTTTACATTAACTGTAATGGTTGGGAGGCTGGTGACCTAAGAAAATAACCTTTCGATAATAATTGTGGGTTTTTATCACACATTCATTGATTTATTGATCACATTTAAAGGGCAGCTTTGTTACAAACAGATAATAAGACACAATTAATTAAACTTGCAACCAAGTCATTCACAGCCACTAACATTATTGCTGAATGAAGCCGTACACACTGCACTAAACGTCTATTATACCAAGGTCTGTGGCGAATCTTGGTACTACATTTAAATGTACTGATATTGATAGATAGTTGACAGTTGTCTTGACAAGTGGCGCTATCGTGATAGGTCAGGTTATTTTGGATGGATGGTTCAATGATACATCGTTCGGTAGCTCGGCTGACATAAGGTCAATTGGATCATTTTCTTCCTGTCTTCGTTATTTGCTCGGTACAATATAACGTTATTACAGTGGGTAGAGTCGTACATCCCTATTATTATAAATTAAATACGATTTGTATGTTTCTCACGTTTGAAAAGATTACAAAAAATTAATGTCTAGATTTTGATGTAGGTAGGTACAGCTAGTTGATACCTGCGACTTCATTCGTGTGTAAAATTTTAGTCTATTTTTAGTATATCTAGTATAGCCTTACACTAGCCGATCTATTCAGCCTTTTTGGCTTGATTGAGTAAGAAGTACTTATCATTCACATTTAATAATACCGGTAGTTACTTTAAATATATATAGATATTTTTGTTATTCTTTCTTTGGGTAGATTTTATAGGCGATGGCGCCTTTAAAACACATAATTATAAATTTTGAACCACGTTTCCACGAAGATACATGATAACCAGTTTCTACATAAATTTAAAATAATGAGGTACTTGAAATTTTTGACTTTTGTTAGACTGAATTTAGGAACAAATTATTATAGTGCCGCATCATCACTATAGTCTCTGATGAATGGTCAAGCGACGGAGTTATGCGTGGACAAAAAAAAAAAATACAAACATCCGAATTGAGAACCTCCTCCTTTTTTAGAAGTCGGTTAAAAAGTCGTTAATGTCAACATAAGGTATTGTAACAATTATGATTGATCCAGTTTCTTTTTTTTATTTATAATAGGCTCGCGTTTCACCACCATCTCACCTGATGGTAAGTGATGATGTGGCCGAAGATGGAGCACGCTTACCTAGAAGTAACCTATTCACTCTTGACTTAAAGACCCCCAGGTTATAGCCGAGTACTTGTGGCTTACATTGAGCACCGAGCAACTTTTTTGGTTTCTGACCATAGAGATGACAGCCTAGACAAACACCTTAGTGTGCTTTCCGAGGCGAGGATCTTGATAAGCTTAAATGGTCACTCATTCATGAACTGACTTCGCCAAACGTTGCTTTACTTTGAAGATAGACTCGTGCATCTGCTATTATTTAGCCATGAGCTAATAAAGAATTCTTGTTTTTCACGATCCCGAAAAAGAACCGAACCGTTATTCTTACTGAAGACCTTAGCGACCATGGTGACATTGAGTGGAAGCGTAGAGCACTGGGCGGTCATGGGTAATATGTTAGCTTGAAGATTTGCTCGGTGTACTGACCAAGTTAAAATCAGCATATTGTCAGAGTTTTTACACCTGCAGTCTTTGGGTCAATTACACAAAAAGCGCTAGATGTTCTACTTGTTCAATATAACGATGCTTTTAGGATGTTGTTGCGACTACCTCGCTTCTGTAATGCTCAGAAATGTTTGCGGTAATACGGTCATACTGATGGCATGCCATCCTCCGCAAAAAGACGGCCTCACTCCTGAGAAGAATAAGAGGAAGTCCCAACAGTATCCTGAATGCTATTGGCGGGTGATAGTTGCTCCGCTATGTTGAGGCAGTTTGTACGGAGACTAATACCTACCTAGTTCAATGCATTTGTGCCTATTTAGTTATAATTTTTATATTTGTATAGGTTTAAGTTACTAACAATAGAATTTCTGTAACTAACAAAATGAGGATCTTATAGTTATCCGAAATAAAACAATTGAATTGAATTAATCTCATTACAGAATATATTGTATAAAATATATTGTTATTTTATTGAAACAATGTTGGGTTGATTAGAGGAAATGACTAAAGATATTGTGGTATTACAAGATGAAGCAGTAAATTATGTGATTGTTTGTTACAATACTGCATAGCTAAGTTACTTCGTTATTGTTTTTCGTGATGCACATGCAAATCGTGGTGTCGGAAGATTAGTTTTATATTTCTATTATGATACTTAGACATAAAATGTAGTATAGCAGGCGTAGCTTCTCATCGTAAGGAGTCAAATTCTAGGAATGTCGTGTTCCAATGTGTCGACCTGTGTCGATTGTCGACACGGATTCATAGGTTTCGGAAAAGTTTGCTGTGTTGTTAGAATTTATTCAGAATTGACATTTCGAATAAATTCTGGATTGTTTTAGTTGATGAATAGACGAACGTACGTACCCATTTGTAATAGTTTATTATAGTTTTTAATACTTTATTTATAAACTACATTAAGATGGGTTTGATAGTAGGACCTACTTACTTAAATCCAGACAAACACATATACTGTACACTTACTCACTTTTTTTTCGGTGGGAAAATTATCTAATGAATCTTTACGCTCTGGACGGAGCAGGACGGAATATCAGGCTTTTACTGCTAAAAACACACCCTGTTTCTTCAACTGCCCTGACGTTCTGAAGCCGCGGTATGTCATTAAAACATTCCCGCAACCCTGAACACTTACTCACTTAGTAATCAAATAAAGGATTTGATTTATTTCACTCTCCAGCCGTTCTACTATCTCCACACGCTGTGGATGGAGCGGAAGGGACTGTCATACTTCTACTGACTAAAAACCCACCCTCCTCCTTCAGTTGCCCTGGCGTTCCCGGCCGCGGTATATTGTTAGAACATTCCCGCAACCCCGGACTATCTCCACACCAAGAATCACATTAATCCGTTTTCCACTTTGACGTGAAAGAAGGACCAACAAATAAATATATATATTCGTATTTACATATTATAATATTAATTTTAGCATGCATCAACCTTAACATTATCTGTCTGGAATTTCTCGTTTCTGATTCATTTGTTTCAATATTGCGAGACATATAACTTGATAGGTTAATTTGAGGATTTCCCAAGAATTACATTTGAGTTGATAATGCGGCCAGGTCGCAGGTCAAACTTCATTTAGTGCTATAAATATAATAACCTTTAACGTTCCTACTGGCTGGAACATAGGCCAACTTTCTATGAGAGGAAATAGGCCCTAATCCACCACATGGACCCAGTGCGGGTTAGTGAATGTAGTATGTCTTCAAATTTTTGGTCCTAGCTCATGCCGATTTCCTCATGATATTTTCTTTTACCGATAGATTCCTATAATATAGTTTAAACAGAACTAATCGACGCATCTAAAAAATTTAGATTTTTTTTATTTATTTATTTACACACACAAGTTATGACAATACAGACAGTAAATACAATGCACAAAGTAACTGAATACAAAACACTTAGCAATGGGCCCCAAACTAAGCACAGCCTGTATCTTGGTGGCCCAAAATGATGTATGAAGAAAGCAAAACCCCAAAATTATCACTTTTTTAGTTGATCCTCCAAAGTACCTTAATCGTCTAGTCAGATACAGAAAGATATGAAAATACCTGACATAAATTAATTTAATAATAAAATAAATATGCCTATATGATTAAGAACTCGAACAAATCACCTTAAAGTACATACGCGTTGGTATCGTACATAATTGCTGATAAGTATTTGAATACTAGGTATTTTATCATTATGAAACATGAGTCCAATCGTTGATAGTGGAAAAGTAATATTTAATGTGTAAACCAAAGACGCACTAATTCAAATTTCAACCATGGAAGAAATGATAATCATCATGATTGTGATGACTTTACCAGCGGTGGCACTATTGCTAATCTTTATAATTGTTATGTATTGCATAGCTTTCTTCATTTGGCTGCGTAAGTACAAATTCACAACTTACTATATTATTTCATTTATGTATTTGAAACACCACACATTCTTTTTTACCCTCATTATTTACCCTCTTCCGAGTGTCATTGCTGGGTGCCAACTGAAAACAAAAAACAGAAAACAGCGCTGGGTGTCTTTCACCCAGCTAATGCTGAGGAGGTAACCCTTTCGGTGTGGACATGCTCAGCAAAATATTTAGTTTTTTTTTTTTAATGTTTGTAATTTTATATTGTATGTTGTTGTGAGTGTTTATCTCCAAATAAATGTTTTTCAATTTCAATTCATTGTAAAACTTGACTGTTGTTTATTCCACATCCATTACTTGTTTTTCCTACAGAAAGAAATATACGTCTAACGTCAGCTGGCAATGTATCGTGTCATTCAATTATATCTGTCACTGTCTCAATATCAATGTCTTTGTGAGCTTCAGTATGTCCATAGTTTTAATTCTATTTTTTTAACAATTTAGATTTCCTTATTTAACAGTTTTATAGATAATAATCGTAATATTCTGATAATATTTTTGCTGATTATTTTATCAGTTGGATATCCGCATGTGATCGTGTGTAGTGACGAATTTCTTTACCTGCATTAACAAAAACCTCATTCAGTAAATATTAAAATAATGAGAGGCTATTTATTTTTCGGAATTTTGTTATTAATACCGATACTATCATTGATATTTCTTATAATTTTGATGTATATTGCAAGTTTTATCGAGTGGCTTTGTAAGTACTTATTCTGTGGTTGCTATTTGTATTGACGCTATTTTATCCTCTTTAGAGTAATTATTTTCGTTTAAAATAATATTATTGTATCACAAGTTAAGTATATCATTGTCATGGATGGATTTTTGTTACTCAACGCCAAAACGGCTGAACAGTTACGAATTATATGTAAATAGCTGAGACACTATATTAACATGTAGATTAGCATTTTTATTCCGTAATTCCCACAAGATAGTGATTAACACGAATCAATTCACGAACATAACTAGTCGTCCATCAGTCCATTCAATGTTATGTATTTCAAGACTATATACACATGTTTTTTCATTCAGGAAAATAAACACTAAAACAAGTCGCGAAGTAATAATTTCCTTCGTGACGAACACAGTTACGCTCAAAATTTGTTTATTCAGACATAGTCACAGTGGAAACCGCATAGGTAGTGAGTCCCTATTACGAATTGGCAGTTTACTGCCGCCATCCGACCCGCGTGACCGTTCATACAAAAAAGAAATGAAAAGTACAAGACATTAATTTATTATCAAGTGTCGAAACTAGAACTTGTGTGAAGTTGCTACTTTCGCAATATGATAGATAAGATAGCGTGTATTGTTTTTTGAACAGTGTCCATCGATACACAGAGTAAACACGATGGATTTATTAGGAACTATTTTTGTTGGTATACTGCTTGCTATGTTCATTTATTTGTTTTGGCTGTGGTTCTGCTTCGGGAATTGTGTTAAGAGACGTAAGTATTTTGTTTAATTTTTATGGATTTCTTTTATTGATGAATGGCTTTTACGTTTAGCCTCTGTCTCATCTGACGGTAAGCGATGATGGTTGAAGGTGAAGCCTGCTTACCTAGAAGTAACCTATTCACTCTTGACTTACAGACAGAAACACAGATTTGTATGATAATGATGATGTTACATTACAGCGTTTTCTGCGTTTACCATGGATACAATGATACTGTTTCTTATTGTTTTAGGCATAGTTTCGGTTTAGTTTTCTATTTTTATGTAAGTCCTGAATGCATTTAACACCAATTTAAATAATTTTTCTATCTCTATTTCATTCAATCTTTCGAGGATAACAGAGATAATTATATTATCTAAATACGTATATTATACAATCTGATCCATCCATCTCCCGTTCACTACCAATCTACCAGACGTATTGCATGATACCATCCACATTTGGTCGATGTACCGTCTTGTCATACAAGGCGCTTCTCCTCTACATTTATTGTGCGCTCAACCAAGCTGTGGAACTCTCTGCCGGCTTCTGTGTTCCCTACCATATTTATGACCCGTCAGCCTTTAAAGCAAGAGTGAATAGGCATCTTCAGGGCTCACTCGTTCCATCGTAGACCTCATCTATCGCTTACTATCGGGCGTGATGAGAGTAAGCGCAAGGTTATACGAAAAAAAGAAATTTTTAGAATTAATTTAAATTTAGAAAAAAAAAGAATTGTGGTTTTTAGTAATTCTAAAATTATGAGTATGACTAACCTAATATTTATGAGGGATTTACTAAAGCGTCGTATGACTCTTACGCGCTAACAGAAATGCTAGATAATAAGATTAGATAAGACAAGAATTTTAATAAAATTATTTGAATACCGCCTATATAGGCCCCCATTCGAGATGCAGTAAAATTGATAGAATTGGTACAAATATACCACCGAATAATTTTCTAACTAAAGTACTGTAACAGGGACGTGCGTGTACTCGGGATTTTTCAATATAAACGCGATAGGTTTTATTCTTTGTATAATATTATGTTCACATTATGGAAGATTATTCTATTTACATTTTCACGTTATTTTAATATCGAGTCTGGTATCCGGGCGGTGTCCCAAGCCAGTCAAGCCAAGCAAGTCTCTTGTTAAAACAATTTCTTCGCATGTCCAACATTGCGATCTAAATTCAAACATTTCAAACTATGCCAGCCAGTGTGATAGGCTGACCGCTCGCATAGCAGACCTCCACAGTACCTACCAGCCACGCTTAGATAAACATCTGCTGCAACTTTGTACAATATTCTGACAAATAAATGTTATTCTATTCTATTCTATTCTAATCTGTTCTATTCTATTCTATTCTTAGCCTTTTACCAACTATGTCAGAGCTTCCAGTCTAACCTGATACAGCTAAGTACTAGTGTTCTACATGGAGCGACTCTCTATCTGACTCTGCAATCGGACAGTCTGCGATGGAATTACACAATCTAATTCCGCCCAGCCCGTTCCATCATCGGACTACAAGACAAACGGCGACGCACCATCGTTACATGGTGGACGCGTACGGCTAAGGAATGGAATTCCCTGCCGGAGTCTGTATAGCTATAAGTCTTCAAGTCAAGACTGAATAGGTTACTTCTAGGTAAGCGTGCTCCATCTTCGACCAACTTACCAACAGGTGAGATGGTGGTCAAACGCGAACATATTATCAATAAAATAAAAACTTTTTACCAAAAAATTAAACCGACTCCCAAAAAACACTGCAAAGTGAAAAATAACTTTAATTTCGGTAGTCGGTGTCTTTAGTTTTGTATTTTCGTTTTTGGCACCGACTTCCGAAATTAAAGTTATTTTTCACTTTGCAGTGTTTTTTGGGAGTCGGTTTAATTTTTTCGTAAAAAGTTTTTATTTCACTATTTTTAGTTGGTTGATTTTCAATTTACCTAGTTACCAGAGCCTAAATGTCAACTACTTATAAAATTTTACAAAATATTACTTTTCCCAATGCTGGGCCGTTAATTTTTGAGGAGTTCTCCTGGTACTTCACCATCAGCTATACATCACCATATGCATTGTGACGAGCATAAAGTGATTAATATCCATATTCAAGTAATCGAATCGCAATCCACGAAATACTTATTATTGAGTAGTTTCGGCGACCATCTGTGGTCTTCATCATCAGTTCCACTTCCCGAAATGGTACTTTTTGAGAGCAACTGCACAAGTTACTATAAGAAATACCCAAAACGCCATAGGTGTGCGCCATCACCAGATCCTGACTTGGTGACAAATGGTACCAATTTCGAAGTATACCCTATCAAACAAAAAAAGATTTTTCTAATTCGGTTCAGCCCTCTTCGAGTACTCGGTGACCACACATTAAAAAAAAAAAAAAAAAAGAATATACGCGTCGAATTGATAACCTCCTCTTTTGGTCGTCGGTTGAAAAAAAGACGGGTGAGAGATTTCCCGGCTTTTGACTATCCGTAACGACTGTCAAAGATTAACGAATGACAGACAGGACCAACGACTTAACGTGCTTCCCAACGCACGGAGGAATCTCTGTATATTATGATGGTCATTGATCTATGGACCGATCATAGCTTATCTTAGATCATAGCATAGCAAGATTCACTCGTGCGGTTGTTATTTTACCTACGATCTCTTCCAGGCATGTATATTAAAGGATGTGAAAGTGTACATGAATTAGGGATTTTTTGTTGCCTCAACTGTGACTCCAATCTATCGGAAAGTTTCGTTAGATTGAAGTCACAGTTGAGCCACCAGAATTATTATGTCCTTTTAAGTCGGAAGTTTCAATCGGAAGTCGGCTGACGTCGCGGACAAAATGCATCAATAGGTTTATCCACGTAATGGGGGATCCCCCTTCTCACGAGCATTCTGTCGTCAGTTACTCATTTATTGTTTGTTCAATACTAGTCCCAGATTCCAAGCGATTTATGAATATTGTTTTTACCCAGAACCGTCTTTTTCCTTTTTGTAATTTTTTGCGCAATAATTTAAGCAAAATAAAGGTAACTGCTGCAACGGCAATTCGCCGCTGCTGTACGTGTGACTCCATATCGATGCAAGAGACTACTGAATCACGGATCGCCTTAGGATCGCTTTGAGCTTGGAGCGCATATTTAGGATCGCAAATTTCCAAAACTAGATCGGTCTAACGCGATCCGCGATCCACGCTCCACGATCTTGGATCGCGGATCATGGGATCGCCGCTCCAAGACGGATCGTCCGGTGTGGACCCACCTAATTAAGGCCCATTGTGTCTGCAGAGACATGTTTCCCAACAGGGAGAACGTTATAATTTAGTTACTTATGTAATCTACACGAATAAATTCTGATCCTCATTTTCTTCAATGTCTATAATATTTCTTTATTTAAGACAATAAGATCCACCATAAAAAAATACTTACAATTCTAAATAATAGTAACAGATTTAACTTATTTAGTGTGTTAGTAATTATATTCTATTACAGGAAAGACTTACAATAATTGTAAGTATTTCCTTTCCTGTGCAATCTTCTATAATTATTATTGTAGGACCCATTGGTGGTCCTTCAGGTAAGAACACTAACTGTCACTGGCTCACTCCAACCCACCTAGCTCACGGGCCTGTCTGATTCGTACCGCTACTACTATGCGTATCCCGTTCGTCACCCGACTGACGTTTGACAGCTAGCCCCCTCTCTAGAGTGGTTCGTGAGACAGTGTAAATATCTACTTCTTAGATACAAACGCTACAATTATAGAAGATAGCACAGAAATTCAATTACATACTACGTTTGTTAATATGGCGGTTAGAATTATGATATTTTCACCTAAAGTCCTCATACCTGTACAAAAGTATTAAAAAGTCCCTTAGTTTTCCATATAGATACCTACCCTTTTCAGACGTCATCAAAAGATCCAATACGGTGTTTATTTTTTGTTATACTTCTGTTTTGTATTTGTAATAGTTGCTCCACGTGGGTTCGTTTCAAAAGATTTTAATTC
Source organism: Tholera decimalis (assembly GCA_943138885.2). Classification (NCBI taxonomy): domain Eukaryota; kingdom Metazoa; phylum Arthropoda; class Insecta; order Lepidoptera; family Noctuidae; genus Tholera; species Tholera decimalis. The sequence continues at coordinate 39,014,303 of OW964573.2, read as the reverse complement.
ACTTGCACAAACACCCAGATCCGGTTAAGTATCCGTAGGCCATACAAACATTAGTTCCGGTGTGGTAATCGAATCCGCGACACATAGAGTAGCACCTAATTGCACAACCACTGCGCAAACCGTGTCACCAATTAATCCCCATAACGTTTTAATGTTCTTTTGTACTTTTTTTTATTAATAATAGGCTCGCGTTTGACCACCATCTCACCTGAAGTCAAGCGATGATGTGGTCGAAGATGAAGCACGCTTACCTAGAACTAACCTATTCACTCTTGACTTAAAGACCCCTAGACTTGGACTTGATCGAAACTTCCGACGGCGCCAAAGTTGTCCGTTTCTGGGCAGACTAAAAGTCAGTGACGCTTAAAAAAAGAATGTTCATTTAAGTTAATACAATAATTTAATATACTATATAGTTCTGATAATTTAAATTCAATAAGTATTTGTATAAGATAAATGTTATAACATACCTTATTATTGGTCATTCTTATCAATAGTAGAACTTTGTTTCCATCAGAAGTTAAGTCATGTGTGAGGACAAATCGAATAAAAATTAAGGGATTCTTTCACATTACATACTAGCAATCTTGTTAACCCCTCAATATTATGAATATATTACTTAAAGATAGGTCAATACATCAGTACAAATCTTCATCTCACAGGACTTACGACATACCAGCGTGATCGTTTTCTATCCAAAGCCTCAGATTCTCTCCAAGTGGCCCTGTTGCAGGTCTGCTTCGGGCACGAGGCTCTACAAGAGAAAAGAGCGATGGAGATAAGAATATCGCCACTGACTGGTAATGCCAATCGACGGTTTTTTTCTGGGAGAATATCATTATATAACTCAGTAGTAGTCTGACATTCTCTGTGTCAGTCTTCTGACTGACTGTTCTTTGAGGCGCGCGTGGAATATTCAACATACCTATCTAAGAGCTTGCATAGAGCTATAAGATTTAGAACTTCATAAGGTTCATTTTTGACAGACTGTACATTTCGGTCTCTCTTACAAATAAATAATGATGTAACAATATATTTACATTTTATTTAACTGCTTATGAAGATAATTTTGGTAGTAATCTAAAGTCGGCGAAATCAATATCATGTCATTTCCTGTATTTACAAGCAGATGGCAGTTACTTCGAGAAGCTATGAGGCATCATAAATACCTATGATTTTTTATATTTTCGGGCGACGACGCTGCAACTTTCAGTTGTCCGAAGAAAATAGCACCTTGTGTATTTTATTGAAATTGTGCCATTTTGAAGGACCACAATATCAGTTTGGAAATTCATTATAATCCAAATTATGACTCTATAATTTTTTGACATGTAGGTATACATAGGTAACTATTAGCATTTTACGATTAAAGCGCTGAACCAATTTAGATAAAACGTAGCATGGAGATAGTTCAAGACCTTATGATATTTAGGATATACTTATGTCATTTTGACTTGGACTATTGTAGAGTTTCTTAAGTTTCTTTATAATTATAACTTTACGGGCGGAACGCTAGGTAATCTGTTTATCCATCTATTTGTAACGTTTTAAATGCTAAACCGATAAACCAATGTTTCTGAATTTGGGGATAATGTTAGATTAAATTATAGAAAAGGTCGGAAAAGATTGCGTATTTTTACGTCGTACCGTCCGTTGGGATAATCATAATCTCGGGGCGAAGCCGCATGCTGAAGTAAGTGTTAGACGAAAAGGCAAAAACACAACCGGTAATTAAGCCGTTATCAATAGCTGATAGTGTATCATATTCCTATCAAAAGTTAGGTACGGACGGTCAACCAGTTGGATCATTTAGTACAATATTGTTTTAAAAGTTGGCCAGTTTCAAATTTGGAAAAATGTCGTTGGATTTAGCAGCAACTTTGGTATTTATGGTCATTAATATAGCGCTGTTTTGGATTATTTACGCGATTTTGGTGAGATTCTGTGGTAAGTCAAAGAAATTATTTATTTTTCTACTTATAATAACAGTGCTAGGCGCTGATTGAAAGTCATAATAATTGAAAAAGTATTTTAAACATAATGTAAATCCTTTACTCTGCTTGCAAAATTTGATAGTTAGAAGAGTTTTGAAGTTAATTATAGGAAGTGGTACAGTACCTTAGTTCAAAATTGTTTATTTCCAAACATCAATATTGACACGTTTTTGAAATAACATACTCGACCGCTGTTCTAGTTTCAAGCAATGCCGCTAGATGGCGCTGCTCAATAAAACTGAAGTCAGCACCATCTATGTTGTACGCTAATAACTAATAATTAAATTAATGACGCATATAGCAATAATATTTGGAATCTAAGGAGCCTTTTTATTAATGCTATCCTGATTATTATACTGTTAAGATATAATATGGGAATGGCGCATAATATAGACTAAGTTTAGTAAACATGATTAATGAAATTTCATAATGAAAAATTTAAAAATCCTACTTAGATAAAGAGCGAACATTGACCTCTTTTAATTCAAGAGGCCATGCAAAAAGGTAAATAAGCCTTGTCCATTTACGAAGATATGAATTATCTGAAGATAAGATTTAGCATAGTATCGAGAAAATATTATAAAAATAAAATTCTTCAACTGATTAATTATACAGTGGTCAGTAAAGAAAGCCAGTGATTAATTTATTAAGAATTGAATAATATTTTATTAAAAATGTATCTGTTTCTCATATTGGTGACGGTAATTTTGCTTGCCTTGGTGGCTTCTGTATACCGAGAGTATTTGAGTGAGTTTTTTTTTTCTAAAGTAGTAAAATTAGCCATGTGAGTAGAATTCACATAACCAGCAATCTTGTTAATCCTCCAATTATACTCTGAATAGTTTATTCTTGTGCACTTACTTTATATTGTAGCTGTTTATTGTCCCTTAAATAAATAAATTAAGCTAAATATGCTTATTTCTGGAGTAGGTTCACAGCAATAGTGTAATGGGTGGGGTTCAAACCCGCCACATCTCGGTCACTAATCCGACATCTTAGACACTATTGACGCTTGATCGTGTTATTGTTCTTCAATTAATTAAAAATGTTCTAAATTTTTTTTTAATACAGAATACAAACCTAGTTGTGGGTAGTACAATGACCTTTTTGAAATGGTTATATTCTTTTAGTTTTTTCCAAAGCTGCTAGATGGAGCTTTTCAAGTCAGAAATGAGCGCCATCTTTATTTTGTTATTAATTATATAACATTTCATACGGATCCACTGCCGAAGGTTAGGTTAGGTTAGGTAGGAATAGTAGGTTCGTTTCCTGTGTTACAAAATAATTATTTTATTTGGTCCATTAGGTAGATTTTCAAAAATATTGGTCACGTATTTTTGCCCTTTCAAGTCAAGAAAAATTCACAAAGATGGAAAGCTTCAAAGTATAGGAGAGGGGGCTACTGACGTCACACAGTGCTAAGAATTATATCGGAGTGTGACGTCACGCGAAATTTCAACTCACTGTATCGTCTTCATTTTTCAAACACGTGAAAAAATAAAAAATACGTGTCTAATGTTTTTTGTCAAACTACGTGACGGACTAAATAAAATATTTTAGGAAGCTACTCTATTGAGGTGCTTTGTAATCTAAATCTACACTAATATTATAAAGGGGAATATTTATAATTTTTGCTTGTTTGTAATAAATAAACTCAAACACACTACAAAAACTAATTAAAAGTTTTTTTCGCCAATATAAATCCACATTATCAAGGAGTAACATAGGGTACTTTCATTTCGCTGAAAATAAACGTTTTCAGTCAAGTGAAGCCGCAGGCAGAAACTAGTGAGTAACAAATAAAATAGATAGCAATTTTTGCAATCTTTTGCATATCAACACATAAGAATTCCGTTGTATGTACTTAGTGGGGTGCGAACTTATATCCATTAACGCAAAGGTAAAGATGCTATCGAAAGCTTTAACTTTCCTAATAATCGAAATCTTAATAACAATCGAATCTGCCGTCCGACGGTCCGTCCCTCTGACTGGATTGGCTGAAACAAAAATGAGCGGCACAGATTAGATTTGGTTTATTATCACGAATATAATCATTAAAAGCCATACGTGCGTCTGCTATACGTTAGTGTACATTCTAGTGCAGAAGGAGATAGCTTTTTTATTTTTTTTCTATCAGATCTATTTTCAAAATGTATTTGTTTCTTTTATTGACAATACTAATCTTAGTGCTGATGGGGCTTTCTATTTACAAAAACCATTTGTGTAAGTTTTAGCTGTAGGTTGGTCTTTCCTTCGGTATTTACGTTTCAGCTTCAATGATGAATTATCTATCAAAATCTTTCGTTTCTTACCATATTTTTGGGCCATTTGGTTTTGACAATCGCTATCATTGGTTATTCGTCAACAGAAAAGGCACGTATCTGATGCTGACTAAAATAATCGCGCACAAATTAATGTATAGATAAGGTTCAATGTAGGTACTCCACACGATTATTATCATAAATTATAATTTTATCTTTCCGTTTCTATACCTGTGCTTTAAATGTACCACCGATCAGTATTGTTTCTACTGTGATAGTGGATGATTCTAACACTAGACTAATACTATCATAGACCATGATTGTGATCTTAATTTGGTTGTCGTTTTTACTCATTATACTATCTGCCTCTTCGTATAGAAAATGGCGTAAGTTTTTGAATTTAGTTTTTTCTTTAATGTTTACTCTCCCTTTTATACAGTGGCTGAGATGTCTGTTTATTTTGGTTACCAAAAAGATTTTCACTGCTTATTCACCCCCTAAGCACTTCTAATGCAACATGCCACCGTATTGATATTAGGGCCTTAAATCTCACGTGTCCTTGCCTAAAATATTTGCAGATAAATATATGATATGAACGTTATCTTCATAAATAAAAGCTACGTAATGCTTCGTAATGACTGATAGATATTCGAAGAATCACGTTGTCTGCAAGTGCCAGTGAATTTTATTTGTATTTTTATTCAATATGCATTACCGACATACTATGTTTATTGTTTGGGTTGTATTCATCGTGATTTGTATTGCGTTAGGTTATTACAAATCCCGCAGTAAGTTTAAACCATAGTTTTAGACCGGTATGTAATATGTTGCTTTACTCACAAGTCGACTGCTTACCCACTACCGCTACCGCTTAATCTGCCAGTTGCGTAATAACTTTTGCTGTTCTTTTTAAGTTCCTGAACTGGCTGCACAAAGAGTATTATACCCATTTTTATTAATATCTTAATTGATCCTAAAGCCCCAATATACCATAAATAATACAACATTTTTAGTTTTACTCGATCGATAAATACCATAGAAATTTCAAATTACGCGCCAATTCGATAAAGTTGCTGGACGCCATGTTGCTCTGTAGTTATGACGACAGTTGGTATTGTAAACAAATGCGCTGATATTGGTTCTTTTCCGCTATTTCTTCTCTGTTTACAAGACTGCCTGTATGGCTTCATTCAGTTATTTAAAAATACAGTTAAAAGTATTGCAAACATTTATTTAAATTTATAAATAATTTTGTTGTTTTTCTAACTGCCACACTCATAAAGGTTCATTAAAATAAAAACTTATATTTTCCACCTATTGCCTAAGCCATCTCAATTGTCAAGTAGGTTCATAATTAATAATTTTTCAAGAGTTAAAGAGCCTATTGCAATACATTGTGATTTTTTAGCTAATTCACATATAGAATATTAAGATATAGGTAAACCGGTTACTTACGTACTTTACTGGGTTATAATACTGGCAGGAAATATTTGTATACAGGTTTACAATAGGGTCTGTTGATACACCAGACAGAAACGCCTTTGTTTAGCATTGTGTGAAGTCTTTAAGAATGATATCAAAAACAATACACAATAAGTGTAAAGCTATGGTGTGGTTATGGACCATGAAGTACCAGTGATTGTGAAGACGTAGTCGTGAGATATACTGGTCTACCAACTGTTCAATATTTCCTTTTTCAACCCGAGTTGGTCTGAGTACTCTAAGCAGTTCCTTTAAACTTTCAAAGTCAACATGAGTCACAGAGTCAACAGTAAATCTAACACCATGTCCGAGCACGATAAAATGAAAATAAATCCAGCAGAATTTTCTTTTAAAATGCTTCTCGTTTGGTATTTCTTCTTAATTTTCTTCGTGTACTTTATTGTGCAGTTTACAGTTACCATGTTTGTGAACAAGAGTGAGTACCCAGTGTGAATTTATGTAGTTTACTTTATAAGGGACAATTTTTAATATCATATAATATACATTGATCTTTGACCACGTAATCTGTAGACCTTAATGTTGACTCAAGATTTTACTTTCACTTTTTTGTAAAAATATGTATCATTTTTTTTTTGAGGAGAAAAAAGTTCAATTTTTATATTATTATTATTGACTACATCATCGGGGAGGAGAAAGGGCATCGCAGCAATTCATAGTTGATCCAATTGAATCAAAATTAATTCAAATTACTGATAAAATAATAAAAATTCGATTCATTGCATTACTAAAAGCGACTGGATGATCAAAATATAAATGACCAATCATATCGATCGACGTATATGAATTTTAGAACCACAATCGTAGTATGATTCGTGATAAGAATTGATTCAACACTTTAAAAATATCTATTACCAACATGTGTTAATTTATTTGTGATTTTGGCAGTGCTATATTGATTTTAGTCTAAAATGTATGTTTGGTATGGGTTTTTATTTTGGTTCGTGATTTTCATTCTCATGTTAGTAATATCAAGACTTGTGACTAGTAAGTGCTCAAAAATTGTAGTAATTGACTGGAATTTTTTTAAGACCTTAGTAATTCAACAATCATACATTACACAGTCGTCAATAAGGTTTAGAAAAATTACAATGATATTTCCATTTTAATTTTTAATCACCTTATGTGATAAGATTTCACTTCATTGATAATACAAACAACAAGTTATTCAATCTTTTTTCTGACGATATAATTTAGTGGCGTAGATATCACGGTGTCATTTTGCTGTGGCTCTGGATTTTAAATTAAAGATGCATAATATTGAATCTACGATGTGGTATCAACTAATTGTTTTAATATTTTGGGTGTTATTTATCGTTGCTTTGGTTATAATTACTGCTTGCAAAAGATTGAGTAAGTTTTTTTACATAGATACTGTTGTTATTTACTTTTCAAAATTAATCGTCGTGGCATTTATAATTACTTAAATCTTGTGATGCTCTCGATTCTAGATCACATAATATATTCTAATTAACTTTCGTGTCTTCTATGTATCAAGACAAACCTTAAATAGGAAACCGACTGATAAATTATAAAGTGCGTTCAATTTCAACCTACTAGAATAAAATTAATGTCTATAATCGCTGAAAATGTCAATGATAAGATTTCGCAACGCATTATCAAACATTACTTTTCGTTTATCTTCATTTGATTCTGAATCGATTCTAGGATCAGTTCCTTCTTTTACATTGAACGTGCTTTTATTTTTTTGAAAATGTATTTTGAACTTTTCATACTATCAGCTTGGTTTGTGATAATGCTACTCTTTGCATTTGCCTCAGCTTATGGACATTTACGTAAGGTTTTTCATATTATTTATTAACTTCTCGTGTACTCCAACTGCCTAAAATTCTGAATAAGAAATCGATCGTTGTCATATATACATGTATGTTTAGATAGTAAAATAAAGTAGGCGATAAGATTTGGACACTTATCACGTAAATAATTAACAATATCGCTTAGTTTTCTGTACGTTGTTTCACCGATACATACGTGGTGTACCTATATTTTTCCATTGTGGGTACAATGCAAGCTTTTGACATAATCCGGTTGTTCCTTTTGGTAACATCGATACTTCTTCTTTTGTCTGTTGCCGTTTATAAATCCATCAATAAATTGAGTAAGTTATTTGGTTTATTTTATCAGTATTATTCACACAATGGCACTCAGATTTAAGCTAAAAAGCTTAAATCACTCACATACAAAAGCTGACTCTATTCAGTTGTACATGTGTTTTCACCATGGTTTATATCGATCGTGATGTTTTTTTTAAATGCATTATAAGAGTAACGTTTTGTTGTGACAAACGACAAATTGTTACTTAGTTCTTGTTACTTACATGAGATGGCGGTGTTCTCAATAATTTTTTTTAGTAATTCATAGAATTTACAAGCTTACTTCGATAGGAATGTTTTTAAACAGACAATGTACCGCCATGAGAAAACGCGTTATGCGATGATCATGAATTACTTAGTTCTATCTACACGAGATGGCGCTGTTATCAATAAAATTCAAGAGCCTTTAAGCCCAGCTTAGAATTATTGAATGTTAATTATTCCTCTGTGATAAGATAGCAGGCTGATAAGGTCTTATTTTTTAGTCTTATCGAATATGCGTTCATATTAGTATCTAGTATAAAAAGAGTGACGTTGCTTGTGTTCTAGAAAAAAATAGCCTTCAGATTTAAATAAAATATGTACAGTGACTATTATATATTCCAGACTGTATTTTGGAGTCTGTTCTTAATTGCATTAGCAATGGTTGTGTATTATAGATTACGCCGTGAGTACTGTTTTTGTAAAAATGATTTTTAGACAATGACATAAAGGAAATAGTATATTGGTAGTTAATTGAACTTTTTTGAAACGGTGAAATATACTAACTAATAATCTCATTTGCAAAATCGCAAAAGCTAAAAAAATAGAGTTGTGGTTTTTTGTTTACTCGAATATGCGTCATTGTTGCTCTATAAATGTTGTTCATTTTATATAAAAAAATCAAAATAATTATTTTTATTATTATATTCTGTGAACAAGTTTTCTTCTAATAGATGGCGCTGCTATTAAACGTATTTTAACAACACCATCTAGCTTTGAAACTGAAATACAACTTAATCAACATATTATCTGATAAGCATTTTAAATGGATTAAAACTAAATACTTATCTAAAAAACCGTTTTGATTTTTGTTTAATCGATTCTTATTTTACGTAAAAGAGCTCTGCTTCATTTAAAAAAATATGTGACTAATAATATCGCGGTCTCAAACCAACATCGATCTTTATAATAAGATAATTTATTTTTTCCCACAAAAAAAATACATGTTTACGTATGTACAAGTACATTGACTTGTTTACAAATTTTAATTAGATGGAAATAAAAATAAATTACACACACTAGTTGCAACCCTGATCCCTAAACTAGGCAAAGCCTGTATCTTAGGGGGGAGTGTCTGGCTATAGAGTTACATTTATGCATATTTACTTAATGGACTAGAAAGAGGACTGTGTCCGCGGAATTCATTTTAATTTTAATTTTTAAGTGGTAAACCCAAACATTGAACAGTCTAACGGCCGAATACTGAAACGCCACTCAAATATTTAAGGGCCGCTTAAACGTTTGAGCAGCTCCTAAACTTTAATTTCGTATACCCAAACGTCTTTTTTGAGCATCTGTTAAATATAAGTGTTACTTAAAATAAGTAGTGCTCAAACGCCACTCGGTTTAAAAGTCGTATACAGGAACGCTACTCAACTTTTTTATCTGTCAATTCAACTGTCAAACTGATTTGAGCAGCCCTTAGATCTGAGAGTGGTCGCGAGGTCCCTCAAATCAAGTTAAATCTATTGAAACTTTTCAAATATTGTTAAAAATGTACTTAGGATCTGTGAAATGTTCGACTGAGTATGTGTAGACATGCATTATCTGGCCGTATTTATGTAGGAATAAAAGTACTTGTTGTTAATTAATTAAATTTAATATTTATACATTTGCATGCCTACTGGTAAAATATGGCTGAACCAACATACCACATTATCACTATGTTTTTGTATTACCCATATTTGCAAAATAAACTATCTTATCTTATCTTATAGACATAAATTTTGTTTTTATTCTGAGCCTTTCACAAATTTCAGTGGGTAAGTAAGTGCTTGATCCAGACAACGGTTGCCCTGGCCACCCCTGGCTATGTACGAGTATGTTATAAGCATGTATTGTATACTAACAAACTATTACATGCACCAGGCTCTTACGGTTAAATAAGTATAAAGTACAGTATTTCATTATTTATGTAGGTACTTCTTTATCAGTCCAAGAGCATATCTTTCTCAGCAGGTATATAATTGCATCCACGTTTCTTCTTCTCCTCCATTGTGAATCAATTAACTAAATTACTTTATGCAATAAATAATCTCGAGTAAAATGTCAAGAGTGACGTTCCTATCTACGACAATTATATGAAGAAATTTTCTTTTCTTATGACGTCTTCTTTTGATATTTATGTACTTAAATTTATGTCCTTTATATAAATAAACACATAATTTAAATCATAATTCAAACCAAACTTACATTACGCTGTTATATTTCAACTGATTAATAAATATAAAAAAATATTTGTTCAAAGCAGACTGCATAAAACGAATACGAAACGTAAACTAAATGATTCTGTAACTGAGAACATGCTGATATCAATTTTTGAGCAAGATGTTGCCATGATGTAAACATTTGAGGATTGCTTGGCTAATCAGGGTTTCGAATTGCTTGAGTGGCATTTGTGTATACCATTTAAATTTGAGGGATGCTTATATTTAAGTAGCTTTTAGATGATTATGAGATTTGAGTGGCGTTTCAGTATTCGGCCGTGAGTGTGAGAGAATGCAGGGGAGGGTGTTCAGTGTGTGAGAAAGTGTGTTCAGTGTTGAGTGTGTTTATGAATTCTGTAATTTTGGAGTGTACTTGTGTTTGTGTGAGTTATGGTGTGTAAGTAAGTGGAGATTCATTTGATTGAGCGTTGGCTGTTGTTGTGAGAGATAAACTCTATGTAGGTACATTTTTTATGCAAGGTATGTAGGTAAGGTCTTAGTTTGTGAGTAGTCTAGCTGAAGGAGCCAATCTGTCACCCTAGACCTTAGTTGGTGTTTATTCAAGTCGAGAATATTTAATTCTTTATGAGTGTTTTTGTAGTTGTATGAGCTTAATGTATCGCAAAAGTAGTTTTGTGTTGAGTATCTGGCGAAATATTCGATCGTTTTTTTAGGATCAGACAGAGGGACAATGGAGTGTCTTCTAAGAACAGTTTGAAGCACGAAGAGCTGACGGACTGTTAGTATTTTGCAGTCAGAGTATAGCTGTTTTGTAGAGTACCGGTATGGTTTCCGTAACATTACTTTGAGAATGGCCCTCTGTGCTCTTTCAACTCTAATTGCTTTGATTTTTGTTCCTCCACCCCATACAGTTATGCAATACCCAATGACGGATTGACATAATGCGTGGAAGACCATTCTCAGAGTATCTGGTTTTGCTGACTCTCTAAGAGACTTGAATATATGTATTAGTCTCATGGTTCTAGAGCAGAGAGCGTTAATCTGGTAATCCCATCTTAGGCCTGCGTCTATTTGAACACCGAGATATCTTATAGTGTCTGTTCTTTTGAGAGTTGGACATAAACACTGAGATGAAAGATGTGTACAAGTGTGCGCTACTATGGAGAATTTGTGGCCTGGTGCGGAGCTACGGCGAATGGCGAAAGGGATGTAGGATATCTTACTGAAGTTGAGAGTCAGTAAATTTATATTGAGCCATGTTAATATTTTGGCTAGTGCTGATTCTGCACTATTTTTAACATTATCCCACATTGGCCTGGTAGATAAAATTACGGTGTCATCAGCGTATGCAAAAATTTTGGAGTTTGGTAGCGACATTTCACACAAATCATTGACATATATTTGGAACAAAATGGGACCCAAAATGCTTCCCTGAGGCACACCGTACGACACAGATTCCTCGTCACTAAGGTACTCGTCAATTTTTACTCTTTGGTGATTGAGGTAGTCTTTGAAAATTTTGAGAGCTATACCTCTTACACCAATGAGTTCCAGTTTGGAGATAAGTTTGGGAACAGAAACGGTGTCAAATGCTTTTGAAAGGTCCAAGAAAACGCCCAGACATTTAGTTTTACTATCGAGATTCCTAGCAACTAACTGTTTTAAATCAAGTACCGCATCTTCAGTCAAGACACCAGTACGAAATCCATATTTATTATCTGCTATGATCTGATACTTACCAAGGAAATTCTTAAGCCGGTTGCTAAGAATTCTTTCAAGAATTTTGGACAGTGCAGTCAAAACAGAGATTGGCCTGTAGTTGTTGACACAGTTTCTGTTCCCTCCCTTATGTATTGGATATACTGTTGCTCTTTTAAGTGCCTTCGGAAATACTCCCTTCTGCAGACAGCTATTGAAAAAGAACGTCAGAGGTGGTATCAGCGTCTGGCGACATTTTATTAGCAATATGGGTGATATACCATCCCTCCCTATTACGCAGTCGTTACTTAGCTGTACAATAAGGGAATCTACTTCAGTTTCATCTACCTCCAGAAGAGCAAGGAAGTTGGAGGGAGAGAGAGTCACATTATTATTGTAGTTGGTATTCGGTACTTTACTGCTGGACTGAGATGTGGGACAATGACAGAGGGATAGAATTTTCGAGGCCAAGTTTTTCCCTACATTACTGAAGAATTTGCACACTTCATTTACGGAAGATTGCGGGCTGTTACGTATTCCTAAAAGGTCAACAGGGCTCGTTTTCACTTTAGTTGTGTTGGTTATTTCTTTAATGGTTTTCCAAAGGGCTTTAGGGTTTTTATTTGCCTTCTCAAGTTCACTCTGTTCATAGGCGATTTTAAGTTTCCGAAGTAGGTTATTACAGAAATTCCGATATCGCGTGTGAGTAAGTTTGAGTATAAGATTATTGGGTTCATTCTTTGTTTTTTGTGCAAATTATCTCGATTCGTAATACATTTCAAAAGGCCATTGGTTATCCAGGGCTTTATGGTTCTTCGTTTCCTTGGGATTTTGGTTTGTATGGTGTGTTTGGTAATAATAGATGTAATCATGACTATAAAAGTTTCCATAGATATGTTAGGATCATCAATGTTGTAAATAGTCGTAAAGTTTGTGTTTTCTAACTTTAGAGTTAAATAAATACACATAAATTACGATGCAATTAAATTAGTTTAATTGCATCGTAATTTATGGAAGTAGAAAAGCGAAACGTTTCACATTTGGGGTTGGTGTTAGGTATTGAAAGCATAAGTGGTTTATGGTCCGTAATGTGCGAGTCTAGAATTAGTGTGGTGATAAGCAATTTAGTTTTTATTAATGCATGACCGAGACAATTTTGAAGCCGAGTGGGGAATAGATGGGTTGGCAAAAACCCGTGGGATGAGTTAAGTATAAGATATTCCAGACTCTTCTATTACCTTGTTTTATGTCTATATTTAAGTCACCGACCAGGATAATATTCTGCTATGTTTTTAGTTCAGTGTAAACACTATTTAAACTGTCAAGGAACCTATCAAAACTTTCCTTAGTGTTGTGCGACGGGGAATGATAGACGGCTACAAAAGCAAGTTTTTTACTATCTATTTGGCCGACGAGACAATTTCCACACATGAAATTTGGTTCCCACACTGAGATTTGCAGACCCTGTTTCGTATAAATTACGATTCCATCGTTCTGGTTGGAGTTTATTTCGGTGAAAAAAGATTAAAATCCCTGCAGTACAGGATGGTTATTTACCTTTTCAAGCCAACATTCAGTCAAAATAATGACATTGAAGTTTATTTTTGTTAATTACAGCAGTACCTGAAGTTGGTCAAAGTTTTTGTTTATGCTGCGGATGTTTAGATGTAATATTGTTATGTTATTATCAGGAGTAGGTACTTACAAATTTTGAGCAGTCCTCTGGGCTACAATTAAAGGAACAACCAACAGTTAAGGAGTCCAGTTCGCTGTTTATGTTATTTAAGACCGCCATTTGAACTTAACAGTAACAACACAACCTGACATATATTAATTGATTTCTGAAAGCGTGTTTTTTAAAGTTTGACATAGCGTTGCGTGTATTAGAAGTGTAAAGGGAATGTGTTTTTGTGTCGTGAGTATGATTAATGCATTTATACAATCAGAAGTTCTTGAATCGTAGAAAAATAAAGAAGATTAAAAATAACTTATGATTAAATAGTCACTTTTGCGAACGGAGTTTTTCGAGACATTGTACAGACTTAATAGTTATTGCCTTAGTACCTTCTTCTTTCTTCATGAATATTTTTCCGTCATTCGTCCAGCAGAATTTAAATCCCATTGAGTTCTTGGCCAGGCGGGCTTCGTGGAAGAGTTTCCTAGTTGTAGGGGGAGGCGCTCAGAAATAATTCCAATATTTTCAGTGTTTAATTTGTTTGTTGATGGACGATTTTTGTTGAAATCGCGGACCGCTTGTAGAACGTTGTTTTTTGTTGTGACACTTTGGAACTCAGCAATAATAGACCGGGTCCTGGCATCCTTACTTGGGATACTGTATACGTCACGCAGGTCAGATTGCTGCACGTTAACGCTCACACTCTTGCATGTATCCACCACCATAGAGGCTAAGTTCACTGGATTGTTTTGCGGCGATGGAGGTAAATTACGAATTTCTATGGTTGAACTGCGGAACCTAGTTTCGAGGTCAGTAATTTTTAGCTCTAGATTAGCTATGTGGATCGTTCCTTGTGGAGATTGTCAACATTTTTCTTGTTATCCTCGTATTTATCGTTCATAAACGAAATGGACTTCTCGATTTCCTTGTTGGATTTTTGAATATCTTGGTTTTGCCTCTTAATCTCGGCCACATCTGCTATAAATTTCCCTTGAACCAGATCTTGGCCTTTTTTCCAATCTTTGCAGATTTCCTTAATCTCCTCTTTAAATAACTGCAGCTCATCTAATGTCGAGTCGGTACGCGGTCGTTTTGCGTGAGCAGTAATTTTTAAAAATTCAGGATGACTCACTGCATTTGAAATGTCGGGATTGGATCTAGCCTGTTGAATATCTTTCTTGGGCGGCGTACGTTGTGGCTTAGGCATTTTTACTGCGTAGTGGATGTATTAAACTAGGTGTATAAAGCTTGAAAATAAGAAGCAAAAGCGCGACGAGAACGATGGTACGTTTAAACTTTTAACTACCAATTTAAAAATATTTATTTTGCATGGCAACCCAGTTTAAGATGATCTACTCTCCACCAGGGGCCAGAATGGCACTAGTAGTCCTATTTGTTACTTCTTCTATTCGCCACAGTAGAGTAATGGCACTAGTTGTCGAGGAATAACAAGGTTCAGTCCATTTTTTAAATAATATTTTCTTAACTGCTTTGGGTTTTACGAAATTCTCTGAAATGACTATAGTTCACTAAGAGCTTAATCTTTAATCAAGTTTATCACTAGCCCAATGCTTATATTAAAAAGGGCGATATTTCAAGCACAGATAACTTGTAATTATGACCGTTTATCCCTCAAGTTTAGATCACTGCCAAGTGCTATTGCGCTGATAAATAGTTTGCCACAAATAGTGTCACTTGAAGATAATTGTCCGTAGATTCACTCACTTAGCTATGTATACCACTTAGATAAGTAATTTTCTTATTGACGAATTTTAAATACGCAGACCATTTAGACCCTGCCAGTGCTGCCCTAATATTTCAATCGATCAACTGATTTTGAATGATAAACTATGGATTAAAAAATCAAAATAATTGACATGACATTTGTTATCACATTTTGAAGACTAGATATTGTGATAGGACAAGATTAATTGCTGCAGATAAACCTTATTTTCTCTGGGTTTTTTATGGGACGTCACTTGCAACCCAAAGGATAAGATAGTGCATATATAAAACACTAAATTATCAATTAAAACTTCAATATTACTTTATTTTCTGCACAGTTTTGTATTGCATGTGTATTGGAGTGAAAGTTAGTTGAATTGGAATACAACATGTCATTGTTAAAAACTTCGATTGTAGTTGTTGTAATTGTTGTTTTGTTTTGGTTTGTGTTTGCCCTTTTCACATTAAAATCAAGTAAGTGGCATTGCAGATTTTTAATGTTACTGCCTCTCTTTATTGTACACCGTAATATAATTAAATAAGGACTTAAAAACTACAAATAGGGTTACCTTAGAATAATAACGCATAGAAAGTAGTACGAGTGCAAAAAGTGAGGCAACTAAAACTTAGCCATTATGGTGGCTAACTTTACTCGGCGAGCCGTCAGTACTCAAGGTCACATTCCGCCGAACAGAGCTCGCTAGTAAATAATTTAAAACGACCGTTTGTAGCGTAAATGGATGTCATAGTCCTTCAGGTAACAAAAAATGTGTAGTCAAATTACATTTCACAAGTAAATACTTACATTTTTATGCATTATTTTTACGTAAATCGATCATCAAACAAAAATTCTAATAACCTAACTTATCACAATTCAATGTTGCTATCAGCGAGGAAAAAAATACACATATTGCTTTCTTTTGTGCTTATTTTTGTTTTAAAAAACATAGTTTTGGAAGCGATTATGTGTGCGTCAAACTATACTATATTTATTTACAGTTACTACCTACAGTGTTTTAAAACTAAAAGTTGCTGTTAGTTCGAAGAGTGGCATAATAAAGATTACAATTTTATTAAGTTTTTTTTTTTCATTTAAGTAATGTTCTCAATCATATTTTTTCTAATTTATATCAAACGAGAGCAATTAATACATGTCTATAATATTATTATAACACATCACACATCAAACATTCTAAACGCAATGAACGATATCCCATTTCGTTTACCTTCCGTAAAAAATATGCCATATAAGTCATATTACATGAAAAGATCATCTTATCCAGTTTCATTATATAAAATACTTGATTTGATCCAGCAACATAATAATGCATTTTCCCATTTTTGTGGGTAATGGCCTGGTAATGGTATCACTGAAAGCTATATTTGTGTGCGTTTGTGAAACGTAGACACATTCAGCTCACGCACACAAAGAAAATGAAGTGGACACACGAAATCACTCGTGTTTTGTTCTAGACACCCTTTCTATGCGTTGTTATTCTAAGAGTGTTACAATGGGCGGTCTTATCGCTAAAAGCGATCTTTTACAGACAACAGATATTAATGTATGGATGTATTAGTTTTCATTAGTCATAAATGACGTTTCTGTTTGTATGACATTTCTTTTTTAATTTTTTGTCTAAAAGTTTACAGGGAATAAATTATTTTCATTAATAAATCTTTCCAAAAACAGTTATCCAAACAAAACTATTGGATGATTTCTAACAACAATAAAAGTGCCATTAGATGGCGCTGTTTTAAAACCCGATGAAATCTCTGATGACTCAAATCAGTTGAGTCAGGCCTGTAGAATTTTAAATGAGGTCCTGATTAGATTAAGATGATTTGGTATCGTTTTGTATTTTTTGTTATCAGGTTACTTTAAAGCTAATTACTTTCTGATCCATTGTACTCGGAGTGTACACCCTGTATTTTGTGATCTATAATAATTATAGTACTTATTCATGAAAAACTCGTGACCAACTACTCGTATATTCTCACCAAAGTAGTGATCATTGTTGTTGTTACGTTTGTTATTTTTATTTCCATTTTAAAAGAATGTAGCTAAGTAGTGGGTTAGTTAGTTTTTTTATTCACCTGCCATTATATCTCTACACCAACCATGGTTGACTGGTATTGAACGCCAAAGGTATCGTGGTTGGTATCCGTCTTTGTATTAATTATAATCATCATGACTATAATTAATACAAAGGTATACATTTCAAATTTTGTCAGTCAATCCCCGGCTCTGAGCGCCGCTGGGGGACGGCAGCTAGGGACAGATGGGATCGGACTAGTCGATAGCTAGTTACACAATATTAAGCCCGAGTTTGTTGATACATTCTTGGTAGATAATTTATTGGTTTATTGTTAGATGAAGTAAAACTTTTTATATCCACATCAGGTTGTTTTTTTAAGGTTCCGTAGCCGAATGGAAAAAAACGGAACACTTATAGTTTCGGCATGTCTGTCTGTCTGTCTGTCTGTCCGTCCGTCCGTATGTCACAGCCATTTTAATATGAAACTATTAGGACTATACATGTGAAACTTAGTAGGTAGATGTATTCTGTAAACCGCTTTCCGATTTTAAGAAAAAAAAAATTAAAATAAAGGGGAGCTGGAACTGAAACAGTTTCAGAATATTTATTTTCATGAAACCTATGCGTGTGTGGTATTTATAGACAGGTCGTTAAAAATGTCATTGAGGTTTCTAAAACCACTTTTTCATAAAGTTAATCGTTTAAAAGATAGACGCTTCTAAATGAGTAAAAAGTGTCCCCCATCCCTCAACTTCTATAATAATGGAATGAAAAAATAAAAATGCTGTAGGCCTTAATGTCACCTTTCAACCAAAATTGGTTTGAACGAGATCGGGTCAGCAGTTTTTGAAATACAGCATATTTTCTAAAACCGCATATATAACTTTGCTTAGTTACTACGGGACCCTTGATGGGCGAGTCTGACTCGCATTTGGCCAATTTTTTAAACTTTGCTCCTCACTAAGACTTCATCCTGTATCATGAGTGCGTTTACAATAATTTAAAACTACATGCCCATACACTTACACCGGGAATAGCTACATAAATCTGCTATGTTATTTGGTCTATACTGTCCTCTCATGCCAATTAAACTTGTATTAAATATAAATATATACATTATAAAAACAAATGATTTATTGAAAATAGTAACCATGCAGTTTCTTGCCCGTTCTTCTCCGTGGTAATTTTTTTTATTTTATTTATTTAGGCAAACCAACTAAATGCATACAAAGACATTTAACATAGATTAAGTTCAGATTCGTTAGTATTGCATACATCTAAATTAAAGGTTAGCACAGCATTTAATATTTATCTCAAAACAATAAAAATTTACATAAAGTTAGAATAAAATAACAATGTTATATTAAACATGAAATAAATTGAATTGAATTAAATGAAATTAGATATGATTTTTTTTTAAATAAAACTACTGTTAAATAATTTTGAACCATGCACTAGCTGACGTTTTTTAAGTGCCCATGTAGGCTTATGTGAATTTTATATTATTATTATATGATTTATATTATTATACTTATTCAGATCAAACTCAAAATCTATACTAATATTATAAAGCGGAAAAGTTTGTTTGTTTGTTTGCTTGAACGCGCTAATCTTCGAAAGTACTGGGTGGATTTGGATGAAATTTGGTATGGAAGTAGCTTGAAGCTTGAGGAAGGTTATAGGCTACTTTTTACCCGACTGCAAAAAAGGAGAGTTATGTTTTTACCGTGATAGAATCCACGGGAGCGAAGCCCCGCGAGAGTACTAGTATTTTGAGTTTGATCTGAAAGCCATACGTGACAAATGTTTCTGTGTGGGGATAAAACACGTGACCCGCAGTCAATCGCACAGCTACTACTCCAACCCTGTTGGCAATTTTAAATAACAAACCATGTATTGATTATTTTTAATAACTATTTTACTCATTATGTTTTATTGATTTTGACTTTATTGGTTAATTTTATTGAGGCTTCATTGGTTTATTGTTGATATTTTTTAGTCCATTAATAATTTCTTAATTCTGATTATTTATTTCCATGATTATATTTTTGTAGACTTGATTATCATGATGAAATTGAATTGTACAACAACTGACAAATGCTTGCACTGTCTGGACAGGTCCGCTCTTTGCGTGGTTATTTCCTCAATAAAATACCACAGACATGAACCTACATGCTTCTCATATCCAAATACAAATTGTCTGGACTTTGAGTTTGTTTCGGTGTTTCTTCTCAGAGTAGTCAGTTAGGAAATACCGGCCTCATCTAGCTA
Organism: Tholera decimalis; assembly: GCA_943138885.2. Classification (NCBI taxonomy): domain Eukaryota; kingdom Metazoa; phylum Arthropoda; class Insecta; order Lepidoptera; family Noctuidae; genus Tholera; species Tholera decimalis. Next base: position 38,994,600 of record OW964573.2, on the reverse strand, counting down.
AACTTAACACGCAAAAAAACATGACGTGTAAAAGTGTTATTTATAACCAATTTACAAAATAAATATTTCATTTCATTTCATTTCACAAAATATGTTTTTCTTTCCTCCACTATCAAATAGGGAATTCCTGTAAAGATAGTTGTATGTATGTAATAATAAATAAATAGAATAAAAAATCTTTTTAGCCTTTTTCCAACTACGTCGAGATCAGTTGCAAGTCTAATCTGATACAGTTGCAATGCTTCACGTGGAAAGGCTGCCATCTGGCGTCCACAACCCAAAAACTGGATAACACGATACTTTTTAGCAAGACTGGCGTTTAGATTTTCTGGTTTTTAACTTCCCTTAACGACTGTCAAAGATGTACAAATGACAGCCGGGACGAAAGGCTTAACGTGCTTTCTAAGGCACAGAAGAATCTCTATGCTTCTTATTCTTCTGTAGTCTGGTTTTCGCACTTAGTCTCTGCACGAGACCATTGTGCGTGAGCCGTGTCGGCCGTCACTCCATCCAACCAGCCTCCCTCCAGACGCCGATCAGGTCTTTCGGTCTATTCAGGATGTCTGTAAGGGAATTCAATGACCCGAGGGTTTGTTTCCATATGTTGGTGATTTCCGTGCACTCTAGGTGCACGTGTCCTATCGTTTCCTCCGTCCCCAAGCATGCCCTGCACAGGGGACTGTCCGTTATGCCTATTGTGTGGTAGTGTTAGTTCAGTGAGCAGTGCCCGGTGTTGGTCCCCGCCACCATTCGCAGGCTTCTTCTGTCCAGGAAGAAAATCTGTATGCTAAGTTTGTCATCCCTTCACGGACTAAACTCGATACTCAATCGTTGCTTAACCTATTAGATTCACCATTGTGGCTGTTATTATTATTTAGCCACGAGCTACTCTCATTTTAAAGCAAATGTTTTTTAGAAAAAGCAGTTTTTCATGTTTGTTGTTTCATGTTTGCATGGTTCACCTTAGGCAGTGGTCCCACCGCCGACGATGAACGAGTAGCGAGTAGAGCTAGCATCTGAAAACGAGTTGGCGAGCAGCGAGTGTGTTGTTCCGATAGTTTAGTCGCTGAGCTATCATCTGGGTGGTCTCTCAGCGTGAGTTCTGACCGCCAAGTGATCGCTGAGCTAGTATTATCTTTTCAAGCTCTTGTTGCTCAGCGACGGAACTAGTGAAGCGAGTACTCGCCGGCAATGTGTACAGTCAGCGATCGACTTTTAGTATATGCATCTCTCTTGTTTACACAGAAAGTATATCTATTGTACGTTTCTTGAGCGAGAAATAAGCCGACAGTTAATCGTTTCCTCGCTGGCGGTGGGACAACTACCTTATTCCTTATTGATTTTCCTTATTCATTCGGTTTCAAACAGTTTGTTGTGTTTGTGGTGTTCATATTTTAGATTTTTAATATTAATTACATTAACGTTGTTGAAATCAAAATGGACGTGCTTCTTGTGTTACTCTTGATCGTAAAAATAATACTGTCTATTTACTTGATCCATAGATATTGTTTTGGTAAGAAAATATTTTCCTCTATTCTAGAATATGGTGTCTTGCTGTTCCGTTCGTGTAGTTATTTTAAGAACTACCTACTGCCGAACGTAGTATTTGGTTGCATTTTGGGGTTGGCAAAAGTGTTATTAGCTTTGTCTATTCCAAATTTTTGTAGCATCGTGTAGACCTGGTCTATACCTACTTCATGTGCCCCTATTACTTTTTACTTAAGAATATGGGTACTAAGGTAACCTATGATAGTATTTAGGTACAATATGTCTGCTAAAGATGAGATTTCACCATGCCTCGGCACGTTTAGCCGTTAATCTCGGCTGACATTCGTACATTTTTGACAGTCGTTACGGTAGTCTTGCCAGTTGTGGAAGTCTGACAGGCAGTTACTCTATGTAAAACAATAGTACTCAGCTCAAACCAGATAGACTGAAAGTCGACCCAAATATAAATGACAAAAGGGAAAGGAGATAGTCTGCTAAAGCTTATAAGAGAAAATAGTTGTGATGTAATTTATATACTGTGTGGTTAGTTACCCTCGTAACCTCCTTCGAGTGCGAAGTTTTCCCCAAGTAAATCCCGATTTCCACGGAATCAGGCCAGCGGATTTAAATAGGACATACATCTTCTGGATATTAGTTCTATAGAAATCAACGAATAAACACTTTAATATGCATTAATTTTTCATTGTCCAATGCAGTGTTTGCATTGCTTTTTTGTTCAGTTTGATTTCCTGTTTACAAAATACCGCTTGTCCTCCATAATTAATGCCCGGCTTTAATGTATCCGCGAAATCCTATGACACCGCTAAACCTTTTGCGAAGAACTGTTCTCGGTGCTAACTGACCAATTCCAAAATTGCAATGACCTAACTGATATATATTACGTTTGCTTATTATTATATCCATACTGGAAAGAATAGAGATGTTGTCCTGTGAAATTTTCTGATACTCCGCTAATGAAGGTGGTTTTTAAGAATGTTGCGTTTTGGGAATACTTTCAATGTGCGTACAGCTGAGTGGAATTCCCTGCCTGAGTCTGTATTTCCTGATAGCTATAACCTGGAGGTCTCAAGACAAAAGTGAATAGGTTTCTTCTAGGCAAGCGTGCTTTCCTGTAACACAGGTTCGCCTAGCACAGGAGTCAGGGGCTTCACTTGAAAGATGTAATATTTTTATGTTCAATAAATTATTATTTATTTATTTATTTATTTATTTATTCATCATCAGGTGAGATGGTGGCCAAACGCGAATCTAACAAAAATAAAAAATAATTGTTTTTTTGAAGACTTTAAATGTTATTTTTAATTTGTTTGATTTTATTATTGTTCAGCAATCTGTGCCGTGCAGACCCTAAAACGCAGTAACAGGCTTTTTGTCATTTTTTTGTTGAATATTGAACCTTAATGGACACGTTATAAGGAACATGAAGATCTAATCAGGGTTTTGTTAGGATGCTTTAAACTGTTAAAAAATCAAATTTGTGAAAGCAGTAACTTAACTTTTCATGTCTAAATATATTACAATACCAACTAAAATACAGTTATAGCAGTTACGTCTACCACGATCCGGTACTTTACCAAGTTAAACGCAGTAAATATCTATATTACCACAAAAAAACTGTATTCTATGCCCAAAAAAATATTGAGGGATATAAATTAAAACGCAGTAAGTAGTTTTTGTACAGTCGGCCAAGAAAGTGGTGTACCACCCTAAGGTTGAATATCGCTTGCAGATTCATAGGTGATAAAGATTAGTTTCGCTTGCAGATCGATCTGACAACTTCTATTGCTGTCTTTATCTGATTATTGATAACGACTATTACTGTTTGTAACGTGACAGCTGTTCTTAGTTTGAACTTGATGGAACCAATGACGTCGTAAAATCAACGGCGGGGGGCTGTAGATTTTGATGACAAAATTGTATCTACAAATTCAGAATTGTAATCAACAAGTTACATAAAATTGTAAAGGCACAAGGCGAGTCCACAAACCTACAATTTCTGTAAACTTGTAATTACAATATCAATAAAAAACAGCTAAAAATAGATTTATCCTTTTATTAAATTTCTACAATCAATTTTAAAATACTTATAACAAACAAAAACATAGCATATATAATATTTAGAAGATATTGAAAATTTTTAAAAATTAGAAACGGGTGTAACCGCCGTTGGCCTCTATAACCTCTAAAAGACGAGACCTCATTGAACCAACAAGCCGTGAGCAAATATCGGTTCCCCGCATTTCCTCCCAGATATAATTACAGTGACTAATAAGAGCTTGTTTGGTTCTTTCATTTTGATGCGACCATCGTTGGACCATAAGGCCCCAAAGATTTTCTATCGGGTTGAGGTCCGGCGATCTTGAGGGCCACTGAATTACCCTTACGTCAGTGTGTGAACGAAACCAGGCTCTTACGATCCTCGCATTATGAATTGAACAATTATCTTGAACAAAATCAAATTGTGGCACTTCGTTCTCCGGGTAAACATTACGGACTGTCGGTAGCATTGCATTCTGAAGCACGTCGATATAATTTACAGCCGTCGCTCGAGGAGGTAGAGAACACAATTCTCCTACACCATCCGTACTCATCCAGCCCCAAATATTTACGGAAATTCGACCTGATTCTCTATTTGGGATTACATGATCATCTTTATACCGTGTTGAATTATATCGCCAAAGGTGAAGACGTCCATGCTGACTGGATTTAAACGTTTTTTCATCACAAAACACTGTATTAGACCAATCAAACTCTAAGTGCTCTCTGGCGAAGTTCAGACGAGCAAGTCTGTGAGCATCCGTCAAATATATTTTCTTGGCGTAATGCCTGTGGTGCAACCCCATGTAATGTAGATGATTCCTTATTGTTTGGGCACTCACATCGAACATCTCCGCAAAATGTTTTGTGGGCTTAAAACCATTGATTTCATATTCCCGTCTCATGAATTCTCTATCGTTATTGGAGAGTGCAGGCCGGCGACCACTTCTTCTGTGATCCAACAAACTTCCCTCCTCTCCTTCACGACGAATCCAAAAGCGGACAGAACGCCTCGATATATTCAAATTCCGGGATATCGCACTGATACTGCTTCCCTCATTAAATTGGGCAATTATTTGTGCTCTTTCGGCAATGGTCAAGTTGGCAGGCATTGAGATGATTTTATATGCAGTTGATTGAAAAATAACACGGAAAATATATCGATTTTTTTCATATATTTGACAAAATGTCAATTGTCAGTTTTCTTTTTCAAATGGAATTCGGTTGTCTAAATAGTTTTTATTACTTTTGTTTGGAAACATTTCAATTGCTTTGTAGAAACTAATGTCCTTTTCATTTATACTAAAGGTTAAAATGTCATGTACTTATATGTGACATATGACGTATGAATACTAAATACATAGGTTTACGTCATGATAATGTTGTCTCTTTCAGTAATATCTTTTTATAACGAACCTTGTTGTAATTTTCGATGACCGGGAAACTAAATCAAAACTGGTACACCACTTTCTTGGCCGACCGTACCAACAGTGTTAATACTGCATGGTAGATCTCTAGTTTATTTCACATGAACTACAGATTAAAATGCAGCAAAGTACTAAAATGTGGTATTTTATTTAGTGTTATTCAAGTAAGTTTATATCGTGAAAACCAACTAAAGTGCAGCATAATCAAAACTTCTTTCTTTTACTTTTATCGTAATATGACTTTTAAGTGTGAAGATACTATTTAAATGGCAGTATGTTCATTATTAACTGTAGTATAGTCGGTATATTTCAAAAGATGAAAATAACTTAAATGCTAATTAAAACGCAGTATGACACTTTGTTACTGCATTATAATTGGTATCTTGAACGATTTTACTAATTTCACTGTAGTACAGGTCATATTTTACTGCGTTCTAGTCAGAATTTGTCGCTATCTCTCTCGCTCAATCAGTCGTGTTCGTGTGTCGACCGCTGCCGCGGAAGGAAGACGTCTGCGCCACGCCAGAGTGTAGGCAGCCACTTGCCACTAACTTTGGAATATCCAGCTGGGCCATGACCAGCTTCGCCACAACTAGCCTGGACACAACCAGCTTCGACACTACCAGCTCCGTCACGAATAGCTTCAACACAGATACTATCAATACAATCAGCTTTTATAGAAATGGCTTTGTCTTCCCCAAATCTGACCCAGCTTTTTCCAGTACAACTGTCTCAAGAAGATCAAACATCTGCTTTATCGATTCTCCCTCAGTCTGGTCTAGCGGATTTAGCTACGACAGAAATAGCTTCTGAACATTCATTCAATAATCTTGTGACATTAGAATATTTATTATGTTCTGAGGTTTTGCCAACTTTAACAGATATTTTTCAGACCGCGACACCATGAGCTAAAACACCAGTTTTTCAAGATTCTGACGACTCGGTAGCAGATAAAAATTATATTCCTGTGCCTTCATTAGAAAGTAGTTTATCAGATCATACGCAAGCAGTCGGAAAAGGAATCACCAAAAAACGAAAAAGTAAAATAAGAAAAACCATAACTATACAAAAATCTAGTAAAAAGTTAAAAAAGAACCTTGACAAATATTATATCAGACCACCGTGTCCCAATCTCTGCAAAAAACTGTGTTCTTTGAGTTTTAGTGAGGATAAAAGGCAATCTGCCTTTTATCCTCACTAAAACTCAAAGAACACAGTTTTTTAGTTAGACCATAGACCAGTAATCAGGATGGATAGATTATTCAAGCTGATTACTGGTCTATGGTCTGGGAATCCAGAGGTCTTTTTCTTAAGGGTCTAGTTCATACCAATGAATGTGCTAAGACAAATATTAAGACCAAAAAGAAACGCTACGTAACTCACAAATACCATTTCTTTTATTTATACTAATATTATATGTGATACTAATTAATTCCTCATTTATATATATCAAAGACACTCAAAGTACCTTCCTCGTAATCTCATTTACTATTTAATACTATGAGCCATATTTTTACAATTAAATTTCTTTATAAAGTTACAATTTGTATGATTATTTTGCCTATTTTAAAACCCGGGTAAAGGCTTCCTACGTCGGGGGTCAGGTCTCCCATCCAGGCGGGAGATATTAGCCAAATGTCACTTTGGTAGAAATCTTAATTACTCATTAACTATTAATGATGTATTAAACTTTCTTATTAGAAAATATAGATAAATAATGCAGCTTCAGATACAATAAATAGGTAAGTAAGGCAATTGGTAAGTATAGAAAGATTTATGAGCATTTTAGTGGAAGGCGGGTATACTCTCTCGGACTCCCCCTAATGGGTTGGGTTCGAACACTATATTACGATATTAGTATAGATATCGATGTATCTTAATTTATAAATTGATAATCACAGTCAAAATTCAAAGAAAAAATGTTTTAATATATCACATAGTAGGCCATGGCCTTATAAAATATGGGCACTTATAAATCGTTAGAAACTAGTGCATACATAATGTAAGTGGCAGGCTTTGCAAACACTTCAGCGTCAATAGCCTGACGGCTAAGGTATCGGACTAGTGATCCACAGGTTGCGGGTTTGAACCTCACCCATTAAACTATTGTCATGTACTCTTTACAGGCACAAGCACATTAATCTTAGTTTGAGAGATTGCTAGTAATGTGAATTCTACCCACAAAGTTACAAAAAAAAAGTGAAAACTTGAGTTTTCATTATCTGGATAGCTTTAAATTTATTCACTCGTATCTATCATAGGCTGCTTTTCATTCCTGAAAGAATTACATCATCAAATGATGTGCAATATGTGTAATGTGTGTACCCCATTTTATTATTTTTATATGTATGCATGCCATATATAGATGTATCGAATGTTGAGCATTTATGTTATTTTTGATAAGTACTTTTGATATTTTTTGTGATTTATTTTTAGTTATATATAAATGTGCCATTTAATTGAAAGATCTCATGTTTCTTGCGAAACCAAAAAGCTTTAAACCATTTATTTTTTTATCGAAATATATTTATAACCGCTTGTGTTCAAAGCACCTTAAATTTAATTTACAATTACCTTATAATATTATAAAATAAACGACAATTTTATACATACATAAATGTATTTTTTTCTGTAAATTCCTACATAAAACATACTCGTAAGTTGGAAGAAATCGTTATATACTACATGTGCAATTAGTTCAAGACACAAATTAAAATGCAGTAATGAAAGTCTTATGCTGCAAAATAGTCTGCAAAGTAGCAAAAAAAATTAAAGTTTTTATAGTATCGAGTATTTTTACCGCAATTTAATCTGCATATGTGTAACTTTTTGCGTGCAGTAACTGCTAAGATTTTAAAAAACCCGATTTTACTTAAAATCTAATAAACTAAATTAACATTTGTTTTTGTAAATACCATCTTTGTTGTCGCTTAGTAATACTGTATAATACAAAAAAAAACAGTGTTAAAAAGTTTTTCGCAGTTTTCTCGAAACCGCTTTTTTCCTCATACTGCACTTTAGGGCCTGCACGGCAGTTTTATCAAATTGTTTTTAATTGTGTCAAATGCTTTTCAATTGTTAATAGAGTTCCTGATATTTCCTTGTTAATTTCGTCCCATCCATCTAATCTTACGTAGTTTGTAAAACGCCAAGCAGATTATGATTAGATTCCCACCATTCGTTATGACGTTAGCTTCCTCCATTCTGTCTACCATCGCTTTCAAGAGGTAGTTCTTCAAATCGATCGGCATGCTTGATAAGATAATTAGTATCGTAATAGGAAGACTTGGAATATTTCTATTTACACTCTGTTTAGTTATTCGTCAACTTGTAAATGTGTGTTAAATATTAATAGAACTATGTATGGATGGATATATTTTTGGATAGTTTTTGTATTCACTATATTATTATATTTAGGGTTTTGTTTTAGATCACGTAAGTCAAGTTTCTTATTAAATGTTTTCATTACAACTTCTCACGTACATATTGCATCTCCCACGCTATTTCTTCACCACTCACGGTTGACTGGTAGAGAATGCCTACGGCATTAAGTCCGCTTTTGTACCTATGTACATGAAGTGTAAATAAATAAACACATATTTGAGTGTATAGCTAAGGATTGAAGTTCCCTGCCGAAGTTTGTATTTCCTGATAGCTATAACCTGGGGGTTTTTAAGTCAAGAGTGAATAGGTTACTTCTAGGTAAGCGTGCTTCATCTTCGACCACATCATCGCTTACTTATCAGGTGAGATGGTGGTCAAACGCGTGTCTATTATCAGTAAAAAAAAGTATATTTGGCTCTCACACCATAACATTTAATGTAATGTACACGATTGATCTAAGCTTTTATAGATTTGTATATGATACATAAGATAAGGCTTCTTCTACAACGTTACATACGTCATTAACAGTCATATATTTTTCATGAGAAATTCAACAAAATCGATGAAGTCAGAGTTTTAATAGTAATTCAGTATCAATTTCATCATCCAATTATCTTTAGTATATAATTGCTGACTATCCTGTCCATTTATTTAAAGAGACAAGATTAGTGTAACAGTGTGTGTGATAGTAATGACCATTTTAAGTGACATTCAATGAATATCTTACATAATGAATATTTTTGGGCATTTTTCTGGTTCATCTTTTATTTTCTAGTTATTATTGTCGTTGTGGTTAGATTAAAGAGTGAGTACTTTTGCTTAAACTATTCTATATTATCTAAGTTTATCGATAAATGACCAGCGCGACTGCTGAGTATCAGGTCTTGGACTCGATTCCCGGATCGGGCTAAAAATGCTATTGCTACTTTCTGTTAGAAATTTCTTAGTAGTAGCCCGGAGTTTTTAAGCTGTTGGTCCTGTCCTGGCCTCTCTCTGGTCATGTCGGATTGCCGTTCCATCGGACTATGAGAGTACAGGAACAGAGAGTGCCTTTGTATCTGCGGAAATAGTACATAATTGGGCGGCGTAGCCGAAATCGGTATGAAAATTATTATTATGTTTTACTAAATCGGTATTAGTCTCTTAATTAGACATCACGGGGAGAATCAAACAACGTCATTAAAGGATTGTTTACGTATATTATCTATCTTTGGCACTAAATGCTAGGATGTACCTACGTAGCTTAAGGTTCAAGATCTTAGAACAAAGATATTAAAACCATCAAGGATATCTTTAACGATAAGATTTAATCGATTGCTGTCATACATTTTGTCGATAAATATAAATTAGTCAGTAACGCGTTGAATTAAATCGTGGACACTGCTTTGTGATTGTATAATAAAATGTCTACAGATTATACTTATTTTTATATGCTGGTAGGGATTATGCTTTTGATAGTGCTTTTAAAATTATTGATAATGTGCAGTAAGTTTTTGATATTTCTATTTGATCATTACATTAAAATAATTCAGAATTTGTTTGATTGTCTAAATAAACTGATATCTCTTTGTATACGGATGGCTAATCTGTGTATTGTGACGTCATTATATGTTAGTGCGGGTAGTTATTCATGATCTAACAAAACAGTCCACCCGCTTTCTTGTTCATTTTTTTGCGATCAATCTACTGCTGCCACAGTCGCTCGTATCACTCATAATATGGCTCTGTTCCCGACACACAAAACTCTCCGTGTCCTCTCGCAAACTTTTTTGACACTCAGAGTTTTCATACAATTGTACCACTGGGTACGCTCTTGACTATTCGAATCCATCCTTTTGGTTGAAGTTCTTGTATTTAGTAATATCAATTGCTTGACTCCTCTACTGAATTTTGTTTCATATTTTGCTGATTTAGGTACCACAAATACATATATATTATATATTATAAACCTACACCTAAAAGTACCTACAATAAGGACTTTATCAAGACTCATAAATCTTAAAACTCTGACACATATATTTAAATCAATGATAACTGTAGAGATAAGTAGGGAATACAAAATCGCCTTTGTATAAGCATTTCGTATGATCCTTATCACAAAGTAATAAGGTTCAAATTCCTTATATACTTAATGATACAGCTAGATATCAATTGATCATCAGTCATATGAAATGATGTCGCTGAAACAGAAAATGTTACAGGTACAGTTTCTTTCAGTAATTCAAAGAAAAAGGCGATTTATAAAATAATACAGATAGATAAATCGGAAATATCTCGAAAAAAATGGCAAACTACACAATTTTAATTATCAAATAATATAGTGTGATTAAGACTGAAAATCGGAAATAATTCATTTTGTTTTAATTAACAATCTCGTAATTGTTTCCAGTGATATAATTAGAAACTAAAAGATTACTGAATTTATATTTAAATTTAAATTCATTGAATTCCTGAAGTGATTTAATATTTTCAAAGTGATAATTGCATTTAACCGTCGCGTTAAAAGTTAATTAACTACTGAAGAAAACAAACCATAAGAGAAATGACTACTTAAAAACGGTAGAAAGAAAGAAAACTGTTAAGATCAAAGTAAAGAAAGAAAAGAAGACTTTTGTTAGAAAACGACGAATAAATATATAAAAATGGCGCCGAGTATCGATGAAGATGGATCATCAAGTAGCAGTGTGACCATATACCAAGTGGTATATATATCTGTGTTGTTTACTGTTCTGATCATGGGCTTCGTCATACTGTGCCTGAGGATGGCTCAATTGGGTATTTACTTGAAATGATCTTTTATCAATTTTAAAAACATCGTCTTCATTCTCCTCTTAGAGCTTATTCCATTGATGTATACGTATATAATAGCTTACGCGAGGCCACTAGTCTTTGTCATTTTTGTTTAAGTTTTAAATAATTTGTGTCATATTAATTTAGATGTACAAATAAGGAATAAGTAGTATAAGTAAATAACTAAATTTTTCATTGAAATCACAATGTTTGTAATCTCTAGCAATTGTTTTAATTCGGATTGTCGCAACATTTTCTTGACTCTATTTCTTTTGTTTTATTTATTTATGGACTACAATAGTAGATTACACATTCATGTAGGATAGGAGCAATTTTGTTTAATACTTTGACCTAATAAATAAACCACAATTCAAACCAACCATTTGGAGTTCGACTTCTAAATTCGTTAACTTTCAGTTATGACATCTTAAAAAAGTAAATTTAATCCAAACCATGGAATCTTGAAAGCATTGCTCAACTTTTGCGATAGTGCTGACATATCAAAGATGATATCTGTTGTTATCAATAATTCACGATACAAATGTAACACTAGTACGATGTTCACCGAACGAAAAGCCATGAATTCTGTATTAATATGTGTCGAAAGAATTATAGTTTTAAATCTGTGAACTTAACTGTGTCAAGTGTTATGTCATTCCAACAATTTGTTGATTCAAATTCGTTGTGAGTGTTTATTCGATTTCGAATCGAGAACTCTAATCGTTTGTTTTACAAACTAGTTAGAAGTTTCTCGATATTTCGACCCAGTGACATCTGAAAATTGTGTAACAGTTTCGTGAAAAAGAAATTATTGATCATCTTCAAAGCACGATCTATGACAAAGTAAACTGTGACCCAAGCATAGTTTTCTTTTAAAATTCGCATCATAGTGTAGAACGAACTAATAGTTGTGACAGCCAACTGAGAAAGAAACAACATGGCGCCATATTATCCGAATGTGAACTTCTTCGAAACTGGACAGTCAGATGAATCTGAAGACTACAAGGAAGCGCATGACCCGCAAAATTTGAGCCAGATGGCTTTCTGGTACATGATCATACTCATCGGAATGCTGCTGACCTGGCTCTTTATGTTCTTCTGCCTGAGAATCATTGCCCTGAGTAAATTCTTTACCTTTACAATAACGACGTATTAAATTTTAATTTCCTTCAATAAGCTTATAGAGGACGTATACGTATTGTAGAAGATTAGATTGTGTCTTGCTGATAGCATTGTCATCTTAATCCCGCTTTGACTTATTTTCTAGACTGAATCATTCGTTTCAAAAAGGGATTTTTAATTTATCTACAACAAAATAATCAACAAAGTATTTCGAGTGTTTTTGTAATTTGAAACTGGCTCTTCAACTTTTCTATACCCAATTAGTTTTCCCCGATAGTCTTAATCATTAATTTACTTCTGCATTATATGTACTAGGAGCAGTACATCTTCTTGTTGCATCGAGAGTGTGGACTGTCACGGCGCGTGGCGTTATTACAAACTATTTAGAAGTTTCTCGATATTTCGACACAGTGACATATCCTATAATGAAGTATTTCATTTCCTAATCTACATATATTTGAAAATAAATATTTCTTTGTACACAACATTCATAACTTCTGGCTGAACAATAACAATAGGTAGCATGGTGTAAAGAGCTATCTAATATATAACAATAATAATTATCATTTGTTATAATTTAGTATAATAGACTAAAACATATTAAAAACCTAATAAAACTATGACTACATACGCAATGTTGACGATACGTTGATGTATATATAAATAGTTTAATAAAGATTATTACTGTATCCATCTAATAACAACTGCGAAACTTTTTAGAAATTAAAATGGGTACCTGTAGTAATCCATTCTTAAATATATGTTTCATTCACGATGATAGCCATTTATGGCATCACAGACCTTTTTGTGGATCTATGAAAGAGAAATAAACCCATCATACATTAATTTTGTTATATCTTAAACAGCTGTAATGATTAGTTTCTTATTATAAATCTGCAGCTTCATCTATTTCCGCACAGTAAATTACCTATTGAAATGACTGCAAGATTTATTCAAGAGCCTCTTAACGGAACTTATATAAATGCTGTCCGATCAGCGACACTGATATAGTTACACACTCGAAATCGTAATATATTATACGTCCACTGTTAAAATTCATGACGTTATATTCATAAACTATTAATAGTCATGGAAAATTGTTATCAATTATGACTTCATAGACTGTATATTTTAAGTATCTATCAACTTCAAATGAATGATTTAGCTTAATTATTTCTTTATTGTGAAGATGATGCGTTAATAACTTGACATCTATGTTATCACTGACAGGTGGAATATTTCGGTTTGTTTGTAAGAGTATTTTCTAATAAATATTTCAGAACAATATTTTAGTTTAAAACATGTAAACGAAACATATACTTGATACGTGTTTCATTCCTCCACGGAGCATCTTCAGGAAATCTCTATCCTCGAAATATGGGAACAAATTGATGTACTTGAAATTCTTAGAAATTTCCTCAAAAAAAAAATGACGTATTACGGTTTAGCTTAGGTTCGTTTTATTCAAGCTATTCTCATATTATTATTATTATATACATTTATTTCAGACAAAAATTATCCATATCACTTACCATCAGGTGAGATGGTGGTAGAACGCGAGCCTACCATCAATTAAAAAAAAAAGAATTTATATGTATGTATATATTTCTTTCTGAGTAGCTTCGATCAACGTACTATAATTGATCGAAGCTGAGTAGCATTGTTATCAAAAATATTTTTTTCAGCGGTCACAAGTTTGTAGAGGTTTACTTTATAATTATTTAATTAAATATTTTCTCCTTATCTATCTAGTGCAACATTAATCTACCAAGTTTCGTCAGTTTATCGTATTTTTAATCAACAGTTATGTTTCCTTACTGGCAGGTAATTTTTTGCAATTCGTTAATTCGTTAAACTTATTGTATCACGCTGATAAAACAATGTCGATTGTAGTAAGCTAATTTTAAGTTTCAATTTAATTTGAAATTATATAAAAAATTAAAGAGAGTTGACCCAGTTATGTAATCTTTACTTGGCTTACTTTATTATCAATTTTATGCCAATGTTCATTTCTATTTATTGCAATAAATTTCAATTAGTAATCTTGTACACACCTTTTTTCATTATCTGCTTGCCTTTTCTCAACTATATTGGAATTGGTTTCCAGTCTATCCCCCTTGATAAGGTACACATCTACATCTACTTCAATGGCTTTGATAACACTTATTGAAAAACCTCCTTCCTACTTACATACCTTTAGACTGCCTACTTATTACATAGACAAAGATAGAATGCGGTAAACATCATTGAGTAAATTGCATCGGCAATTAAAATCGAATCAATAAGAAATCAGTCGTCAATAAGATATCGTCATCAAGCACTCGTTAGTTACTTTGAGACCGTCTCACAAATAACATCTAACAATAACGCCTGTGAAAATAAACAAAAGAAAATTATAAGGGGTATATAACCATAAATGTTTCACAGTTAATCCAAGATAATATCGATTCTGATAAAATTTTATAGGGTTTCGAAAATGTGTATTTATTTGTCATTCAAATTGATGTTCCAGTCGTAAGTGTTCGCAGTGAAAAGACTGTTGTTCGTTTTGGAGTGTTATTCAATTTAAAAAACAATAACTTAATTGCAAATGCATCAAAATAGGTGAATTCTCGCAACAAACGATTCCATTTTGAAATCGTTTATATTTGTGACTAATAGATTGTGCTAGTGTCGTATACTACAAGTGTATTCAGTGAACTGTGATTCGGTATTGTAACTTTTAGACTCAAAAATGGAATCTCTCGATGTTATGGTCGAACCTTTAGTGGACGAAAGCTCTGAAGAGATAAATAATGACAATAATATTTCTATTGAAGACATTTTGTGGTCGGCTCTCAGTACTACGACTATTTTCTTAATTATTATCTTCATGGTCACTTGTATCAGGGTCCTTATTATAGGTATGATTATTGTGATTTTCCTCATTGATTTTGAAGTATAATTATTTATGTTTCGCTTTTGCTATAATTATTCATTTGTTTATGTCAGGGCAATTTACCAGTTCCATTTTCATGTTTTTTAAGAGCGAATGTTGGCTTTTTATTAACCTTGTTTAATTAAATTAGTATTGGTATAACATTTGTGTTGATATTATTGTTATCAAGTATGTATTATAGGAGCTAAAAACTTTTAGCAAAAAATAGAACCGACGCGACGTCAGTGTTATTGGTTTTGTATTTTCTTTTTTTCACACCGCCTTCCGAAATTGAAGTTATTTTTGGCTTTATAGTGTTTTAATATGGAAGTCGGTTCTACTTTTTGCTAAAAAAAATTTTTTCACGCTTTTTAGTGGGTCGGTTTGTAATTTGTCTAGTTATAAAAGCCATAATGTCAACAACTTATCACTTTTTACAAAATATTGCTTTTCCCGATGCATAGCCGTTAATTTTTGAGGAGTTCTCCTGGTACTTCACCATCAGCTCTACATCACCATATGCATTGTGACGAGCATAAAGTGCTTAACATCCATATTCAAGTAATCGAATCGCAATCCACTCAATACTTACTATTGAGTAGTTTCGGCGGCCATCTGTGGTCTTCATCATCAGTTCCACTTCCTCAAATGGTACTTTTTGAGAGCAACTGCACAAGTTACTATAATAAATACCCAAAACGTCATAGGTGTGCCTATAATATTTGAAGAGTTCCCTCGATTTCTCCAGGATCCCATCATCAGATCCTGACGTTTATGAAAATGGGACCAATTTCAAAGTATACCCTTTCGATCAAAAAAAGAATTTTCTAAATCAGTCCAGCCGTCTCCGAGTTATGAGGTAACATACGTAAAAAAAAAAAGTTCAAGACGAATTGAGAACTTCCTCCTTTTATTGAAGTAGGTTAAACATACCAGAATATTGTTAGTGTTTGATTCCAAGTCATGATGATTTTATTAGCATCAAGATAATCACTTATTGTTCTATTGTCAAAAATATTTTACTTATTGTAGAAATGCTTAGTGGTGCTCATAGCGTTATACTAGGATTTATAGTACCCACCATTTTTTTAGAATGGGAATAAATACTTTATTGTAATAACTAATTTATCAATATTGTTTTATCTATAGTTACAACTGCTTGCACTGTCTGGACAGGTCCGCTCAAATTTGCGTGGTTATTTCCTCAAAAGAATTCCACAGACATGAACCTACATGCTCCTCATATAAAAATACAAATTATCTGGACTTTAAAAGAGACTATGCCCTCTGAGTTTGTTTCGGTGTTTCTTCTCAGAGTAGTCAGTTAGGAAATACCGGCCTCATCTAGCTAAACTTAACACGCAAAAAATCATGACGTGTAAAAGTGTTATTTATAACCAATTTACAAAATAAATATTTCATTTCATTTCATTTCAACTATAGCAGGTATAGGACTTTACGAATTTACAATAAATTGGAAAGGGGAAAGTCAATGTACTACAAATACTATATTTACTGACTGATAGGTCTATAAACAACCGCCAATTGATAAATACATAAAACTCAGTTGATAAAAAGGTGTTTATAACAAGGAAATAGTTCAATAAAAATAATCTTCAATCTAAAATTCTTAAAAGCGGTTAATAAATAGATATAAAATTTATTTTTATTTTAAACATTGATAGCATTTTATAACCATTGACATGATTTTGTAATTTCAACGAATGATGTAATGTAATCAAACATAATGGCTGATAGAATTCGATTTTATTTTATAAAATATATTGTAGCGACCCTCCCCTGCTTCGCATGGGTGCAATGTACTAATCATATGTATGTATTATACACATAAATCTTCCTCTTAAATCACTCTATCTATTGCTGAGAATTGCATTAAAATCCGTTGCGTAGTTTAAAAAATCTAAGCGTACTAACAGCGAGAGCAACTTTGTCTTATACTATATAAAGATACATTGCCCCAAATTAAGAAATCCTTATGAATCGTAAACAAATAAAAACTCAGACCAACCATCGCTCAACCATTGCACCAACATTGTCAAGAGTCTTAAGAAATTGGCATCATTATAAGCTTAATTCAAATTTTACTAGCCACACCCACGTTTAATTAATCACACAAGGAATTAAAAGCGCGTTGTCTTTATGACGTCACACATTCGTAGAGTAAATTCTTATCATACAAAATATATTTTGAACACAATACAGTACTTTCAGATACAACTGCTGCTTTTTATGTACTGCAGTTGTCACTAATCTCTTAGCTCGATAACCTATCAGTTTTGTTATCAGAGATATCAGGCCATATTTTGCGACAAGCAATATTATGCGCGAATTCTATACGTATATACTAGTATATATATATATATGTATGTATAGATGAGGCAGGCATTTTGCCTAGCAGATAGCACAGACTTATAAAATATATAAAGAGTAACAAGAACTATTTCCTGTATTAAAAAAAAAACCAACCATTAAATAAACATAATTATTGAAGTTATTGTTGTTCACGATACAACTTTTATCATATGCTCGGATTTTCCATTACGAACAATTTAAATGTCACAATAACAAACCACGTAATTAAGTCGGTAATATTTGTATTTATTATCTAAAATAGAAGTGAGGAAATACTATTTATTTCCTTCCTTCTATTTATTTTTTTTTTTCTTGATTGGCTAGTGCAATAAAATACATATTACGTAATATGGAATCTCATGTGGAGGGGAATTCCCTGTCAGAGTCTGTGTTTTCTGATATATACAGCATAGTTTACTTATTTATTTTCTTATTACCAACTAAAATATAGCGCCAAAAATTGTCCTTAATGCGGCTGATTATGTGCCCAAAAGATTGTCGGCAAAGCATGGCAATGCTTAGCGTCTGGCCAAAATAAAAGCAAATCAATACCAAGGTAAAGACGTTTGGGTAACCTAGCTCAAAGTACTCAAACTGCCTTATAACAACCTACATAGTTTACTTTATAGGTAAGCAATAATGTAGTCGAATATGAAGCCGCTTGCCTAGAAGTAACCTGTTCCTAAAGAAACTATAACCTGTGTGTTAAATCTACCAAGAAACACAGACTCCGGCACAGAATTCCATTCTTTATGTGTGGGATAACCCCATGCATCGATGGCGCATCGCCGTTCGTCTTATTGTCCGATGATGGAACGGGCTTGGATGAATATTTTATGTTGTCTTTTGACTTATTTCGTTCTTTCTTCTATTCTAGGGCAAAAAACTCGGAGTCCGCAGCAGAGGCGCATGTATGTGGGGTCCCGTGCTCGCCCTTCACTGGCGCAGCAGGAGCCAACCATATTCGTCAGCCCCAACAATTTGCCACCACCACCCAAATATGGTAAGTACATCTCATATTCATATATTTATTTGCGTACCATGATATCCTTTTAGATGTTACAGTAATTGCTTAAAGTTAGGATATAATTATGGACCCTGTAGGGCACAGCAAAAAATAAAATTAATCAATTTACAATAAAAATAGTTCAAAAAAATATAGTAACAAAAATCTCAACAGATTAATAAAAATGTCAATACATCTACAATCTCTTTGGTTATATTCACTCGAGGAATGTTAAGGGTATGCAATTTCACTAATAACAGACATCTGTACAATCGGCATTAAAAAGCACGTCATCTACTTAGACTTTTCTTAGTTGGGGTCGGTTTCTAGTCTGACCCGATGCATCTGAGTACTAGTAACTGGGTCCACAATCCAGTAACTGGGTAACACGATAACCTATTTCAAATCAAGTATATTTTATTTCACACAAATAATAGAGCAAGGTTCAAGTCGGTAGTTTCCTATGAAGAAGAACCGGCAAGAAACTCCGCAATTGCACTTTAAAAAAAAACAATGGGAAAATTGATGTACACAATGTTTCCATAATACAGTTTTTATAAGCCTTACTCATAAGGGGATACAACAATACAATAATTATCCCTTTAGTTATACGTACACTCGAGGAACGAAATGGTTATGCAATTTTCCAGCCACACACAACGAGTATTGAAAAAGTAAATATAAGTGAAATAAAACAAAAAGATGCTCCTTTCATAATCTCTCAATTGAAAAGTGATTTTGTTTGGATCAATCAATAATATAATAGATGTCTTTGAACTCGGGGAATTTTATATTATCAGTTGTCCTTTGTGTTTAGTGAAAAATGTAGCATTGTTGTCTTTATATTCAATGACAACTCAGGTTCTTAACCTTTTCTTTTCTGCCACATAATTTAGCATAATTCACGTTTTTGACAATTACATTTTAAGCATTCAATATTCTAGAATATCATTATTTAATACAGACGCCAGCACATCAAGCTACAACAATCTGTTTAGACAGATTGTTGTAGCTTGATTAGTTTCTTTAATAGATTTTCAGCCTTATTGTAAAAGAAATTAGATTCAAGGTTGATTGGGAAAATTTGACAGTTTCGGGTAGCTTCATGTGCTGGCGTCTGTATAATATTGTTACGAGCTGGGGTTCGGGATAGAAATAATTAACGCCAATCAAACTAAAATTAACACTTTAATTAATTAAACACAAAATAAAAATTTAACACAATTATTTGCACCACAACACTAGTCACTTAACACTTAAATCGCACTGAAATTCACTTGTAAAGCTTCGATTATATCGCGTATTCACCTCTTAATAAGACTGACATCTGCGTTCCTCTGCGAGCTATTTATACCCCGGTCTATGAGTTCTAGAACATTCTTATAAAATCGACTCACTGTTTATACTGCCCAGAATATTCCAGGAAGCTACTCGAGATACACAGTACTGCTACTCGCCGCTAGATGGCGTTAGAGTCTCGACTCGATATATACAGTAATGCTATTCACCGCTAGATGGCGTTAGTGTCTCGAACATTCTAGATTTATGTCGAAATTTCTCGAGTACTTCACTATGCGATTGGCGTAACAATATTATTATCCACCACATCATTCATCTGCTAACCATGTTGGGCTTGGCTCCTAGTCTTACAGGGTGCAGCTGAAGACTAGTGTTGTACATAGAGCAACTGCCTATCTGACCACAACCCAGCGAGAGCGTAGATTAACTCTTTACTTGCTACTTCCAAGTCAGAAATCTGACTAAATCTGAGTCAGATTTTTTGGCTTCTGTCTATCCGCAACGACTGTCAAAGATGAATAAATGAGGCACAGAGAAATATCGATATACAATATGTTAACTAACAGAGTGCGTTCCCGTTAACCCGCAATAGTATAGCATCCATACATGCTAAAAATTATTACCATTCGGAAACAAATTTTTCTTTTTAAATATATAATATAAAAATTTTAAATTGACACGTAAAAGAAACACTCTGTACACGCGTACTTAAAGGACGGCAACGTTGCAATTTATTTATGAATGACGGGCTGCGTGTGCGGCGATCTAATTGATGTGCTTATACTATTGTGGGTTAACGGGAACGCCCTCTGTTAGTTAACATACTGTATTACTATCATCGCCCATCCCCAGACCAACCTCAGCAAGTATTGCTTAACCTTGAAAATTAACCCGTGCAGCTGTTATTAATTGGTCAAGAGCTTTTCCTGTGGTGTGTGGATCTACCGCATCACTCCATACCACTAAATGATACCGTGATGAAGGACTATCTTTATTATATTTTTCCTGATAGCTGTAACCTAGGAGTCTTTAAGTCAAGCTTGCTTCTAGGCAAGCGTGCATCATCTTCGATAGCATCATCGCTTACCATCAGGTGAGATGGTCGTCAAACACAACTTTACAATGAATAAAATACACCTATATAAAGGCAATGACGTAAAATACAGCAGTATTGCGCATTGTCATATGCCATCACTTAAGACCAGCTGTCGTATACAGGATATGAATAATATCCATACCTACTGAAATTGTACTCAAGTAGATAAGTACTGCTATACGTGAAGATGCCACGTGCGTTGGATTACTAGAGAAATATGTATTTAAAATTATTATCATTTTCACGTTTCGCGTAGTTTTTGACAGTCAAATTACTTTACAGAAATTCGGAATTAGACCTAGTATGTCCAACTTTATCACTTGTGCGTTCAAAATTGCACATAAATTAGCGGGTAAACCATTAATGACTCTTTTTCTTCCAACTCTGAGGAGAGACAGATAGATAGATCACATCAAATCAATTTTATTTGTGTAACATAGGTAGTGAATACAGTTCTATATAGAGAAACAGAATCAAATGAGAATTTAAGAATTAAAAAGGGTAACACTATGGGCGGCCTTATCGCTAAAAGCGATCATTTATAGACAACCTTCGGAGCGGAAGGGAGTCAGGACTAAGAACCCACGCTGGTTTGTCAGCTGTCCTTGCGTGTCCTTTAGAACAGCTGGTCTTTAAGGCGAATACTATCAAACCTGTAATACAGAGTATTTTTTTTATTGATTATCGTTTCGCGTTTCAGCACCATCTCACCTGATGGTAAGCCACGAAGTGGTCGGAGATGAAGCACGCTTACCTAGAAGTAATCTATTCCCTCTTGACTTAAAGAGCCCTAGGTTATCAATAAACTTTTTTTTTATTAAAGAGAACTAGCCATGTGGTTAGAATTCACATGACTAGCAATCTTGGTTAACCCCTCCAACTAAGCTAAATACGCTTGTGTCTGAATTGGGTTCACGGCAACAGTGTAATGGTATGGTAAACTAAACTATTGTCAAATCACTAACCAGTAATTTTCTCAATTCCAGAATGCATGGCTCCGCCCAGCTATGAAGAGGTCGTGGGCGTACACTACCCCAACTATCAGGTCCAGCCAATCACGGCACCGATAACCACTGCTCTAGCTCAGACATCTGCCCAGAGTACTGCAGAGACTAGAACAGAAACCAGAAGTAATGACACTGGAACCGTGACCAGAACAGCTGATGAAACTGTTGTGAACGTTCCGAGAACCGTTGCGGCTACCTCGTGATCACCATTATGTCGTTATCCAATGTATCAAGTCTTCCAGTATCACTGGCAGGTTAAGGCTATGCATTTACAGTTTACTAGTCTGAAAGTTTTCGTGATGTGATGAGAGTTGTGCAACGTTTTTAAGAAGAAGGATTTCATGTATCTTGAAATAAAGATGCTTTTGTAATGAGTAACTTTTGTCAGAGCTGGTTGAGTCAATACCGAGATAAAAATAACAGTTTTTAACCGCTAATAACCTACAACTGTTACCTATTTTAATAACGTTTGTCGTTGTTTGATATTTGCAGCTAGAAAAAGAACACTTTTTGTGTTAAGTTTTGTTTCTAGTTAAAATATAGGCTTGGGACCAAAATGTTACTTTTACAATGATGTAAGTTATTGAATTTTATAAAGCTTTTTACCAAAAATATTCCGTCTTTATAGAGGACGCAAGACTGAGTGTGATTGGTAAAAAGATCACGAAAATTGATGTTAATGATTGTTTCAATATGATGCAGATATTGAAACAATATTTGATTGATCAAATTTTGACTGTTGGACAAGTTTTTGTCAGTTTGCCATCGGACCAAACCGCTTGGACAACAGTCAAGTTAATTTAATATGTATATATTTTTTGATGTACCTATAAACGTTTAATATAAATTTAAATTAGAATAAGTTAAGTTTGTCTTTTATTTCTACCTATACTATCTTTGTCCGCGACTTCAAACCCATGGAAATTCCTGGATCTTCTTAAGGGCCTATACTACCTCAGCGCTTTTCACTCTTTATCTCGCTCGCACACTACTGGCCGCGGTCACGCGAGCAAGCGAGACAGGGTGACAGGGAAAAGACTCCAAGACACCGATAATTTAGTTTACTTCTTTTTACGGTGAAAATAATGGTAATTTAAAAAAGTAAATAACATAAGACCTGCTTTATAGTTAGTTCAATTAATATGCAAAGTTTCATTATCTAATTTGAAGTTATTTTTTTAATAACAGCGGTTTATTGTTCGGTTTGGAGGTAAATTTGGATTTTTTTTCTATCAAGAAAATTTTATGGAATCGTGTTTTCGTCAAACATAGTACCTAACATTAATCCTCAACTTTACTATATATTTATTTCAAAATTACTGCTGCAGTATTTTCGACATAACGGATGATCATGCTAAGCCATTTAAGGTAGTATAGGCTGTTAAGACTAGATGGCAAACTATAGTAGTATATACTATATATCGACGGTGTAGTATCAATATCTAATAACTACATAACCATGATTTTACAGGAAGCGAAAAAAACGTTTAATTTCTATATTTTTTAACTTTTGAATGAAAAATTAACTGATATTTAAAAAATAGTAGGAAACGTATGTGATGGTGATAATAATTTCAATAAAATATTTCAGGTTAGGGATATAAACGTAGATAGAAGTTATTGTTTCAAATTTAACTGAGAACCTAGTATTTATCGCGTAGATACAAGGTGTTGCATTTATAAATAAAATAGTCTTGATTTACATATCGTATTTCTTAAATTCGACTCAAATAACTCAATTCTTTTTTATCATCTAGGCACATTTGTTGTATTAACAAGTTCAACAAAACTTACAAAATTAAGACAGTTTAATTTTAGTGAAAATTACAATAGTTGAAAGACAACCTGTCCTTTGGTTATAACTTAATTTAGCACAAATCATTATAGCTTTGGCTCAAAAACTCTTGCATTCTAAGCCTTTTTGCTTGATTTCTCTTCCACAACACATGTTCAGCAATATTCGTTCATAATTCCATAATATTCAACAGATTCTAGGTCAGATTACTACTTTTATCAAAATCATTATCAAAATCGTTTTACAAAATAAGAATGGAGTCAGCAGTGCTATCATCAGTTTGAAGATTGGGAAAATGGCTAGCTCTATGAAAATTTAATAATATTGAGGGAATATCTACAAATTCTTCTGTTAGGATAGGTAGAGACAGTGTTGTTTTGCAGTCATTGAAGTTTCAGAGTCATGCGGTAAATCAGAAAGCGAGCAAAACTTAATGATGCGATGGAACTGGCAGTGGTCTAGTAGACTAAATGTAACACCAGTAGAGATGTTGTGTTCATGTTCATTTTTTTTTCTCTTTATTACATTCACGTCTTTGGCATTGTTCGTCAGGTCGTTGAGCTCCTTAGTAGTCCAAAGTTGAGCTTACAGACTAACTGACAAAGGCTTGCACTGACGGGATGGGTCTACTTCAATCCGTGTGTTCTTTCTTCAAAAGGTCATTTCAGACTAATCTACATAATCCTCATAAACGATTGTGAATATATGAACTATGTAGGTTATTTTATTCGAGTTACACATAATTGTCTGGCAGTTTGAGTGCTTTTGCGGCCTACACAAACGTCCTTGGTATTGTTCGTCAAATCGTTAAGCTCCTTGTTCTAAGTTGAGCTATACGTTATTTGACAAATGCTTGCACTGTATGGACAGGCCCACCCAAATCTGTGAGCATCTTTCTTCAAAAGATCGCCTCAGACTAAAACCTACAAGGTTCCCATATAATTGAACCAGTATAGATTGTATGGACTTTAAAAGAGACGGACCCCTGAGTTTGTTTCGGTGTTTCTTCTCAGGGTAGTCAGTTAGGAAACACCGGCCTCATCTAGTTTATATTTATGAAATAAAATGACGTGTAAAAGTGTTATTTAATAACCAATTTGCAAAATAAAGGTCATTTATCATTGGTAAAGCGGATGTTTCACTCATGAGGGCTAAGGCTCAGCTGATCAGTCTTAGTATTGGTGAAGCAGATATTTTCTGGCTGATCAGTCATATCATTGCTGAATCAGATGTTGTGCTCAGGACAACTAGGGCCTGGCTGATTAGTCATATTTTTGGCAAAGGAGATGTTGTGCTCAGGACGGTTAAGACCTGGCTGATGACTCATATCGTTGCTGAAGTAAATGGTGTGTTTAGGACTACTAAGATCTGGCTGATCACTCATGTCGTTGCTGAAGCAGATGTGCTTTGAACGACTTAGGCCTGGTTGATCCATCATGTCGTTGTTGAAGTAGATGGTGTGCACAGGACTACTAAGGCCTGGCTGATCACTCATGTCATTGCTGAAGCAGATGGTGTGTTCAGGAATACTAAGGCCTGGCTGATCATTCATGTCGTTACTGAAGCAGATGGTGTGCTCAGGACGGCTAAGGCCTGGCTGATCAATTATGTCAATGCTGTTGCAGATGATGTGCTCAGGACGACTAAGGCCTGGCTGATCACTCATGTCGTTACTGAAGCAGATGGTGTGCTCAGGACGGCTAAGGCCTGGCTGATCAATTATGTCGATGCTGTTGCAGATGGTTTGCTCAGGACGAGTAAGGCCTTTTTTTTAAGGCCTGGCTGATCAATAATGTCCTGTGTGAAGGAGCTTTCAGGACGGCCAAGGCCTAATGGATCAGACATGTCAAGATCATAACGGCTTGAGTTATCTTGAGTGGCACTAGTTTTGCTTGAGACGTCTGACAAACTTGATGTTCCGGCACTGACATTTTCAACAAAAATAGCTTCTTATCTAAAGGTTGAGCAATAACCTAAATAACAATTTATATAAAAAAAAATAATTTCAGCAAACGTTCTTTAAAAATAAAACTAATTAGTGTGATCAAAAAACTTACTAAGTGAAATTGAGGGCCAAAAACTTCTTTTTATTCCTGTTTTGTGGAACGCTTCAATTTAGTTACTTCTTCTTTTACCTGTAAACACTCCAATATCTTCTTTACTCGCATGCCTTGATAAAGGCGGTTATTTCACGACATTATTCTAAAAATAAAAACAAAATAACTAGCGACGTGTACATATCGTTAATTATTTTGTTTTTTTTTTATTTTATTTAAAACGAAAACCAATTTTTTCAAGATGGTAGACACTCGGACAATTACTTTTCGTTCTCTTCACTGCGATGCGACACTGCAACTAGCTCGTCTAGATGCAGTGTCGCATCGCAGTGAAGAGAACGTTTTCACGTTTTTTAGCATAGATATTCGGTATTGCAAGCAAAAATCAAGCACGATGACTTATTAGATATTTCTTTAAGCGAATATCTCATAAATAAGAACAATTGCAGACTGTATGTCTTTGCAAATACGAGCTCTTTCATATTATTTACCTACGAATATGCAATAAAGTGAAATTCGCTAAAATTTTAGTTAGTAGTTATTGATACTTCACCGTCGTTATGAATTATAAACGCGAAAGTTCTGATGTTTCGATGGATCGATGTATGGGTAGATGATTGTTACTCAATCACGCCAAAATTACGTAACGGATCTGAATGTTTGGTACGTAGATAGTTGACATCCTGGAATAACACATAGGCTAGCTACTTTTTATCTCCGAATTCCCACAGCATCGGGCTTTACGTTGGAAAACCTTTCCATACGAACGAAGTTGCTAGAGACGTCAAAAACTAGTTTTCTATAAATTTGAACCAAAAATCAGCTACGCGAACTCTGCTTCCTGATGCAGACATAAGATCATCAAGTGTTTCGATGACAGAACATGTGGAGCAAGATAGAACGTGGGCGATTGTCTGTGGAGACACCCCGCATATACCCTCGAGATCAGACAATCAAACAATTTCAAGCCGGCCATTCCCTCCCATTTTTGGGTAAAAATAACCTGGTTAAGCTATTTTGACGTTATTGAATAACAAACATCCATCTATTGCATATATCCTAAAATACTCTATGGAGGAGTGATATGAAGATTCGAATGACGTTATTGCGATACACGCCATTTTGAAAAAAAAATTAAGAGTGGTACACCAGTTCGAAAACACATTAAGTCGAAAACCACTATATCGAATAACGTAGTCGCGAACACGCTGATTCGAAAAACTGTTTGAATGGTACGAAAGTCTTGGCATTGAAATACACTGTTGTGAATAGCATATTCCAATCTGAATTTATCTGGGGATCGAATTCGTGACCCAGTGATTACCAAGAATTACCTACGCTACGATGATAAAACTGACACTGAGCTAGTTGTCTATACTACTACTAAGTATAAATGATTAATAATATTACTTATTATGATTTAGCTATATATCCCTAGCATGCTTACCGTTTTGATAAGGCTTTATTAGGGTCGCGAGTTCGAACCCCAGACAAATTCAGATTGGTATATGCTATTCGATACAGTGGATTTCAATGCCAAAACTTTCATACTAGCGTACCATTCAAACAGTTTTTCAAATCATCGTGTTCGCGACAACGTCATTCGATATAGCGGTTTTCGACTTAATGTGTTTTCGAACTGGCGTACCACTCTTAATTTGTTTCGAAATAGCGTGCGTCGCAATAACGTCATTCGAATCTTCGTATCACTCCCAGAAAAGAGCAAGACGTTTCAAGAATAGAGTTGGGTTATAAGGTTTCTAGTTTAGCCGTATGCAGCTGAGTACTAGTGTTGTACACGGAGCGTCTGCCTATCTGACCTCCACAACCCAGTAACTGGGTAACACGATAGCCCTTGGCAGGGCTAATGTCACATTTTCTTGTTTCTGAGTATCCGTAACGCCTGACAAAGATTAACGAATGACAGCCGAGACCAAATGTGTTTTTCGAGACACTGAGACTGACTGACTGACTAAGATAGTCACCAATTAGGACTTGTTTCATAACCTTAAAGAACCGGCCAGCTGTTATTATGTAGCCATGAAGTCTTCGGTTTCAGGTAAAAATAACAAAATATGAGAACATTTGCAGGTACTGTCTAATTTTTGACATGAGAGTCAAAATACTTACAAAGTACGTTCTTCTTCTGCTACGCTAGCGACAGTTTAAGAGCAGTAAAAATGCATTGCAGAAAAATACACTCACCGCTCACAATGCAAGCACGGCAGATGCTTGGTCAAAGCATCTAGATCCAATGGAAAAAGACTTGTATGATATATAAAAATAAATAAATATAGTATAAATATATTAGCAGCAGTGCACCGTTCGCTCCCGTGGACCTTAAAAAATAAAATAAAATAAAATGTATTTAATTCAAGTAACGTAACTCATATAAGATTAACATAATCAGAAAAAAATTTACAAAGAATAAATGAAAATGAAAATGACAATTACAATAAAAAACAGAATTATATGAAGATAAAAATGTCCACAAACAAAATAAAGTGAATAAAATAAATTTGTCATAATATTTTTTTCTATAATTAAATTATGCTATAATTGAATAGAGACTTTACCACGATAAAAGTATATCACTCGTTTGTTGCAGTCGGGTCGAAAGTCTATAAACATTCTCAAGATTCAAGCTACTTCTATATCAATTTCATCCAAATCCATCCAGTGCTTTCGAAAATGAGTGCGTTAAAATGAACAAACAAACTGTTCCGCTTTATAATAGTTATTAGTATGAACCTGCCACTTGCACCTTTAAACCTTTAAAGCAAGTGAACAGGCATCTTCTTCTTCTTTATTCTGCTTGATTGAAAACCTATCAAGTTCTAAAAATTTATCAATCTGAATTTGTAATTAAAGGGATATTTAAAAGCTTAGAATATAAATAACTAGTTTCTGCCAAGCTAGTACATTATATTTTTAAATAAGGAAGGGTTTTCACGTATTAATCCCGATCCTGTGGGAATTTCGGGATAAAAAGTAGCCCGTCTCCATGGTCCAATAAGTATATCTCTATGTAAAATTTCATCAAAATTAGTTCAGTCATTTTAGCGTGAAAATTGGACATACATACACCCTTTCGAATTTCTAATATTAGTAGGGATTGGCGGCCGTGATGAATGAAACTCGTTAAATAGAATATTTTTATAAATAACTAGCTTTGTGCTATGACTTAGCTCCTGTAACTTAGTAACCTATTCACTCTCACACGTATGGTAGACATCCCACCCTTCCTCCTCCTCAATTCGGTCCTTCAGTGCTGAGGATCGTGGCTACGACGGAAACGTTGCAACAGGTTCCTTCATCTACTACGGTCTTCAGCTTGATGGAGAGCCTGGGACATCGGCATCTGCAGTACTTCGGACACCAGGTCAGCCCATCGTCTGAGACTGCGTCCTCTTGGTCGTTTATATTGCCGGGAACTAGGAGCTTTTCCAAATTGTCTATACTACGGCGTGCTATATGAACAAACTACTGTATTATTCTACGGAGGCATATTGTGGAGAGGCGCTGTTGTGTGTTTTGCTTGATGTCCTGTAAGATCGAGATGTTAGTGCGACGCGCTGTCCAGGGGATGCATATCATTCTTCGCCAGCACCACATCACGAAAGCGTCGGCTCTTCTCCGTTTCTTTTAGAGCTAGCCCAGCCTTCAGAACCGTAGAAGAAAATAGGAAACACCAATGCGCAGATAATGTGAATTTTTGTGTTTCTTCTGATGTTGTGGTCTTTCCAAATCTTACTTCTTTTTTATAATTGATAGGCTTACGTTTGACCACCATATCACCTGATGTTAAGCGAGATTTAAAGACTCCCAGGTTATAGCTACCAGGAAACACAGACTCCGGTAGGGAATTCCACTCCTTAGCTGTACGCACGATGAAAGTATTTCCCAAAACGTTTAATGCGTATGTCCACCGTGTAACGTTGGCGCATCGCCGTTTGTCTCGTAGTCCGATGATGGAACGGGCTTGGTGGAATTAGATTGTAACCGATAGAAAACTGACAGGCTTGCAACACGCCGCCGATGTTGATGCCGATGATGACTTCACTTACATTTCAACCGTACACACATTTTTTACGTCGTACTTCAGATACTTCAGATTTGCTGGCTTCTGAGTCTGACTATCCGTAACAACTATCAAAAATGACGAAATCACAACCGAGACCAACAACTTAACGAGCTTTCCGAGGCACAGAGTATCACACCGCCAACTTCCAAACTCCGGTCTACTACTAAGAGTACCTTACAGAAAAAACCAATAGCACTTTTTCCCGACCCGGGAATCGAACCCAAGACCTCGTGCTCAGCATTCGCGCTTGCGAGCACTCAACCAACGAGGCAGTTGCTGCCAGCAGGCAGCCCCTCCCGGAGTCTGCGTTTCCTGATAACTAAAACCTGGTGGTCTTAAAGTCGAGAGCGAATAGTTTACTTCTAGATAAGCGTACTTCATCTTCGACCAGATCATCGATTACGATAAGGTGAGGTCGTGGTTAAACGATAGCCTGTAGACAAATTGTTTTGTAAGGAGATTAAAAATAACACGTCACTTTTTTATTTATTTATTTATTAATGACACACCAATAACTTGTTCACGATCGAATACATATTTAAAAAATGTTACAAATAGGTATAGTTTGTACTGAATCCGTCATTTATGGGTGTGCACAGCACTTTTATAGGCAATAAGAATATTTATGCTAAGAAAATTGAGATCACGATAATAATACTTTAAATTACATAGAAAATAAATAAAAAAATACATTTAAATTTTAATAATTAAAATACACAGAATACATATGTATTTTAATTTAATTGCTTTGTATTATAACTTATAATGATAACACAGAAAAAAAATGGCAATGAAAAATATAAAAGATAAAAATTCTATTATACAAATTAAATTATCATTTTTCAAAAAAGATTACAAATAAGCTAGGTAAGACAAAATATAATTTCGAGTAGAATAAACAACAAAAATTCGAGTACTTCTACTCGAACAGTCATATTTAATTTAATTGATATTTTTTGGTCATGCAGTCTTCATAAGAATTATTTAGGTAACATGTTACGTAATGTGCAATAAACTGTCTACATAAACAGCGTAGGACTAACGTTATTCAGTCAGTTACATTAGTTGTATTATCATAATGTACAGCACTATTTATAGCTAAACAATATTATGCGCAGCACGTATTGCGGGTCGTTTTTACGAAGGCGCTGAGGAAGTCACGACTTTTCCCTTCCCAGTCCTATTCCAGGAGTTATTTGTTAGAAATGTTATCCTATTCACACGGTAAAAAAGCTTTTGCATCAAGTTATATCGACGGTCTAATTATCAGAATTCGTAACTCCATTTGAGTAAATTTTACAGAAGCAAGAAAAAACTGTTTTATTTATTCATTTATGGCAATATTTCAACTTCTGATTCAAGGGTAGAATTGATAGAGAATTTTTTTTTTTTTTAAATATTGCTTTGTGTTTGTGAGAAAATTGACTTAAGTAAAAATTTTCTAGCCACGGTGTTTGGAGTTAGAAAGTGTAAATGCAGTACTTTATTTTTTATACAGACTTTTTATTTTTTAGATTGATAAATGTACATACCCCATCGTATAATTGTTTTTGGGAAATAAGAAGTATTCGATTGTATAGATTATATAAATTACTGCACGAGATGGCATTAAAAGTCCATTTTCGTTTTTTTTT
This sequence comes from Tholera decimalis, assembly GCA_943138885.2. NCBI lineage: Eukaryota > Metazoa > Arthropoda > Insecta > Lepidoptera > Noctuidae > Tholera > Tholera decimalis. The sequence continues at coordinate 38,963,063 of OW964573.2, read as the reverse complement.
TTTTGGAGTTACGTATTTTGATAATTAGACCGACGATATGTATATAGGATAGTATTACTATTAATAATAGTCCACAGGCATTCATATACAAATCGAACCTGTTGTTTTTCCTAAACTCAGATTAGTGTATTCGAAATTCACATTGTATAGAAAGACTAGTATTTGCGTGTTGCGCGAGGTGCAAGCACCTCGCGTGCTTGTGAAAAAAAAAAAGGGTGGGGGGTGATGGGAGGGGTTTAGTATTTGCGTGTTGCGCGAGGTGCAAGCACCTCGCGAGCTTGTGAAAAAAAAAAAAAAAAAAAAGAGGGGGGGGGGGGGTGATGGGGGGGGGGTTGCACAAGTATTTCGACTAAAGCATTGCCCCTCTAAATGAATCTGAAAAAAAAAATGTTCCAAGTCTCTTAGATTCCGAGATCCGCCTAAAGGGAGGGGAGAAGGGGGGCGGGGGGGGGACTTTGAAAAATGGTTTTTACTTTACCGAGCCTCCTCTATACGAATCCGTAAAAAAAAAAAATACGGGTCTCGTAGTTTCCGAGATACGATAGGAAGGGGGGAGAAGGGGGGGGAAAAGGGGAGGTTTGGCACTTTTCCCGTAGGTTTAAGAGTTACTTGTTTACGAGTCTGTCAAAATATACCCACCTCCCCATCCACCATCTGGGAGAACAATTATGTCAGTGAGTCAGTGAGTGGTAATTTAGCTTTATATAGTATAACTAGTATTTGCGTGTTGCGCGAGGTGCAAGCACCTCGCGTGCTTGTGAAAAAAACGAAAGCATTGCCCCTCTAAATCAAGTATTTGCGTGTTGCGCGAGGTGCAAGCACCTCGCGTGCTTGTGAAAAAAGAAATTGGTATTTGCGTGTTGCGCGAGGTGCAAGCACCTCGCGAGATGGTGAAAAAAAAAAAAAAAAAAAGAGGGGGGGGGGGGGTGATGGGGGGGGGGTTGCACAAGTATTTCGACTAAAGCATTGCCCCTCTAAATGAATCTGAAAAAAGAAATGTTCCAAGTCTCTTAGATTCCGAGATCCGCCTAAAGGGGGGGAGAAGGGGGGCGGGGGGGGGACTTTGAAAAATGGTTTTTACTTTACCGAGCCTCCTCTATACGAATCCGTAAAAAACAAAAAATACGGGTCTCGTAGTTTCCGAGATACGATAGGGAGGGGGGAGAAGGGGGGTGAAAAGGGGAGGTTTGGCACTTTTCCCGTAGGTTTGAGAGTTACTTGTTTACGAATCTGTCAAAATATACCCACCTCCCCATCCACCATCTGGGAGAACAATTATGTCAATGAGTGAGTGAGTGAGTAGTAATCTAGCTTTATATAGTATAACTAGTATTTGCGTGTTGCGCGAGGTGCAAGCACCTCGCGTGCTTGTGAAAAAAAAAAATGGGGGGGTGTGATGGGGGGGTTTAGTATTTGCGTGTTGCGCGAGGTGCAAGCACCTCGCGAGCTTGTGAAAAAAAAAAAAAAGGGGGGGGTGTGATGGGGGGGGGGGGGGGGTTGCACAAGTATTTCGACTAAAGCATTGCCCCTCTAAATGAATCTGAAAAAAAAAATGTTCCAAGTCTCTTAGATTCCGAGATCCGCCTAAAGGGGGGGAGAAGGGGGGCGGGGGAGGGGGACTTTGAAAAATGGTTTTTACTTTACCGAGCCTCCTCTATACGAATCCGTAAAAAACAAAAAATACGGGTCTCGTAGTTTCCGAGATACGATAGGGAGGGGGGAGAAGGGGGGTGAAAAGGGGAGGTTTGGCACTTTTCCCGTAGGTTTGAGAGTTACTTGTTTACGAATCTGTCAAAATATACCCACCTCCCCATCCACCATCTGGGAGAACAATTATGTCAATGAGTGAGTCAGTGAGTGGTAATCTAGCTTTATATAATATAACTAGTATTTGCGTGTTGCGCGAGGTGCAAGCACCTCGCGTGCTTGTGAAAAAAAAAAAACAAAAGGCGGGGGTTGATGGAGGGGTTTAGTATTTGCGTGTTGCGCGAGGTGCAAGCACCTCGCGAGCTTGTGAAAAAAAAATAAAAAAAAAAAGAGGGGGGGGGGGGTGATGGGGGGGGGGGTTGCACAAGTATTTCGACTTAAGCATTGCCCCTCTAAATGAATCTGAAAAAAAAAAATGTTCCAAGTCTCTTAGATTCCGAGATCCGCCTAAAGGGGGGGAGAAGGGGGGCGGGGAGGGGGGACTTTGAAAAATGGTTTTTACTTTACCGAGCCTCCTCTATACGAATCCGTAAAAAGAAAAAATACGGGTCTCGTAGTTTCCGAGATACGATAGGGGGGGGGGAGAAGGGGGGGGAAAAGGGGGGGTTTGGCACTTTTCCCGTAGGTTTGAGAGTTACTTGTTTACGAATCTGTCAAAATATACCCACCTCCCCATCCACCATCTGGGAGAACAATTCTGTCAGTGAGTCAGTGAGTGGTAATTTAGCTTTATATAGTATAAAGACAGGATGGAATTTTACGTCACGGTTAGCGCAGTAAATGAGCGATCGGTTACTAAGCTCCGTGTTTGATCTCGGGGTTTGATCCCCCAAGGAACAAGTATTTGTATGGCCTACACAGTTGTTCCGGGTCTAAGTGTTTGTACGTGAGGTTTTACATGGGGGATATGTATACAGGAGAAATATTCCCAGTGTATATTTTCTTCTTAATTAGAGTCATTATCTTTTTAAGGAAGAAAGTTAAATAAAAATAGTTATAACCTTATAGTCTTCAAGTTGAGAGGGAATGGTTACTTCTAGGTAAGCATGCTTTATCTTCAAAGAGTGTTTCATCAATAAAAAGCCTGTCTCGATACCAGCTGTGTTATTCTGTAAGACCTCATTCTAAACTTCGAATCTGAATCCGCTGTGAGTTTATTGATTGGCATTCTAAAAACTCGGTTGTTAATTCGAATTTACACTAGCGCTACCCTTGCGAGCGTGTCAGCGAGTTGAACTAAAGATTTTGACAGATAAAGTATGAGACGACGATGATGAGAAGTGGCATTCGGTAAGGTAATAATTCCTCTGTCATTTCGACGCTGTTTACAGAATGCAAAATCACTTTGAACCATAAGCAAAGTGACATTGTATAGCTATGTGAGATGCGAGCTGTTGTTCGAATTTTATAGAATCGACGTACTGTAACCTACCTACCGTTGAATTAGGTAGCGCCTGTAACTTTAGTTACTGTTAATATTTAAATGGTCGTGCTTTGTTAACATACTCTCAGTAGGTAGTTTTTACGCTTAATAATGAAATAACTATATATTTATTAAACAAAAGTAAATTAGATGAGGTCGGTGTTTCCTAACTGACAACTCTGAGAAGAAACACCGAAACAAAATTCAGATGTCAACGTTTCTTTTGAAGTCCATACAAACCGTAGTGATCAAATCGTATGAGAAACATGTAAGTAGATGCCTAAGATCATTGCTATGGGAATAGTCAATTACAAGTATAGCAAGTCATGACCAAATTCGTGGAGGCAATCGCTGAGGTACATACGCCTCACAGGCACTATACCTTCAGTTTTTTTCATTGGGTAAAGAGGAAGAGAGTGTCAGACTTCTACTGACTAAAAACCCACCCATTTCATTCAACTGCCCTTACATTCCGGGCTGCGGTACCTCGTTAGCACATTCCCGAAACCCTGAGTCAAAACCATGCCTGTACTATTAATTAAGGCATGCGGGTTTTTGGGGTGTAGGTCCCTCAGAGTAAGGACTCTGACCGCACTTAAGTGTCCTCAGGCAGGATGGTGGTACAGCGATCTTGTTGACCTTTAATAATACGATTTATGATCCTAGTATAGATGAGGAAAAACCCATGTTATGGGGACATTTTCTTCGTTTATTTGAACAAATTAGAACGAAGATCAAGAATCAGAACCTGTGCGGTACCGCGCTGGCAGGACCCAAACATGCTGCTGCGTTCAGCTGTACCAACAACGCAGCTGTATGTGTCCAGATTGCATCACTCCACGAAGGTTGAGGAGATCGTGGAGTACATTCGTGTAAAAACCAACTGGACTTTATTGAGGGTTGTGAAGTTGGAGCCGCGCCACAATACGAATTTCAAATCGTTCGTGGTACGAGTTCCAACCCTCCAACTGGAGACTTTGAGCCTCCAAGAGTTTTGGCCAAAGGGTGTCATGTATCGACGATTTCGTGGGAGACTACGTGACACCCCGCAGCGTAACACGACGCCGCCACTTCGTGCATAGTGATAATGATAGTGTTATGAAAATATGTGTTAGTATACAACGTGCCGGGCACGCCGCAATTGCGGCGGTAAGACCCCTCTTTGAGGAGTGGCTAGATCGGCGTCACGGCGTCCTGACCTACCGCATGACGCAGGTCCTCACCGGACACGGAAGTTTCGGGAGGTACCTGTGTCTGATGGGTAAGGAAGAGACGCCTGGGTGTCACCACTGCGAGGGTCGCCCTGAGGACACAGTCGAGCACACGGTGCAGGACTGCCCAGCTTGGGCAGAGCACCGACATGTCCTCACGGCGACAATAGGCGGAGACCTCTCGCGCCCGGCCTTGGTCGAGGCCATGCTGCGGGGCGAGAGGGAGTGGGAAGCGGTCGCCTCCTTCTGCGAAGCAGTCATGCTTGCGAAGGAGGAGGCGGGCCGCGTGAGGGAGAGGATGGCGTCCTCCCTCCAGCCCAGCCGCAGTGGTAGACGCCCACGGCGTCGGACGTCGGCCGACGATCTCCGGCCACCGTAGGCGCGGGCATGCAGACAGCGAGTAAAGGGCAACTCGCTGTCCGACCATGGACCATGCCCGGGTCGACGGCGCGTCGTGTTCCACGCGCGCCTCAAAGAGCGTCAGCAACATGACGAGGCCCCCTCTGCAGAGGGCCGAAACCCGCCGGGGTCGTGGGACTCATCCCGTTACCGTGGCCCCGGTATGTAAAGGGTTATTGAAGGAACACCGTGGATTTTAGTCAGTAAAAGTCTGACAGTCCCTCCCACCCTGCCCGGAGTGGGAGGACTTATTTGATAATTTTACCACGCTAAAAAAATAAAAAAAAAAAAAAAGTATACAACGTGTAATTTAAAGGGTATATACAAATACATACCGAGTGCTGCACGGCTTCTTTGGATGATAACAAACGATTTGGCAAGGGTTTTCTAATCCTATGTCTACATGTGTGGAGCATATTATAAATTTCAATACATTGATACCAGAGACCGAATTTTTCAAATTAAGAAGAACGAAGAGAATTATCGTTATATTGGCAAGTGACGTGGAAAGTGATGACTCTCATAGTGCTGTGACACGTTTGTTATTACTGGTATTCAAGAAACATAAATGAAACCAATAATTTGGGGTCAATTCTGTGAGTCACTTATTTTGAGCTGAAACTTTGCATAGCGACTCTATAGTCTGTTATGCAAAGTTTTAGCTCAAAATAAGTGACTCACAGAATTCAGCTCAAAATACAACACCTGGTACAGACCAGGTGTTGTCTTCAGTCGTTTTGGATAGATATGGGGTTTCCGTTACACGTTGTATAGTTTATTGTGTAATTGAATGTATTTTTTTGTATGAATTAGAAAAATATGTATTAGTCTATTGTTACTTATTATGTATGTATATTTTCTATGGGCCTTAGAAGCGTGAAATAAATAAATAAATTAAATTAAATTAAAAAGGAGAACTAGCAATTTTGGTAGAATTTATATTATTAGCAATGTTGTTAACCCCTTCCACGAACCTAAATATGCTTGTGTCTGGAGCGGGTTTACGACAATAGTGTAATGGGTGAGGTTAGAACTCTCGATCTCTCGATCACAAGGTCTGACACCAGCCATTAGGCTTAATTTTTGTCCACTGATTGGAGAGCAGTGTGCAGTGGTGTTGGTATATTTACACAAATAATGTACATAACCTATGATCTGCAACTCGCAAGTGGGGCTCATAACCATTGGGCGACCACCAGGGGCGTGCATAGGATTATGACAGGGCATGCGGCGGAGTAAAAACACACAAAAACTTCTTCTTTTATAGATTTTTTGCATAGCCACAGCCACGCATCGTAGCATGGTGGTGATGCGTGGCTGTGGCTATGCTAAAAATCTATAAAAGAAGAAGCTTTTGTGTGTTTTTACTCCGCCGCATGCCCTGTCATAATCCTATGCACGCGCCTGGCGACCACTGATGTTACCCAATTCAATTAGATATATTGCTTCTACTTCGCAAACAGATACGTGATACTAAGACAGAGGTAGATACAAAAGCTTTTTGATCAAAAGGGAGCTGGAATAAAGAAGATATGGATTGTTTTTGTAAATAATAATATGAAGAAATACGAAGAGTAACTAATGGAAGAAAAGATCGATTTCAATAAAGTCAGGTAGCTTCCTAAACCCAAGTTAACAGATTCTACGAGCACTTAGTACTAATGACGGGGCTCGAGTTGTAAAGAGATACCGCAGCCCAGTACGCAATGGGAACAAAATGAACAGAGTGGGTTTATAGTAAAGATGCGCCGAATGCAGGTTCAACCGAATACGAATGTTCGGCCGAATATTCGGTCCTATTCTGCGCGGTAAACAGGTTTCAATTCAATACATTTTATTTAACGTATATAGAGCTATATATATTTATTTAAACAAAACTTAATTTGATTATATGTATACATATTTTAATGCTTGTGTCGGTTCCTGAAAATAGTTGTTACTGAAAACAGTGTTCTCAAAATTGTTAATTACATAGAAATTTAATTATAATAATTATAATTTAATTTTATTTAAAGAGTTTGTTAAAGTTAAGCTTTTTTATTTTGTCAATAATTAATTGGCACAAAAATAGTGTTACTTTCATTTACAAAAAAACTATGTACGAATTTCGGAATAAACCATACTTATGAAGTAACTAGTTAACCTTACAATCTAATAAAATGTAATTGTTTTTAAATGTAAATAATTATATAAATATTCGGTAATTATTCGGCAAATCAATCGAATATTCGGCCGAATACGAACATGAAAAAATGTACTGAATACGAATATTCGGCCGAAACTTCGGCGCATCTCTGGTTTATAGTCAAAGTCTTCTATTCGCTCCACCCAGTGCGGCAGGAGTCATAGAACGTTCCCAATACCCCGGCAGGCATTAGGCCCCGTGAATGCTGCTGATCACTCTTTAAAGAGCGCGTGGAACAAGATACACCGCCGACTCAGACTTGGTCCTTACCGGAAGGTGAGCTACCCCTGCTCACCGTCCGCAAGATGATTTTAACAAGGAAGTATCAACGATTGAATATAAATTGACACAGTTAAAAATTATTACGTAAGTAAGTAGATTGATTAACAGTAATAAAATAAATTAAAAATGTCATTTAAAGACAACCATTTTTTTATTGTTTTCAAGACTTTTGCTTGCGACAATTGCTTGACTTTTGCTTGACATTGGCTTGCGTTTGACCACCATCTCATCTGATGGTAAGCGATGATGTGGTCGAAGATGAAGCACGCTTGTCTAGAAGAAACCTATTTACTCTTGACTAAGACCCCCAGGTTAAAGCTTTCAAAAAACACAGACTCTGGCAGGAAATTCCACTCAGCTGTACGCACAATGAAAGTATTCCCAAAACGTTTTGTGCGTGGCGATGCGCCATCGTTACATGGTGGACAGCCTACCTAGATAAAATGAATACACAATTTTGTTCAAATATATTTATTACATAGTATGAGATAACGGGTTAACCAAATAGCATAATACATAATTAAATTCATTTCAACTACAGATATTAATTCCATAAGTTTCTGTAATAGGTGTCCGTAAAAGCCTAGTAGCAATGCGCCTGGCACTCGAGATATGCGAGCCAAGTTACTAATGACGTGTTAACCTTTTAAGGGCGCAGTGATTGGAGCCAAGAAAAAAGGAAGATATAAAAAAGGAAACAGATATAAATATGTATTTGTTTGACCTACTTGAGAGGTATTATGGTGCACATAGAATTAGATGGTGATGGTGAATCAGTCCTACATCCTACTAATCTAAATATATACAACGTGTAATTTAAAGGGTATATACATACCAAGTGCATGGTTTCTTTGGATGATAACAAACGATATGTCAAGGGTTTTGTAATCCTACGTCTACATGTGTGGAACTTATTAGAAATTTCAATACATTGATACCAGAGACCAAAATATTCAAATTAAGAGGAACGAAGAGAATTATCGTGTTATTGGCAGGAGACGTGAAAAGTTATTGACCCTCATAGTGCTGTGACACGTTTGTTATTACTGGTATTCAAGAAACATATGAAACCAATAATTTGGGGTCAATTCTTTGAGTCACTTATTTTGAGCTGAAACTTTGCGTAAAGACTCTATACCAGATGTTGTCTTCAGCCCTTTTGGATAGATATGGGGTTTCCGTTACACGTTGTATAACTCAAAGGTGACTGACTGACTGACTGACATAGTGATCTATCAACGCACAGCCCAAACCACTGGACGGATCGAGCTGAAACTTGGCATGCAGGTAGATGTTATGACGTAGGCATCCGCTAAGAAAGGATTTTGTGAAATTCCCACGGGGTCGGGATTTACACGGGAAAAACTTCCCACGCGAACAAAGTCGTGAGCAACTGCTAGTATTTTATAAATGCGAAAGTTTGTGAGGATGTACGTACCTATGTTTGTTGCTCTTTCACACAAAAACTGCAGAACGGATCCGAATGAAATTTGGTAAGTAGATTGTGTGATGTGACATCCTATTCTTTTGAATTGAATTGGATATTTTTATCCAATCGGAATAATCTCCCACGCTAAATAAGTCACGAGTATAGCTACTTAATATAATATTTATTATTAAAAATATATAATACCACGATATTGCCCATTTCCGGCCCCACGCGTCAATACAAACTTAATCTTACAATCTATTGATCATGAGTTTGTCAACATAACTTGATCAATTTAAGAAGACGGTAACTAACGACAGCACTGTTAGTTATATGCACCTTTTTAACTTTGACACTGTTATTTACATACTTTCGAGCGCACTGAGTAGTGAATGAATGGAATTATATATCGACAATTGTATTTTGTATTCAGAATACGAGATAATTCATAAATGACAATGCCCGATCATGACCCAGTCATGGTTATCATTTACAGAAAAAGTAAAATGATGAAAATAATTGGGACGACTAAAGAACCTTTTCATAATACATTGTTTTTCTTTAAAAGTTGAGGTTTACAATTTTATGAAAAAAAGAATTAAATCCCGGAAATTATTTCTTGCCATTTCCTATTTTCTGATAACCATCTGCGTTACATAAAACGCATGTACAAAACTAAAAAAAATAAGTATGTAACTATAAAACAAATATAATTTTACATAAAATATTACATAAAGATTATAATTATGCGTAACATTTATTTGTTGTTTAAATCGTTAAAGATGAAATTGCAAATATTTATTTATTTATTTATTATTTATTTCGGTATTACCCATAAATGTATTAGTAATGACTTAAACTATGTTAGTATATACTTATAATAAATCTCGACAAAATTAAAACTATTAAACAATCAAGACCAGGATCTACCATCCTCTGGGAACACCCGGTAGCAGCACATGCATTGCGCACAGATGTCCCATCAAGTTGCCCTCGGTCTTACTAACAATCACATTCAGGAGACTGTTGGCACTGTCACGCAAGCGATGCAGCAATGATGCAGACCTTTTACGCATTATTGCAAAAAAGTCGTCAGTGCGTGCTTCTGCGAACATCCCTGACGCGCTAAAATAACGTGGTAGTGACAACAGTATCCTAAATGCATTGTTATATTTCACGTGCAAGGCATTGTACGTTTTTAGCGTGTATCTGGTCCATAGGCTGCAGGTGTAAAAAGATTGGCAATATGCCTTAAACAGAGTAATCTTGACATTACTGTCGCATCTCACAAACCTAATGTTGCATCTTACGGCAATGCCCTGCGCTATCTCTCCATGTCACAGGTATCCGAGCCATCTTCTGTAACCCAGTGACCGAGGTATTTAAACTGCTTAACTCTATTAAGCACAGTACTACACAAAGAGACTTGTGGTACTATGTCATAGGTCTTATTATGTGCTTTGAAAACGAGCAGCTCACTTTTCTTAGCATTATACCTCAGTTCATGAGCACCAGCGTAAGACTTACAAATGTTCAGCAGTTTCCTAAGTGCACTGATTGATGGACTCAGCAGCACCATGTCATCAGCATAGCTAATGTTATCAACCGACGACCAAAAGAGGAGGTTATCAATTCGACGCGTATATATATTTTTTTTTTAATTTATGGTCACCGAGTACTCGAAGACGGCTGAACCGATTTAGAAAATTCTTTTTTGTTTGATTGGGTATACTTCGAAATTGGTACCATTTGTCACCAAGTTAGGATTTGGTGATGGGATCCTGGAGAAATCGAGGGAACTCTTCAAATATTATAGGCACACCTATGACGTTTTGGGTATTTCTTATAGTAACTTGTGCAGTTGCTCTCAAAAAGTACCATTTCGGGAAGTGGAACTGATGATGAAGACCACAGATGGTCACCGAAACTACTCAATAATAAGTATTTCGTGGATTGCGATTCGATTACTTGAATATGGATGTTAAGCACTTTATGCTCGTCACAATGCATATGGTGATGTATAGCTGATGGTGAAGTACCAGGAGAACTCCTCAAAAATTAACGGCCCATGGAAAAGTAATATTTTGTAAAATTTTATAAGTAGTTGACATTTAGGCTCTGGTAACTAGGTAAATTAAAAATCAACCAACTAAAAATAGTGAAATAAAAACTTTTTACCAAAAAATTAAACCGACTCCCAAAAAACACTGCAAAGTGAAAAGTAACTTTAATTTCGGAAGACGGTGCCAAAAACGAAAATACAAAACTAAAGACACCGACTACCGAAATTAAAGTTATTTTTCACTTTGCAGTGTTTTTTGGGAGTCGGTTTAATTTTTTGGTAAAAGGTTTTTATTAAAGGAAACTCCGTCCATCATGCATCCAACTCCAGAGCTGCTGAGTTCCTCAATCAGCTTATTCACATACAAATTGAATAGCTTGGGTGAGGTTAAACCTCCTTGCCTTACTCCACATTCTAGCCTGTATACATCAGAGTAGGAATCTGCCCACCACACAGTGTTATGTTGGTTACTATACCAGAACTTAAATACATTATGAAAATCAAAAAATTATTACAATCATAGTTCTGAATTCGGTGTAACGAAACGTTATGAAGCACTCAAGTCAGCTGTCAGTGTCAATAATAAAATATCCATAGATATAGAATTCCGATATCTATGAAAATATCATTCATCTCTAGAGGTGTGAAAGTAACGAAATAAAGCGTACCCGTATGTATTCGTTACTCCATTAGTACTCGTTACCATGTATCGTTACGGTACTCGTTACATTTGATACGTCATTCATAATATAGCACCAACGCATCGAGTCGTATTGCGTATTCTGTAGTATGACGTCGCGGCGTCGCATCATTCGTAATTTGTAAAACTATACAACATAACACATTCATGAGAACCATGCTAAAGCCTAATTTACGAAAATTATTAATTTTGCATGACAACTTCACACAATTTTTACTACTTTGCCAAAGCTAACAGTTTGGTATACATAGTTTAAACACAAAACATTAAAGACTATTGTATTCAAAATTCAAATTCCTTTTTTCAGGTGATGATATTCCATAATTAATTGTTGTGTACATATACAATTGATTTGATTTAAATGAATTACATTGTAAGTAACGAATGAGACCCTTTTTTAGTAAAGAGGAAATTGTCTTTTGAAGAAGTTGTCTTTTGTGAACACTCCACTATTTGCTTACTCCGTGTTATGACAGTAATAGTTTCTGTCATGTGAGTGTCGGCGAAGGTGATAACTGTCAATATGGATTAATGACGACGTTATCAACCTACATAGGTTGATAACATTATACTATCTTACTTCCTACTTATAATATACGAGTACATAATAATGTAATCTGTATTGTTTTTAGCTCCCACGGCAATTTCAATGTTCCACATTTAGATTCGTAAATAATTTTCTTTAAAACTCAATTTTAAAAAAATCTTGAGAAACACGATAGAATTAAATTATACCTAATAAGTTAAAAAATTGCAATGTAAATGAATTTTGAATTATCAATTATGTTTCTAGGTGTCTAACAATACTCTGGGCGTTATACTCGTATATAAAGACTCCGTTTTGTGTAAATGCGAGAATGAACATTGTTGACTCTTACATTCGTTTTTGTTAGAGTTCCGTAGCCGAATGTCAAAAGAAGGAACCCTTATAGATTCGTAATTTCTACAGTGCATATTAGGACTACACATGTGAAACTTGGTAGGTAGATGTATTCTGTGAACCGCTTTCCGATTTTTATTCCCCATGGTACATGGAACTTTAACTTGAAATATATTTTTTCATCAAACCTATACGTGAGTGTAGGCAAGCAACCTTGTAGACCGACCCAAGCGGTTGATAGATAATTATATTCTTTATTGTACACCATAACAGTAAAACAAACGCGAGCCTATTATCAATAAAAAAATAAACAAAAAATGAGTGTGGCACTCGGGGACTGCCGCGATACTGCTATTGCATAGCATTTTTTATCAACTCATGCAATTATAATTATTCATTTATTTTATTTATGCAGTATTTTTTTTCTTTGATAAAAATTCAAGTTTTTTCTTTGATATTAATTCAAGTTACACTTTTTGAGCGTGGTGACCGATAAGTTAATATTGTTTAAAATATTTTTATTATCTTATAATACATGTAGGTTATTCAGGAATTTTTATCTTTGAAACTATAGGTTTATTAGTAGCTAATCTACACGCATACGTCTAGTCGCACGCACACAAATACCGTGCCGAAGTCTGCCGAACTGAAACGACGTTAGACGATGCGCGGCTTTCAACGCCGCACCGCTGTGCCGGTCGGAGTGGGGGGTGTTAGGTTTATTTTCGTTACGGAATTTCTTGATTCGGTCGCCGCGCTCAAAGCCCGCGATAAAAGCTACGGAATAGCTTAAAAAGGTTATTAATGTAAGAAAGAAGATATAGGTAACTCGTCCATGTTTAAACAGAATGGAATCTTCTACAGATTGGACTCCGGAGAATGTGCGCAGGAGCTCCACGACCTAATTCCTTCATCCCCCTTTTACTACCGGTCTACCAGATGTATTTATTATATACTTTATTGTACACCTTACAATAAACTTAAGGATACAAATAATAAAATTAGTGTACAATGGGCGGTCTTATCGCACAAGACAATCTCTTACAGATAACCTTTGGATGGACTGAAATTAAAGGAGATCATTCACACTTGGTCGATATACCGCCTTGTCGTACTAAGCGCTTCTTCTCTACATTAATTGTGCGCACGAGCAAGGTGTGGAACTCTCTGCTGGCTTCTGTATTCTATTCCACATATGACCCGTCAACCTTTAAAGCATGAGTGAATAGGCATCTTCTGAGCGAGCTTGTTCGATCGTAGATCGTCATCTCATCTTTAGGCTTATTCGTAATAAAAAAAATGGTCACTCCAACATTTTTCTGCTAGCTATCCGCGAGTGATCAGCTGGTTTCTCATGCCGTCATGCTCCATCCATGCATAGCCTGAAGGTTGTACATTACACGGTGCAGGGGCAAGCAATTTTTTTCGTACATTTAGGTAGGTAATTTTTCGTACTTTTAGGTAGGTTTATCGATATTCTAAATGCGAAAGTCTTTCTGTCTGTCTATATATTACGCTTTCACGGCTTAACCGTACGGCACTGGTTTGGATTAAATCTGAAATGGGAATGATTGAAGACCCAGGGGTCAAACATAAGCTAATTTTTTTTTTCAAATACCTAAATGAAACGCCTAAAGGGTTGAAATAGAGATGAAAATTTGTATTGTTGAGATGTTGATTTTTGTCGAAAGTTTTCGTAAAGATATACAGTACATTAAAAAAAAATATGCTTTAGATCTTTATGAAAACTTTACACTCTAAAATTATAAATGTTTGAGGGAGGGGGGGGCACATTTCACCACTTTGGAATTAATACCTACAGCGAAACTCCTTAAGCCGTTGGTCCTCTCCTGGCCGTCATTTGCACATCTTTGACATACATTTCGGGTAGTCGGAAGCCAGAAAATCGGACTCCAGTCATGCCAAAGAGTTATCTTTGGCATGACTGGAGTCCGATTTTACCCCAGTAGCTGGATAAATAGTGAAGGGATCATGTAAGATACCGGAAGCCGACTCCATGAGTAATATTAATATTATGGTGGGCATCCCATACATACGCACAAAACGTTTTGGGAATACTTTCATTGTGCGCACGGCTAAGGAATGGAATTTCCTGCCGGAGTCTGTGTTTCCCGATAGCTATAACCTGGGGGTCTTTAAGTCAAGAGTGAATAGGTTACTTCTAGGTAAGCGTGCTCCATCTTCGACCACATCATCACTTACCATCAGGTGAGATGGTGGTCAAACGCGAGCCTATTAACAATAAAACAAAAAAAAGGAGGGGTTTCTTTGAAAAACTTCATGGTAATCCTACCAGACATAATTTACTAACACAAAACAAATGATCGATTTGCTATTGACGTTGATGAATCACGTGCACGACTAATTTGTTTCTCTATTCAAGCGCAATCTTCACGCCTGTTGACGTTTCGGCGTGAGCAAACTTCCAAGGTTGCTATTAATCTGCTGATCAACGAATAGTCTTGTGGTGAAACTATTCTGCTCCAAGCTGGAGTTCTAAGAGTAGAAGGCGAGTTCTTGTAGTGAAAGTTTATTTATTTAAGAAGTATTTGGTTATTAAGTTTATAATTTACTTAAATTTAATTTATTTTCGGTATTTAAGAATAATATTAATGTACGATTTTTTTTTTAATACGAATGAGGCCACTCTTGACCTCAATCACACATGATGGTAAGTGTAAGATGAGGTCTACGATCGAACGAGCGAGCCCAGAGAACGCCTATTCACACTTGCTTTAAGGGCCTATATACTACCTCAAATGACTTAGCATGGTCATCCGTTATGTCGAAAATACTGCAGCAATTATTTTGAAATAAATATACGGTAAAGTTGAGGATTAATGTTATGTACTATGTTTGACGAAAACATGATTCCATAAAATTTTCTTGACAGAAAAAAAAATCCAAAGTTACCTTAAAACCGAACAATAAATGACTGGTATTAAAAAATAACTTGAAATTGGATAAAGAAACTTTGCATATTAATTGAACTAAATATAAAGCAGGTCTTATGTTATTTATTTTTTTATATACCATTATTTTCACCGTAAAAAGAAATAAACTAAATTATGACTTGGAGTCTTTTCTCTGACACCCTGTCTCGCATGCTAGTGCGGCCGGTAGTGTGCGAGCGAGATAAAGAGTGAGAAGCGCTGAAGTAGTATAGGCCCTTAAAGGCTGATGGGTCATATGTGGCAGGGAACACAGAATCCGGCAGGGAGTTCCACACCTTGGCTGTGCGCACAATAAATGTTCAAGAAAAGCGCTTAGTACGACAAGACGGTATATCGACAAGTGTGGATGGTATCCTGCGGTACGTCTGGTAGACCGGTAGTAAAAGGGGGATGAAGGGATTAGGTCGTGGAGCTCCTGCGCACACTCTCCAAAGTATAATCTGTAGAAGATGACAGGCAAGCAACGTTTCGCCGGTGAGCCACGCTATGACGCTCGCCTGCCAGAACCAAAATTTATTCATGAAATGTTGTTTAGTATAAAAAGTACAAAGTCGGAAATAATGCCCTAAATACTCTTTTTATTAAAAGGGACCCGATAGGGTCATTGACTGCCAGATTTTCAGGTATGTTCTCTCGCAACTGCACGACTAGGGTGGGTAAAAACCCACGTCAGATTTTTACTAAATAAAAATTTTGTAAAAATCTGACACTTCCTTCCGCTACCTAGAAAGGGAAGAGTCATCATAAAGTATTTCGTGAATGTACTGTATTTATAAATGAGATAACTCTTGGTTGTCTCCTGTTGGTCTAGTGGTCAGTGGCCCTGACTGCTATGCTCAAGGTCGTGGGTTCGATTCCCACCCAGGACAAATGTTTGTGTGATGAGTACGAGCATTTGTTCTTTGTCTGGGTGTAATTTATCTATAATATGTATGTATTTAGCAATATATATGTATGTTTATCAGTTGTCTAGTACTCATAGCACAAGCTCTGCTTAGTTTAGGACTAGATGGCGTTGTGTGAAAAGTTGTGGATTATTAGTGTAGTGGAGCACTTATTTATTATGAAAGAAAATGCGCAATATCTGATTTTAGGGTTCCGTAGTCAACAAGGAACCCTTATAGTTTCGCCATGTCCGTCTGTCTGTCCGTCTGTCCGCGGTTTAGCTCAAAAACTATTGGTACTAGAAATTTGTAATTTGGCATGAGTATACACGTTAACGACGCCAAAAAAGTGGTAAAATGAAATTTTGAAAAAAAAAAAAACAATTATTTAGGGTACCTCCCCTACATTTAAAGTGAGATGATATTTTTTTTTTCGTCCTTCCCATAGTGTGGGATATCGTTGGATAGGTCTTTCAAAAATATTAGGGGTTTACGAAGACCGTTTTCTGATTAAGTAAACCGCTCGTGACTTATCAAGCTTTAAAGTACCAATTTTAGTTAGAGTCAAGTGTCCCCCCTCTATCAACTAAACGGTTATAGTTAGAAATTCAAATGTCATGGCAGTAGTACTTATATATAACGAAGTTTAAAGGAAAACTATCACACATGAGTGGGCTTTACAAGTTTACGAGTAATAGTCGACCAATTGTATTTGACTCGAAAATTTCGAACAACTCCATAGAAATGTCGATAGATGGCGCTAAGCATCCGTTGTATCGCGCTAGTTTCATATTCAAATAAGTTTTATAAAAAAAAACTTTTTAACAAAAAAATACCGACTTCCAAAAAACCACTAGGTACAATGTGAAAATAACTTTAATTTCAGAAGATGGTGTCTTTGGATCTGTTTATAATTTATCTAAGTTACAATAGCCTAATGTCAACTTGCTCATCACCTTTTACAAAATATTGTTTTTCCCGATGCAGGGGCGTTCATTGTTGAGGAGTTCTCCTGGTATATCACCATCAGCTCCATTTCACCATTCACATTGTGACGACCATAAATTGCTTAGCAACCATTTTAAAGTAATCGAACCGCAACTCGTGAAATACTTATTATTGAGTAGTTCCGGTGGCCATCTGTGATCTTCTTCATCAGTTCCGCTTCACCAAATGGTGTTTTCTGAGAGCAAATACACAAGGTACTATAAAAAATACCAAAATCGCTATACGATTGCCTTTAAAATTTGAGGATTTCCTTCGATTTCCATGAGTACATAGGTACTACCTCGAGAGCATACCATTTCAAACGAAAAAATAATTTTCTAAATCGATTCACAATTGACGGAGTAATCGGTGCACATACATAAAAAAATATCTATTATATATATATACGTGACGAATTGATAACCTACTCCTTCTTTAGAAGTCTGTTAAAAAACAGTTTCTGTCCAGTAAAATTATAGTTAGTTGTGTTTAAGTAATTAAATTAGTTGAGGATTGCGTCAAACCAGTCTCATTTTTCAGTTTTGTGTAACAATTAGTACTTCTTTTCTACCCAGATAGCGTTGTC
This sequence comes from Tholera decimalis, assembly GCA_943138885.2. Lineage (NCBI taxonomy): Eukaryota > Metazoa > Arthropoda > Insecta > Lepidoptera > Noctuidae > Tholera > Tholera decimalis. The sequence goes on along the minus strand of OW964573.2, from coordinate 38,945,353 downwards.
GTCAATTTTTTTTTTTTAAAGATAACTTGCAATGTGGGTAGAATTCACATTACTAGCAATCTTGTTAACCCCTCCAACTAAGCTAAATATGCTTGTGTCTGGAGTGGGTTCACGGCAATATTGTAATGGGTGGGATTCGATTTCGTGACCTCTCGATCACAAGTCCGACACCTTATCCATTAGGCTATATCTCACAATGGTTTCGTTACCGCCAAAACTATAAGTAGGTAGTTATGAAAATTATTAAGTTTTTGCCCCGACCATAAAGCAAGTGCTGAAACGCCATTCAGTGCGCTACTTCACCTCTGCTGAAAACCACACAAACCCCCTGATCGTATCGGCCGCCCGATACAGACCCTGCAATATTTCTCGGGTTCGTCGCCCGCGTAACGTCCTAGACGAGCCTGACGACCCCACCACCATCCGATAAGAGAGCAATAGGGAAACTAGCACTCTTAGAAAATACAGAAATAAAACGCGTTCCGTATTCCGGCCTCGCCGACGAGGCCCATCGCGACTTGTAACGGAAACTCTCCCCGACCTTTGCCAAACGAGCCAGCCCGCGATGCTGAGCCAGTAGCGATAAATAACCCCTTAAATAATATGGACCCAGCCTGTCCCTTTGCTGCTCTCTATCAACGACCAAGCTATGCCGAGGCCCGTACTCCACAGGGAGTGCCCTTAGCGTACGGTTGTTTAAAATGTAATTCTAGTTTGTAAGCCCTGGCTGGGGACTTTTAATTTTAGAGGTCACCACAGGATCGCCTGGTTGAGTAGTGACCAGCCTTAGTGTGCTGAACTACGAGTGGCCCTCCCTAAAAAAATTAAGTTTTTGAGATTGTGTGTAGAAAAAAAAATAAGTTCTTGAGATTGTGTGTAGAGGCTAGAGATAAAATTGAAATAATTGAATTATGAAATTCATAATCAAGTCTCGTTGAGTGTAGGAATTTGGAGATTGAAATACACACATCAAAAGTGTCTAGGGATCAAGCATTTTTATGCGGATTTTATGAGATTGAGATGTGGCTTTGTAATAAATTTATGATTTTATAAATTTATATGGATCCTTTTTGGTGCATTTCATAATTTGAAACAGGAACTGTTAATCAACTTCGAGTAAAAGATGAAAATCAGCTGTCAATATTTTCCCTATAAAAACATACAACGCATTGAAGACATTATTAGTGCTACTGTTTCCCTACTACTGATTAAAACCAACGTTATTATGGAGCGGCGACGTCATTTAAGTAGGGAAGAAATGCTCAGAGCCGTGGGAATGATAGAAGCTGGTTCCCGGCAACGTACTGTGGCTTTAGCTCTGAATACAAGTCAGAGTGTTATCAGTCGACTTTGGACACGTTACCGAAGCACTGGTACCGTGGCTGAGCGCCATGGAGGACGGTATCGCTGCACCACACGGAGACAAGACCGATACATTCAAATCTTAACTCGAAGAGCTCCAACAATAACCGCCATGATGTTAGCCGTGAGGCTTCATCACTCTTCAGGGAACTTAATTAGCGACCAAACAGTCAGAAACCGCTTGCATAAAGTGAACCTTCATTCCCGAAGACCGCTACGGGTACCACCTATAGCAATGCACAATCGTAGGATTCGATATCAATGGGCTCTTGAACACAGAAATTGGGCAGAAGAACAATGGCGTTTCGTGTGCTTTTCTAATGAGTCTCGTTTTGGTATGAGACCGGATACAAGACGTATACGACACTGGAGAACCCCTGGACGCCAACAGCGATTAAAATCCTGCCAGGAAGTCCATCCTTATAGTGGTGGAACCATCATGGTATGGGCGGGTATTTGGATCGGCGGAAGAACTGAGTTGATTTGGATCAGAGGCAACCTCAACGCTCAAATTTATGCTGAGACGATTGTATCTGACGTCATCGTTCCTCTACAAGTGCAAATCGGTCCCTTATTTCAGTTAATGCATGATAATGCACGACCGCACACCGCAAGAGTTGTAAGACAGACTCTCGCCGCAGCTAACATCAATGTCCTGCTCTGGCCTGCTCAGTCGCCAGACTTGAACCCGATTGAGCATGCATGGGATATGCTACAGAGAAGAGCTCTGCCGAATATGGAGGGTATCCAGTCGCAAGAAGACCTTTTTTTGTTGTTGCAACGAACATGGGCGGCCATTCCACAGCGTGATTTGGATGAACTCATTTTGAGTATGCCAAACCGATGTTCTTGTGTTGTTAGTGTTCGCGGTAGAAACACGGATTATTAATTGTTTAAGTTACCCAATAAAATTTTAAAGAAAACTGTTATTTCAGTCTTTTTTTCGAACTTTAATGTTAGTGGTTCAAATGTCAAAAATCCCTTTATTAGGAAAATGGCAAATTTCTTTATTAATGCAAAGGTGACTTGGTTTATCGTTACTGTGACAAACGAAAACACTTTATTTGATGAATCCTTAAAGAAAATTTTAATTAATATCAATCAGGAGAAAAGTTATTGCAAAAATATATGTTGATCCCTAGACACTTATGATGTGTGTAGTAATAATAGAATATATTTAAATTCAAAACAAGTTTGACTATGACAAGTTTTATTTATACAAATCTCTAAAAAAAATTAAAACTTTCCGTGCAAAATTGTCGGGTCAGGTGAGGATTTATATAGGAAATCAAATTAGTTAGGTAGTCATGTTTGGCTTTTAGTTAGAGCATGGTACGAAACGATCAGTCAGCGAATACGACACGCACTTGGCTGTTATAAAAACTACGGAACCCTTCACTGCGCGTGGCCCGACACGCACTTGACCGGTTTTTTTATTTAATCGTTGATAAGCTTGCGTTTGACCACCATCTCACCTGATGGTAAGTGATGATGTGGTCGAAGATGAAGCACGCTAAGCTAAAGTAATCTAATCACCCTTGACTTAGGATCCCTACTAGGTTATAGCTGTCAGGAAATACATACGTAATCAGATAATTCTACTCGTTAGCTGTACTTACGCAAAATGAATGTATTCCCAAAACGTTTTGTGTGTAAATTGCAATATCATCACAATTTACAGCTTTGATATTTAAATAAAAGTTCCAGAAACGTCAAAACTTAAAGGGCAAAAAGATTACTGACCGTAGTATCAGTTAATAACGACATCGCCTCGAAATTATAGTAATTACTCCGGATAAAAAGTACTTAACTTCAATCGAATCTTGCCAATAACTGTAATTTTGTAAAAAAAATTAAAGTGTCTGTCTGTGGTGTGTTTTCTCAAACGCTTATTCATAGCTATTTATTTACACGGTACTAAATAGAAGAAGAAGGTACTAAACCTACAAAAACCATTTTAATATATTTGTCAATTAGTCTGTATTTCTGTTTATCCGGGCTCTGGAACGGCTGAACCGATTTTAATGGAATTTTCATTAAGATAGAGGAAGTTACAGGGCAACATATACGCGACGTAGATTGGTTTGTGTTGATAGCTGTTGCCACTTGCCCGTGACTTCACAATAAAAAGTTTCAGATAAACTTTGTCCCTCTTTTCAACCGACGACAAAAAGAGGAGGTTATCAATTCGACGCGTAATTTTTTTTTTTATGTGTGATCATCGATTACTCGAAGACGGCTGAACCGATTTGGAAAATTCATTTTTTGATTGAAAGGGTATACTTCGAAATTGGTCCCATTTTCATAAACGTCTGGATCTGATAATGGGTTGCTGTAGAAATCGAGGGAACTCTTCGAATATTATAGGCACACCTATGGCGTTTTGGGTATTTCTTATAGTAACTTGTGCAGTTGCTCTCAAAAAGTACCATTTGGGGAAGTGGAACTGATGATGAAGACCACAAATGGCCGCCGAAACTACTCAATAATAAGTATTGAGTGGATTGCGATTCGATTACTTGAATATGGATGTTAAGGAAAAATAAAATAGAAGAAAGAAAAAATAAGCACTTTATGCTCGTCACAATGCATATGATGATGTAGAGCTGATAGTGAAGTACCAGGAGAACTCCTCAACAATTAACGGCCCAGCATTGGGAAAAGCAATATTTTGTAAAAGGTTATAAGTAGTTGACATTTAGGCTCTTGTAACTAGGTAAATTAAAAATAGACCAACTAAAAAGAGTGAAATAAAAACTTTTTAAAATTAAAGTTATTTTTCACTTTGCAGCGTTTTTAGGGAGTCAGTTTAATTTTTTGGTAAAAAGTTTTTACTACACACAAAAATCTCTCTTAGTGCTCCCCTATACTCCCCAAGGAACATACATGCCAAATTTCAGTTTGTTGCGCCCAGTAGTTTCGGCTGTGTATTGTCTGTCTGTCAGTCATCATTAGTTACGGAAGCGTTTTATATTGATTGTCCTTATGTACGTGGCTGACTGATACAGTCTACTCGATCCAGGTTATTGCTGTTTATGTTGTATTACCTATATAATTCACTACCACCTCTTAAGATACAGTATAACTCCTAGGTTTAGATGTAGAATAAAATGTATTGTATACGTAAATGTTCTGTGTAAATAAACGTCTCATTACATATTTCTTATCCCGCAATTCCCACAGGATCCGGTTTTACGCGGGAAAACCTCACGCATAATCGAAGTCGTGGCTAGTCTTTTAATAATAAAATATATTATTATTACACTACCGATACCGGTGCGAGCGCTGCCCTTTAAATTGACAAACAATACTTGATCCGCTGGTCCTCTTTTAAAAGTTCACGGGTAATTTCGTGAATTCAAACTTCATTACTACCAATCTACCTATCCCTTTCTCAACTATTTAGGGATCGGCTTCCGTCTGATCGGAGGTAGCAAGGTACCTGATTTTTTAAGAAATAACTGCCAAGTATCCTAAACATTTCGACCCTCCCAAGCAATAACTTGGTAATGTGCTATTATGGGTTTTATGCTGTTATGTCAAATTCGGCATCTATGGACTAGAATACACCTTAGCATTTTTTTTTTAATTTTTCCTAATTATATTTACAAACACATTGTGACAGACGTGTTTATTGTTGGGAATTTAGACAGAAATATATATCGGCAAATAACCTGTTATAGAACTTTACGAAAACAAAATAGGTATTTATTTATTTATCACAAACACAACTATCATTACAGGAAATAATATAATATAAATAATATATTTTATTTTGGTAATTTTCATGAAGTTTTTGGTAAACGTGAGTACGTAGTTTTTGTTGAATTAATTTTAACACATATATGTATTCCGTAATACACAATAACAATGTTATTTAAGATTGGTATTGGCTCATTAATGTACGTAATATTTCAATGATTATGCTTTTTATCAATACCGTCTCTAAAATTATTGGATATTACCACAATAACTCCGTTAAAGTTAACACCGTAAAAGTCCATAATATAATGTTCCGAAATATTTTTTGTGATAAAATTACTGCAATAAATTACTGTAATATTTTATGTATTTTTTTTAAGTATTATTTATTTTCATAAATTACCAGGTTTTTAATAAACGGAATTTCATTTTAACGTCACAGTCATATTCCGCGTAAAAATAGTTTTCATTTAATACACAAATGACTTCAATAGTCCTACTCGTAGAAAAGATATTTAATAAAATCAGTAAATCTTTTCTCCTGTAAAATTTTGATTTTTCGATTACCGAGTTATTGCTTGGGAGGGTCGATTTATTTAATTAAGCTTTATGTACAATAGTGGTACATGGGCAGACTTAATGCAACACTGCATTCTCTACCAGTCAACTCAAAACGAGTAAATAAAATATCATAAATTATCAATATAAAAATAATAATTATGTATATATTACTATAAAAAACTTTTTAACAAACTTTTTAACGAAAAAAACAAAACTAAAGACAGTTTTGTTTTTTCGTTTTTGGCACCGACTTCCGAAATTAAAGTTATTTTTCACTTTGCAGTGTTTTTGGGAGTCGGTTTAATTTTTTGTTAAAAAGTTTCTATTTCACTCTTTTTAGTTGGATGATTTTTAATTTACCTAGTTCCAAGACCCTAAATGTCAACTAATTAAAACCTTTTACAAAATATTGCTTTTCCCAATGCTGGGCCGTTAATTGTTGAGGAGTTCTCCTGGTACTTCACCATCAGCTCTACATCACCATATGCATTGTGACGAGCATAACGTGCTTAACATCCATATTCAAGTAATCGAATCGCAATCCACTCAATACTTATTATTGAGTAGTTTCGACGGCCATCTGTGGTCTTCATCATCAGTTCCACTTCCCCAAATGGTACTTTTTGAGAGCAACTGTTCAAGTTACTATAAGAAATACCCAAAACGCTATAGGTATGGCTATAATATTTGAAGAGTTCCCTCGATTTCTCCAGGATTCCATCATCAGATCCTGACTTTGGTGATAATGGGACCAATTTCGGAGTATACCCATTCGAACAAAAAAAGAATTTTCCAAATCGGTTCAGCCGTCTTCGAGTACTCGATGATCATACATTAAAAAAAAATATATATATATATATATACGCGTCGAATTGATAACCTCCTCTTTTTGTCGTCGGTTGAAAATACCTATATATCCATGCTAAAATAATAAACTAATAAATACGGTGCTTTATAATTATATTTCTGATCAAAGACACATCCCTATCAAAGACGAATAAACAACAGGGAACCAACGGCTAAGCGTTCCTCGTGAATTCGAAATTCATAAAGACTAAGACATGCTTTTATGATAAGTGATCGCGTGAGACAGGTTTTTTTATGATAAGTAATCTTTATTTTGCAAATTGGTAACTAAATAACACTTTAACACGTAATTTTTTTTCGTAAATTTAAACTAGACAAGGACGGTGTTTCCTGACTACCCTGAGAAGAAACACAAAAAAACTCCGTCCCTAAAACGACCCACTGACCCAGAAAATAACTAAATTCTATTTTAATTTATGTGTCTAATTGAACCTATCCCTTTACTCGTTTACGTCAATTTCATCAACGAATCCATTAATTATTACACTTTACCTATTAATACTAAGCCTTATAAGGAAGAAAAACACAATTATAATAAATGTTAGGAAAATTATGACCCAGTTACTGATTCCCACGAAACATTGTGTGTAAGGCCGTGCGCGCACTGCCTTGCGGTGGCCGCAATTCCGGTAGTTCTACCGCACCGCAAAATTTGTGAAGTATGGAGTGTCATAGAAGTGCGCGCAGTGCGGTCAGTCTACCGGTGCGGTAGAACTACCGGAATTGCGGCCACCGCAAGGCAGTGCGCGCACGGCCTAACTGTCAGTCATTATTTGCCATTCAATCGTAACGCACGCGAAAATTACTACCAAATTACGTGTTACGAAAAATAAGTATAGATACGAAATCTTTTATAGATAAAAAAGTGATTTAAAATCAGTTCTTGAAAAAAAAAACCGTTATCATTTAACAGATACGGTAATATAACGGGTATTTTCGCAAGTGTTTCTAGGAGACAGTGATTTTTTTAATCATTAAATATTTTTATGGTGTGATAAATGGTGATACACTTAATAGTGTTGCTGTGATTTTCAGTCATAAGTTGTTAAATTGTGATATAAATTATTGTGAGGAAGAATACCTGCTGTTTGAGGTAACTAAATATTTATTTTACGTTTACATCTGTTTTGAAAACTTGCATTTAAATTAAAGATTTAATGTATTATAAAATAAATTAGTATATATATTGATGAAGTGTTTGTGCGTTATAAAATACTAGCTGTGCCCCGCGGTTTCACTCGCGTTAATCAACATCTCAACAATACAAATTTTCATCCCCTATTTCAAACCTTTAAGGGATGACTTTTGAAAAAAAAAAAGTAGCCTATGTTTATCACTGGGTCTTTAACTATTCTCATTCCAAATTTCATCCAAATCGGTACTGTGGTTTAGCCGTAAAATCGTAACAGACAGACCTTCGCATTTACAATATATTAGTATGGATTTATAAAATATGAAAAAAATAAAAAAAATATATAAATAAAATTCAATAACATGTAAGGCTGACAATTAGTTTTCGTTACAAAAACACTTAAATTAATTTATTGTTCAACTGCTGAAATTATTATAAATTGCTTATTAAAAAAAAAAAAACAAGGCCGGTTTCAAGATTGTTACTAAAGTAAGATAAGACGTAAAAGAATTTAAATAGTGATCTTAAAATAAGATACGCGAGTTCCTTATTAATCTTATCATATCGGATAATCATACGGAGCCTTTGTGAGAATGGATCTGAATCATCTGACCGGAAATATGGCATTACATTTTCAATGTTATGATATAATTCGCTTCTGAGGACGGGGAGTTGAAAGAACTATTAAAGTTGATAACAATTACTTATAATCTAAACTAATATCATAAAGCTAAAAAGTTTGTTTGTTTGTTTGAACGTGCTAATCTTCGAAAGTACTGGGTGGATTTCGATGATTTTTTTTGCGGAAGTAGCTTGAAGCTTGAGGAAGGTTAGAGGCTACTTTTTACCCGACTAAAAAAAAGTGGGTTAAGTTTTTATCGCGATAAAATGTCCTCGGGATGGAAGCCGCGCGCGAATGTTAATCACCAAATAAAGTAACGATCACTTAATTTTTATTTGATTGTCTCCACACCTATACATGTCTGATGGGGTTATAGGCTTCTTTTTACCCGACTGCAATTATAGAAGGAGGTTATTTTTTACTATGATTAAGTCCACGACAACTGCTAGTTTTGTATACAGATAGATTGTGTTTCGTGTTTCGCATAAACAAAATCTAATTTTGTATAAGGAAATACTTTTTAATGTGGAATTATTTATATCAAAACGTTGAAAAATATGTTCTTCTTTATATGGATGCATCTAGGCATATTTAATTGTTAACATTATATAGAATATATTCACTATTTCCCAAATTTGGACCAAATATATGAGTAAAGTACGGTAGTTGTTGGTTAGTAGTAGTAGTTGGTTTATGCTGTGCCCGACAGGGTCCATAATTGTGACTTATATAACTATGCATAACAACTATGTAACATTATGGTACGCAGCAAAGAATTGAGAATTTTTTTTTTCTTTTTTTTTTATTCATAATGAATGATGAATGAATGCTGAGAAGAGATTGTAAATTTAAAAAATATTAAATTAATTAAATTTATCTGTCATGTAACAAAAACGTTTTTTTTTTTAATTACGCTATTTATTTCAATAGCACATATAAAACTTAATTATATTATACTCACACCTCCTTCCAAAGTAGGTAGATAGAAACTACAAAACATCACAGATGAACCAGAAACATTAACCCAAATGATCCAGAAATCGGCATGCATCAGCTCTGCTGAGCCCCTTAATATAAGTGTAAACATAGACAGTTTGTAGAAGCTATTACAAGCCGTGAACAATGTATATGCGGACCATAGTATATAGTATAGTAATGCTTTGCTTTCACCAGTACGTTTTATTCTTGTAGTACATACTTACCTAATTACAACTAGTGTTGCCCAAATGCAAGACCAAGATGAGACTTAGCACAATACATATTGAAATGTAGCGTGAGGCAAGGGGGCTTAACCGCCCCTAATCTTTTTAATCTGTATCTGAATGCATTGTTCGAGGAACTCAGCAGTGCGCATGTGGGCTGCTATATTGACGGGTTATGTTTAAATAATATAAGTTATGCTGATGATATGGTACTGCTGGCTCCCTCGGTCGATGCACTCAGAAAATTAGTAAAGATATGTGAGAACTACGCTGCTGACCATGGGTTACTGTATAATGTGAAAAAGTCGGAACTCATGGTCTTTAAGACCATTGGCAAGAAATGTCCAGAATATGTACCACCGGTAAGAATAAACAATGTCCCGATGCGGGCGAATATGTTGCCTTGTAGGTTTGCTCGATGTACAGATGTGGTGAAAATTACACTTTTTAAAGCATACTGTACATCCCTGTACTCGAGTGCCTTATGGATCAACTGTACCAAACGTGCCGCAAATCCCTTGCGTGTTCAATACAATAATGCTCTCAGGGCACTATTGCGACTGCCATGATATTGCAGTGCATCAGCAATGTTTGTACAAGCCAGAATAGACAGCTTTGCAGCTGTAATACGCAAAAAGAATGCGTCTCTTCTGGCCAGATTGAGGGACAGTCGCAACAGCCTTCTGAGAGTTATAGCTGACAGGCATGATGAAAGCCCCATCATCAAGCATATCATAGAGAGCACCCTGTCAGTTATACAATACGAGTACTAACGTAGATTGTAAGTAAAATTTCTGTACTAACAACTTCTATAATTATTTGAAGTCTTTCCTGTAATAGTATATAAGTACTAACATAGTATGTAAGTAAAATATGTTACTAACATTTAGAATTGTAAGTTTTTATTATTGTGGATCTTGTTGTCTGAAATAAAGAACGATTATTATTATATTATTATTAGCCAGTCTTGGTCTTGGTCTTGCGTCAATACACCTGGTCTTGGTCTTACGCTCCTAGTCTTGGTCTTGCGCAAGAGTGTCGCAAGAGTCTTGCAATTAACGATTATCCTATTCCTATTTATTAAACGGCAGTTTAGATCTTAGAACAATAAACAGAGTAGGTGCATTTTGAGCTTGAATTGACATAGGCATAGTGAAGGCCAACCAAATTAATAAATTTAATAAGAAATTCGAAGAAGTAATGAATGCAACTGCACAAGGTACTATAGGAAATACCCAAAACACTATAGGTGTGCCTATAATATTTGAAGAGTTCCCTCGATTTATCCACAATCCCATCATCAGATCCAAACACGACTATAATGGGACCAACTAGAAATAAATACCCTTTCAAACAAAAAAAGAATTTTCGAAATCGGTCCAGCCATCTGCGAGTAATGAGGTAACATACATAAAAAAAATAAGTTCAAGACGAATTGAGAACCTCCTCCTTTTTTTTGAAGTCGGTTAAAAATCCAAAGATATGTGACATGTGACCCGCACTGGACCGACGTGCTGGATTACGTAGGAATGTAATAGGCTAAATTGTTATAACTTTTAAGAAGAAGAGTTAGGTAAGCAAAGTATATAAGTATTATATTTAATTATAAGGTAAGTATATTGTGAACACATTCATGCAATTTGGTTATGTTAAATGAATCTAAGCCATTGCGTAATATATTAGTAGCCTCATCTAGTTTAAATTAGTACGATACAACGACGTACTTCCAGACGTACAGGTCTACCAGACGTACCGCAGGATACCATCCACACTTGGTCGATATACCGTCTTGTCGTACTAAGCGCTTTTCTTCAACATTTATTGTGCGCACAGCCAAGGTGTGGAACTCTCTGCCGGCTTCTGTGTTCCCTGCCACATATGACCCGTCAGCCTTTAAAGCAGGAGTGAATAGGCATTTTCTGGGCTCGCTCGTTCGATCGTAGACCTCATCTTGCACTTACCATCAGGTGTGATCGAGGTCAAGAGCGGGCTCCATCGTAGTAAAAAAAGAGTGTTCTATATCCCATACTAGAACTTCCATCGCGATTTCGTCTAAGTGTAATTCCAAAAAAATTATAGTATAGCACTCACCAGAGCTTTATTTTACAAATTGGTTATTAAATAACAAGTAATTTTTTCGTAAATTTAAACTAGATGAGGCCGGTCTTTTCTCACTAGGGTTGCCAGATCAAAAAATCGAAAATTCGGAGTAAATTCCGGGCATTTGATGAAAATCCCTGACTTTCTTTAATTTGAAATAAAAACATTGTATTTTTTTAATGATTTTCTCTTTCATTCAATTGTAGAAATTCCGGACGGCTTTGGATTCCCTCCGCATTTCGGACAAAGACCTATATTACCGGACATGTCCGGAAAATTCCGGTCGTACGGCAACCCTATTCCTGACTACTCTGAGAAGAAACACCGAAACAAACTTAGGGGTCCGACTCTTTTAAAGTCAGTACAATCTATACTGGTTAAATTATATGTCAGACTAGCTGTGCCCGCGACTTCGTCCACGTGGAATAGTGACTTTTCGGGCAGCATATTTTGAATTACATATACCGTCGTTTGGGTAGCTAAAGATTTACTTTACAGTAATGCTTCTTTGTATACGATATTTGACGTATGGCCATCGGGGATAAAAGGATACAGGCTCCTAGGATTGCTAACCCGTGACAGAGCCACATACAACTGACCGTGCGAGAAACAGCTTAGTAGCAGTAGTCCAGGAGCATTGAGGGATTCTAAAAATTCTACTGGGTAGCTTGTAGATTCTCCTTCTTCCATGACTCTCTTAATGGAGATATACTCAACATAATCCCCCGGAACAGCTCAAAATTTCAGCGTTTATTGTTGCTGCTTGGTTGTTTTGTGGCATCAAAATAGCTCTTTCGCAAAGCCAGGAATTTTCGCAAGTTGGTATTTGCGTTGCGTTTTCATACACAGATGATATGAGGTCTCGCATTGATGAAACTATGTTGCATAGGTTTTCATTAAGAACAACTTTTCCTTGTTCCTGCGGATACACACCGTTACCAATCTCAAGTAGCAAATCTGTAAATTCTTGAGCATTTTGATTCTGATGTTCCCGAGTTGCAGAGAGCCTTGCCTCACGACCTTCCTCAGATTCCTGTGATCGAACTAATATAATAATAATAATAATAAGCTGGCAACACTAGCCGTCAAATCAAGTTTTGTTTTCTGTTCGTACAAAATAAATCCGCAAAAAATTGTGATACGTTTTCCCCACCCAAATTTTTCAACTTATACGAAAAGAGGACCGATTGAACCAAGAAAAATAATATCAACTTAAAAAACCACCAATATTATAATGAAAATGAAGAAAAATATTCCATCGGCAACTGTCAAATCCTCTGTCATTGTCACCAATAATGAAAAAATGCGAGAAATATAAATAATGTAAACAAACAAAACTTGGATGATGCTAACGAGAGCAGCTTCGCGACGTGCACGCCCACCATCCCCGGACTTGTCGCTCAGCTCCGCCTCGCCGCCGCCGGACTTAGGATTACCAATGTCACCGGCGGCTGCAGCCGCGTCGAGCTCGAGCGACGAGTATTTCTCTCCGCCGACGTCGCCAACACCTGTGCGTCGGCAGGGGAGAGGCCGGCCACCGAACAGCCTGGGACTTAGGAGCCAACCGGCCCCGAGTCGGGTCCCCGCTGCCGGTGGTGTGCAGCGCATGAGATGGACTCAGTCCATAAACGAAAACGTCATGCGCGCATATTATGGGTCTACAGAGGGGGGAACTAACCTCACTGCGTATCGTGTCAGGATGCTGTCTCTGTTCCAGGACCTAGAACCAGCTGTCAACGTCTCGGCCCAACGACTGTCGGATCAGGTGCGGGTCATCCAGCGTAGCCACAGGCTGGATGACGCAACACTTGATAGGCTGCGCTCGGAGGTACTGAGCAACCATATCATCTCGTCCCCGACACAAGCCGTGGTACAAGCGCCCTCTAGTAGCGCAATGACATCGCGGCTCTATAGTCATAATAATGAGCTAGATGATAGGGTTGTCACGGTAAGTAGCCAATGCAACGATCGACTGAGGAGCGCACTGGAGGATGCGCTTCGCGAGTATAGATCAGCTCCGCCGGAACTTAGACCCCGGTTACCACGGTTACCTATGCACAAAAAAAATAGGGCGCTGGTGTGTGCTTTGGACTCGCCGCTTGAGAACATTTTTGAGAGCAGCGAAAACCTTGTTGATACGCACTCAATCCTGTATTGCGGGGCTGTTGCAGCATGTCGCTTAGCTAACGTTAAATTCCCTAATAACGACGAAGCTATTCGACCAAAACCTGCTGTACCAGCCTGGCAGTATAGGATCGAGAGGCGTATCAATGAGGCCAGAACACTCATCGGCAAACTATACTGCTTCAAGGAAGGCAATGCACGCCCACGTGTTATGCGTTTTGTACGGCGGGCTTTCTCGGGGACTGGAATCAGCCCTCGAGAATACACACCCCACATTACGGAGCGCATTGACTTCCTGAAGCAGAAAATTTGTGCATGGGCAAGCCGTATCCGACGGTTTAAGCGGCGGGTTGAACGGTACTCACAGAATCGCATGTTCCAGAGCGATGAGAGGTGGGTATACAGAGCTTGGGAGCGACCCAATCAAAATGTGACTGACGTGTGCCGCCCGGATGATACCGCCACGAATTTATTCTGGCGCAACATCTGGTCGGTACCCGTCTGTCATGTTGAGGGTGACTGGATGCGTGAAGTTGAACGCGTATGTGAAGCTATACCACAAATGGATAAAATAATCATTAACACTTCTGATGTAGCCAAAGCAGTTCATCCGTTATCAAACTGGAAGTCTCCAGGACCGGATGGACTGCACAACTTCTGGCTCAAGTGGTATAGCAGCTCGCACGCGCTTTTGGCTTCTCAATTCCAGGCATCCTTAGAGGCTGGGTCTCTACCAGAGTTTCTTACTACTGGCTGTACCCACCTGCTCCATAAGAGTGGTAGTCCCATGGAACCCAAAAACTATAGACCGATTACTTGTTTGTCTACGGTCTATAAGGTTCTTACGTCCATTCTGAGAGTGAAAATAAATATGCACATTGAGTGCAACTCAATTATGTCCGCTTCTCAGAATGGATGTAGGAAAGGGTCCCGTGGCACTAAGGAGCTACTTCTCATTGACATGGCCATTATCCAACAGGTTCGTCGATCCCGCAAAGATCTATCAACATGCTGGATAGACTACAAAAAAGCCTATGACTCTGTTCCTCATACCTGGCTCATGAAGATGCTAGAGCTTTACAAAATAGATCCAACTCTACGCACCTTCCTTGAGTCATGTATGAGGCAATGGAAGACGGTACTTCGCTATCCAGGATGTCGACCGATCCGAGGGAATGATGAGCCTATATGGATCAGACGGGGAATATTTCAGGGTGACAGTTTGAGTCCACTTTGGTTTTGCTTGGCCCTGAATCCTCTAAGCACAATGTTAGAGGACTCAGGCCTGGGCTATCGGTTGAGAAGAGGAGGTCAAAGTATATCCCACCTCCTTTACATGGATGATTTGAAACTCTTTGCCCCCAACAACTTGCAACTGATGGAACTACTGAAGGTTACTGAAATTTTCAGTAGCGCCATCAAGATGGAATTTGGTGTGGACAAATGCGCAATCATGCATGTAAAACGAGGAGAGATTATGGAATCTGAGGGAATTCAACTTTCAGACTCCATACATCTTAGATCTCTCTGCTTGACCGAAACTTATAAGTATTTGGGTATGTCGGAAGCTTTGGGCATTAATATTGCTGACATGAAGCAATCGTTGAGGGAGCGCTTCTTTGGCCGCCTGACAAAGGTATTAAACAGCCTTTTGTCGGGAGGAAATAAGGTGCGCGCCTTCAACGGTTGGGTCATGCCGGTGTTGATGTATTCTTTCGGCATACTCAAATGGACTCAAACGGAACTGGATGCCCTGGATAGGAGGGTCCGCACACTGCTAACCGCAAATCGGATGCATCACCCACGATCATCGGTGATGAGACTGTACATCCCGCGGAAGTGTGGAGGTCGAGGCTTTTTAAACGCCAAAACTCTCCACAACCGCGAGATTTGCAGTCTCAGGGAATATTTCCTTCAAGCCGATGTGGGTATGCACCGAGATGTGGTTGCAGTGGACAAGGGACTCACCCCGCTGACCATGGCTAAAGAGAACTGGCACAAACCTGTTATACTCACCGCAGATGACCGCAAGGAGGTATGGAAAAGCAAGGAGCTTCATGGTCGCTACTATCGGGCTCTCTATGGGCCCGATGTAGATTTGACAGCTTCGGTTGCCTGGCTACGCTTCGGGGATCTCTTCGGAGAAACTGAAGGTTTTGTCTGTGCAATTATGGACGAAGTTATCTTGACGAATAATTACCGGAGACATATTATGAAGGACGGGACGATTGACGTGTGTCGGGCATGCCATCATCCTGGTGAGTCCATCAGACATATTGTCTCCGGTTGTTCTCGTCTTGCTAACGGCGAGTAATTGCATAGACACAACCAAGTAGCCAGAATTATCCATCAGCAACTTGCTTTGAAATACAAACTTGTCGATTCTGAGGTACCGTATTACAAGTATGTGCCCGACCCAGTTCTCGAAAATGACCATGTCACGTTGTACTGGGATCGGTCTATCATCACTGACAGGACTATTGTTGCCAATAAGCCTGATATAGTGGTAATAGACCGATTAGTGCGCCGCGCAATGATAATCGATGTTACCATCCCACATGACGAGAATCTCGTGAAAGCTGAGAAAGAGAAACACATAAAGTATCTCGAATTAGCTCATGAGGTTGTTGCCATGTGGAATGTGGACTCGGCTGTCATTGTGCCGATTGTCATGTCAGTCAATGGGCTGATAGCTAAAAGCTTCGACGACCATCTGTCGAAGCTGGCGTTGCACAGCTGGATAAAGGGCCTGATACAGAAGGCAGTTCTCCTCGATACAGCTCGCATTGTGAGGAGGTTCCTTTCTCTGGAGACCTAACCACCGGTAGCTTGGACCCTGCTCCCGACACCGATGGACTGCCATTTTTTATATTTTTAAATGTTTTTTTTTGTAAGTTTTTATAGAAAAATATTTAAAAATGTAATTTTTGAGACATGTGTTGAATAAAGGAAATAATAATATCCCACAACTTTCACACAACGCCATCTAGTCCCAAACTAAGCAGAGCTTGTGGTATGAGTACTAGACAACTGATAAACATACATATATATTTCTAAATACATACATATTATACATAAATTACACCCAGACAAAGAACAAATGATCGTGCTCATCACACAAACATTTGTCCTAGGTGGGAATCGAACCCACGACCTTGCGCATAGCAGTCAGGGCCACTGACCATTATACCAACGGGCCTGTCAAATCAGAACTAATCAAAACTTTTAGCATTTCTGCTACATTGGGAGAGGTTGGATCTTCTTCGAGGCATTCTTACAATAAAATAGTACTTACTACTTAACACACAGTTATTTAGTAAACACGTACTATCGTAAACAATTAAATTATAAATACTTACAGATTATTATACAGTCTAAAATTATCACAGTTTAAGTAATAAGTGTCAAGACGTGTAAACCAAACGTACTAACTTTATAAAACAAAAGAATTGCTAGAAAAATTAATTACTAACCTGAGCTAATGAACTTATACTTAATAAAGAAAATCAAGAAAAGAAATGCCTAACCTATACCAAATACTTATAATATTTATATACAAACCAACAAATAAAAACAAATTAAGATAAGTATACCGAAAATCAAGGAAAGAAATGCCTAACCCATACCAAATACTTACAAAATTTATTTACAAAATTTTAAAGAAAATTAAGTAAAAGAACCTAACCTACAAACCCTAAAATATAAATAAATGAAATATGCAAACAGTCAGTATTCAAGTGAATCGCAATAATCGAATGCAACTATTCGCCTATACTCTCCAGGATACGTGCGTTCGCTACGAATAACTGAATCCTTGCTCTCAGCGCGCTTTATACAACGTGTAACAGAATAAACGCAATTCCTGAAAGTAGTTGGTTCAGAATCGGCTTCTGAATCGATTTCCGTCATAAAAAATAAGTGTTAAATTTTGATGGAAAAATCTTTCATTTAACTTAAAATGGAAACACAGTATCATGACAAATTAATACAATCCTTAATTCAAGGAAATTGTGTGCGTGTCGCATCGGCCGCTAACATTGCATGAGTGTATGCGTCTGCGTAAGGATATTGTATAACGCACATACGTTTTGCGTTTAGTAAGGAATACTATTTTATAAAGAATGCCTAGGTTAGGTTTCAATTTATTTAGTTACGGATGTTGTTTTAGACTTATAATTACCCGACTGCAAAGGAAGGGTTATGTTTTTCGCGCGTATCTTGTATGTATGTATGTAATATTCTTTATTACCTCAAATCTCCAGAACCGCTGAACGGATTCACACAATTGAGTTATCGTTAGATTTGTCTTAACAGCCCGAGTGTTCTTAGATAGGTGACATTTAAAAAAATTAAACATGGCGGCTGTGCGAAGCCATTATACATGGTGAAAAAAAATTTTTTTTTTTCATATACTACAATATGGGTATCAAATTAAAGGAGTTAACATAAGGATTTCAAAAAGGTATATCATGTTTATCATTAGTGTAATACTAGCAAAATAACACAATGAGAAAGTTTAAAAATATGGACTCACTTTTTGAATCCGGTGGAGTGCCAATGTGACACGACCAGGTAAACTAAAAAATTGTTAATTAATATTTTAACTAAAAAGTTAAAAAAAAAACTTATCTAAAAAATTTAAAAACCCGACTGCTCAACTGAAGTGTAAGAAACAAGTACATTTTTATTTTTAAAAGTGACAAGCAGGCGGACCCATCTCATTTTAATTAAAAAAATATGTTCAATTGGGTCCCGCCCGCTTGTCACTTTTAAAAATAAAAATGTACTTGTTTCTTACACTTCAGTTGAGCAGTCGGGTTTTTAAATTTATTAAATAAGTTTTTTTTTAATATTCTAATTGGGGTGTCTGATTGCGCTTAATCTGTCACACGTTGTATAGCCGTGGACGCGCAGGCGCGAGGCGTGTACGTAATCTGATAGAATACCGTTCGCCGTGATACTTTAAATTGACATAACTTTTTTATTTATGAACCGATTGATATGAAATAAACACTAAATGTATTACTGAAAACCGCATCTAAATCGAATAAGCCATTTCTGATATTAGCGTGCACAAACACACAGACAAAGAGACAAACAAACGAAAAAAAAATAGTTACTATTTCGGGTTCGGCATCGATATAATAACAACCCCTGCTACTTCTTTTTTAAATATTTCCATTGTACAGACACCACTTTTCTACAATTTTATTATATGTATAGATTTCAGAGTTATCGTGTACACTATCTATTCAGTGTATGTATATTATCGTTTTCAAATATGTCAAAGCTATTAACACGTCTATAAACAAGTGATTATTGCAACTATGACGCGAACCTTGATAGATAGCAAACGGAAATGGCGTCAAATAAACACCTAATCGTACTGTTTCAATTTAATTTGCTATTTCCTTCCTACTGCGCAGTTGCAGTCACAAAATAGATTGGAAGAGAAGGCTCAAAGAATATTACAAAATGTGGCTTGATACCTTACTATGTAGTACTGCCCCGGTGGCTTACTGTTCACAAGAACGACTGCGACATCCCATCCTAGACTACGCTGATGTCAGTTATCTTGATCTCACAGAAGCACAACTTGATAAACTTGAACGACTTCAAATTTTTGCATAAGATTTATATTTGGTTTGCGCAAATATGATCACGTATCTGAATTTCGTACGAAACTCAAGTGGCTTCCTATACGTCTTCGCCGGAACTTACATCAATCTTAACTTAGATCAACAAGTTGGGGCCTAGCATCTTTAACACAAGTTGTTTTTAACAACTTAACAAGGGTGCTAGTGGTACCAAACTATTATTCTGATCACAATTTTGTTACATTTTTTTTTATAAAAATACAGTGTATTGTGTGAATCATTTTTATTGCAAATAAACAAATTATAAATTATCTTGTCTCTGCTTGACAATATTCTGTTCAATCCTAAGACCCCCTCTTATCTTAAAGAACGTTTTAAGTTCCTCCAGGACACACATGCCAAATTTCTGAGGTCATCGGAAATCTTGAGGCTAGATGTACCGAGTCACTCCACCAATTTCTTTAGTAAGTCGTTCGCAGCTCAAGCAGTACGACTGTGGAATACTCTTCCCGTGTCAGTAAGACAAGCACAAACCCTTCCTTCTTTCAAAAACATGGTAAAAGATCTCTATCTCTCTCTTTAATTTGTTACTATTTTTCATATAACTCAGCTTTGTTCTTTTTATGTATACATATGTATATGTGTATTGAGTATGTAGGTTTTTATTGTATATAAGTGAATAGTACACCATGGACTACCCACGTATTTATTTTCTCCTGCTGTGTCAAATCCATCCAAAGGTTGTCTGTAAAAGATCGCTTTTAGCGATAAGACCGCCCATTGTAACACCCTTTGTAGTTTTTTAAGTCCTTATTTAATTCTTTTATGGTGTACAATAAAGAGTATATCTATCTATCTATGTATCTGAGCAAGAGGTGTCGGGTTCGATCCGGGTCGGGCAAAAATTGCTATTAGATTTTTCTGTTGGAAACTTCTCAGTTTGGAAGTCGGTGGTCTGATAACGCTCGTGCCTGGGAAAGCACGTAAGTCGTTGGTTCTTCATCTGATCTGTCTCCGGTCGTGTCGGGTTGCGTCACATCGGACTATGACAGTTAATGAACAGAGAGTACTCCTGTAGCTGCACATACTCGTGCACTGTAGTATCTTCTGCGCAGATGGGATTCTCTTTTTCTTCCGAAATCTGTTAGGACTATTATAATGTAGCATGTCAACACTATGCGACAAGTTACAAGCGTGAATCGGATTGAAACCCAATCTTGGTTGTTTTGTTTTAACGAACCTGTTTTTCGGGGGACATCATCAAATGACTTCTCCCGGTGAAGCGGAAAGTAGTATCAGACTCCGACTATTCCTTCCCATTTACCCCCTTCCATCTTGTTCCTTTAGTTGCCCTTAGGAAACCCACCACATAACTTCAATTGCCCTTGCGTTCCGTCTAGTGGTCAGTGGCCCTGACTGCTATGCACAAGGTCGTGGGTTCGATTCCCTCCCAGGACAAATGTTTGTGTGATGAGCACGATCATTTGTTCTTTGTCTGGGTGTAATTTATCTATAATTATGTATGTATTTAGAAATATATATGTATGTTTATCAGTTGTCTAGTACTCATAGCACAAGCTCTGCTTAGTTTGGGACTAGATGGCGTTGTGTGAAAGCGGTGGAATATTATTCTCGCAACCTCAGCTGGCTTTGGCCCTAACGAGCCCCGTCAAATAATGCTAACTGCTCTTTGAGACGCGCATGGATTCGGAATTTTATAGCAGACTTAATTTAATTGCGGAATGTGGACTTAATTTACATTTATATTCATACAATATTTATCAAGAAGTCTAAGTGTTGTAATCAATAGGTAGCCGAAAGTATAACCTTATAACCTCTAACATTATTACCTATCATTTTTTATTTTTTTATTTAGGAAAATAAACAGTTACACACTAAAATTATACAAAGACAATTCATATAGGGTGAGTAAGTGTATAACCCACAACATTTTCCACAGATTATAAAGACTCACTAACAGATCATAACATCTAACAGGTAAAAAGGTGCATAAACATATTGAAATGTCTATCTGTGATTTTAACATAGCATTGTGTTCTGAAGTTAAAGTTATTTAAACGGTACTAAAACAGAAACAATTTTTTTCTCACTATCTGTCCTCTTTGTTCGGGCTAATCTCCAGGATGGCAGAACCGATGTAAATAAAAATTGCACCAGGGAAATAACTCTATTTTCCTGTGAAATTTTCATTTAAATCGGTTTCTTTATGTTACCTAACCTCCATCTACAACCTTCTCAGGCAAAAGGCTACTTTTAACACAGGATTCTCAAGCAAATAAAGTTACGCACATATAAAATGTGGTCCTACTGCATCTTGTTACTCTGGCATATAAGAAGAACTACAAAGCAACAGTTTTTCCTGTTATTACAAACGACCACAGTTATTTATATGTTCTCTAAATGTTACTGGCGATGCAGTAATTGCAGTAATTCTAGTATCCTGGATTAATTACCTACAAGATAAAAATGTTTAGGTATAATTATACAGACAAATGATGATACTTATTATGATGTCAAATATACCGTTCCCAATTCTAGGACACTGTTTGTTTTTATCTTCCATACATGTCAAAATTATAAATACGAAAGTGTGTGAGGATGGATTAGTTAGGTCCTTCACATTACATTAAACTTAAAAATTCACAGAACTGATTTTGATGAAATTTGGAATGAAAATAGTTGAATACCCCGGATCAAATATAGGCTACTTTTAAAAAAAATTAACCCCTAAAGGGTTGAAATAGGGGATGAAAGTTTGTGTGAGAAATCTAAACCACTTAACCGATTTTAATGAATTTTGTTTTTCATTCCTATTAACGCGAGTGAAACCGTGGCTACTGATTTATAATAAAGCTTTTGCCCGCGACATCGTTCGCGATCCCGAGGGATTTTTGGGATAAAAACTATCCTATGTCCTTTCCAGGGTCCTAAACTATTCCCATGCCAAATTTTTTCAATCAGTTCAGTGGTTTAGGCGTGAAAAGGTAACATATAGACAGACAGAGTTACTTTCGCATTTATGTTATTAGTATGGATTACATCAAGACAGAACTAGATACATCTCAACAACGCTACATAATAGATCTCACATGCACACATTGTATGTAACACGCGTCTACCTACTAAATGAATTCAACTGAGAAACAATTTGAAGCAACGAGGACGTGTCTTGAATAGCAACATGCACTTATTACATGAATAGACGATTCGCATACTAAGTAGTTTAATTACGTTACATAAAGATTACAAGAGTGTTTCATTGGCTTGCTGGTAAAGAAGATATGCTGTCTGATCTACACTATATGTAGGTACATCGATGTATATCATTTGTCATCATCATGTAGGTAGGACGGTTGATCCATGGCCGATTTCAGTTGGACGTGGGTAATCGGGCGAGAAGAATTTAAACACTGTTCTTCACACGAAATAGGATCTTATTAAAGAATAATCAGGAACACCAAATCAATAGACACTCCACCAAAAACGTATCGCGTCTTGGAGATGTAAACGGATTACTCTTCAGTACCTCTACCATGAGTTTACGCAACCAAAACTCGCTAGCGTCTTCGTAAATTATTTGTATGAAATATTGTACAGCGCCCCTAGCGGTCACAGAAAGAATAAAAATTCGTACCATGAGCACTATAGATTACGATAGGTTTAAAACCTAACGTAATCTATACGATAGTCACTAACGATTTTTAGCTGTCACCATACAAAACGGTACCATGAGTCACTAATTCGACAGGCGGTAGCGAACGATACGCTTACGGTAGTAGTTACGTTGCTCACTAGCATTTTGGTGTGTGAAACATGTGTTTACATTAACATTTAATACCTTTTGAGTATAATAAAGTTATAATAATGTCTGCAAGAACATATTTAGCGTGGAATATGTTAGTGGCCGCTGAATTTGAAGATCAACGACGTGAACAACGTGAATTTCAAGCCAACATGAGAATTCATGTTGGTTTATAAGCTTTGTTTTTTATATATAGTAATAATTTATACATCAATTAATTGTAGCATATGCTGGAACCAAATATAACACCAATTGTACCAAATTCTTAAAAATAAATATTTTATATTTAATTTGATATTAGTAGAAAGTTGAAACATACTTGGAATACATAATTGAAACTGTGAGACACTGGTCATCATTGTATTAAATAATCCAAACTTTTAAACCACACAAAGCACCTCTGTGACACAACATCAACAAACCAACAACAAACAAAAATACAAATTGAATAGACGACAATGACGTTACAAGAACCACTCGAAATTCAAAAACCACTAAATACCATTAGTAGTGCACTAATCGTAAACTTTTCAATTTCGTTGGTTTATTTTGTGATATTGACTGTCTTAACATTTTTATCATAGCCATAACACTACATTTTGAGCTTAAGAGCAGTTCTCTCTTCGTATTAGCGGGAAAGAAAGAAATAGAACATAAGTAGTGACCCATAGACGAAAGTATTCTACGAGTGGAGTGAAGTTAGCTAGACGACATGATCTATAGAGCTCACGTTAGCGCCTCCGTAAATTTCCTCAAATCTCATGGTGCAAGCATTATCGAAATCTATTCGATCCACGTTTGTACGCTAGCGAGTTCAGCGCTAGCGAGTAAGTTGTCGATGACAACTCATGGTAGAGGTACAGTACCTCTACCATGAGTTTACGCAACCAAAACTCGCTAGCGTCTTCGTAAATTATTTGTATGAAATATTGTACAGCGCCCCTAGCGGTCACAGAAAGAATAAAAATTCGTACCATGAGCACTATAGATTACGATAGGTTTAAAACCTAACGTAATCTATACGATAGTCACTAACGATTTTTAGCTGTCACCATACAAAACGGTACCATGAGTCACTAATTCAACAGGCGCTAGCGAACGATACGCTTACGGTAGTAGTTACGTTGCTCACTAGCATTTTGGCGTGTGAAACGTGTGTTTTCATTAACATTTAATACGTTTTGATTATAATAAAGTTATAATAATGTCTGCAAGAGCGTATTTAGCGTGAAATATGTTAGTGGCCGCTTAATTTGATGATTGATCATCAAATTAAGCGGCCGCTGAATTTGAAGATCAACGACGTGAATAACGTGAATTTCAAGCCAACATGAGAATTCATGTTGGCTACCAATTAAAAAATATTAATGAAAGAAAGTTTATTAAACTTTACAGACTCTCAAAAGACTCTTAAAATTAAATATTAGATATTTATTTAATTTGATATTAGTAGAAAGTTGAAACATACCTTTCCATGAACTCTACCATCAATTGGAACTGTGAGACACTGGTCCTCATTGTATTAAATAATCCAAACTTTTAAAGCACACAAAGCACACAACATCAACAAACAAAAATACAAATTGAATAGACGACAATGACGTTACCAGAACAACTCGAAATTCAAAAGCCACTAAATACCATAAGTAGTGCACTAATCGTAAACTTTTCAATTTTGTTGGTTTATTTTGTGATATTGACTGTCTTAACATTTTTACCATAGCGATAACACTACATTTTGAGCTTAAGAGCCTATACAACCTCAGCTCAAATTCTAATTTCGCCCCCACTTCACCGCGCCGCCTTACTCTCTATCTCGCTCGCACACTGCTACTCGCGGTCACGCGGACACACCGCGAGGTCAATGCAATTTTGATAGAATAAACTACCTCGTTTATTTACCGGACAAGTTCTAAAGTAATAAAATTATCAGTGATAATATTAATTTGTCACTATTATCAAAATAAAATGTTATATCACTTTAATTTCAATGTAGGTACCTTTTTATTGTGGTAAAATCCTCCCACCTTGAGTGAAGCGGAAGGAACGTCAGACTCTTATTGACTAAAATTCACGGTGTACCTTCAATAGTCCTTTTGGACAGTACCGCGACCCCGGCAAGAATTTCAATGTACCTACTGATGGTTGCTTATCAAGCTAAATTGTCCAGTATAAACTAACCTCTCATTGTACGGAAAGCCTATACAATGCGAGATCAACTTATACTGGAAATTTGCTACAAAATAATAGACGAGCCAATGTTACGGTGAGGGTTCCGCCCATTGATTTTGTAGTAAGTTTGAGTTATAGATGAGGTCTACGATTTTATTTTTTTATAGTTTTCTCCTTGTATGTATTTGTGACAGCCGTTTTTGTATGTAATTATGTAAGTAGTAGGTCTAAATGCAAGTATCTACATATTATTACTATACCTATAAAAATATTTTAAACCGATCCTGAGCCACTGGATAAATTCTACTGTTACAAAAAACTAATCAAGTGCGAGTTACCATTGCATTCAGGGTTCTGTGGATACATTAGCGTGGTAGTAAAACGCTTTGCCATTATACCAATTTCTAAATAAATCACCGAAATGTATGACTGCGCATAACTTTCGAAGGACTGCAACATATTGGATATTTTTTTTCTTGTGTTCGTGATTCCCAAGGTATGGTTTGTATAACTATGAATATTAGATAGGTAGGTAGGTAAGAATGTAGATAATAAGTAGGATAGTTGGTTATGTTATACGTGTATGTGAAAATTGAGATGCGTTTTCGTGTTATCTATCAGTAGGTAGGTACGTACGTAGTATACTTAGGTAGGCATTAGTTATGTACGTAGGTAGGATAGTTAGGTAGGTAGGCAAGGATGTAAGATAGGTAGGAGGGTAAGTAGGTAGGTAGGTAGGGTAGATATGGTTTTTACCATAAGTTATTACACATTGTCAAAATTACATAACATTTAATTCGCTTAAATCTCTAATTGGCATATTTCGAACATGTCTAGGATCGCATAGCTCAGGCAACATGCATGTCATATAAAAATGTACTAATTTTGGTTCCATTTCTTGCCAATATTGGTCATCTCTCTCTATAATTTCAACTTTGACGTCTTTGTCGCATCCAGACCATACTCCGAAAATACATTTTTGCCTAGCAGTTATATGAAGTTGTCCTTGTACTTGTATATACCAAGCATGTTTTTTATTTATGACAAGTCCGTTTTTAGATTTTTTTCCAAAAATTCACTTTTTTCTTCTCTATAGATTCGTCCAAAGATGTTTTAAATGCTGTTATAGGACACTTGGTTTCAATGATTGTGTCTTCTCCCACTATTCCATCTGGAGTTGCACCTAGAAAAGGCAAGTTTTTATCTATGAAAAGACCACAAGGCTCTATTTGAATATTTAATTGTGATGCTATTTGCTCTGTTGCTGTTGCTTCATGCTCTATACCATGTTTCAGAGATGGGACATGGCTTAGATTCTTTGGATATATAAGATTTTTTACTAAATTTTTCACACTTGAGTTTTGTCGCTTATTTACAACTTTGGAAAAGTTTGATGCCGTTAGAAGTTTTCTTCTGAGCTCTAACCACTCACTTGACTCTCTTTGTAGAATTGTAGACTTTTCTACTTGTTTTCGATCTTCTTCTGAACTAGGCAAACTTTTCAAAAAGTCATCTTTGATGCGATTGTACTCCAGTCTTGTCATGTCTGGCTTTTCACAATTTTCACCATAATCTTTATCTTTGGTTTTTAAAAACAATTTTCTACATTTTCTGTTACCATATGTCAATGCTCTTTGTCTTTGTTTTGAGCGCTTCTCTTCTAATTTTTTCACTAGCGACCTGGGACTTCTCCCCAAAATCGCTCTATGTAAAGTGGTAAGTGGGCGCTTTGTGTTAAATGATACCACAGCAGCGTTGCATCTTGCATCATAGCCCCGACGTAATGAAAAGTTTATGCGTTTCCCACCAACAAATTTAGCAATTATACTGTTGAAGGACTCTACTCTATTGCTGTCACTGTTGTGCATAAGACTTCGAGCCTTAGCTGCGACGGTGTTAACCACAAATTTAATTCTATGCCATATAGCACACGTCTTCAAAATTAAAGTTAAGTCTTCACTATTGTTTTGGCTAGTACAATAATAGGGTTGGCAGTTTTCGTGATTTCCGAATGCATGCTTGTATGAATTCATGATGTCTGTGAATAGGTTACTTACTTTTATGTCAAAGGTGGCGTCTTTAGAAATATGTTCAGTTATGGATGAGCAAATGACTTTACGGATAGCTAAGATTCTTTGAGTAGTAATTTTTTTTCTTAAGTTTGAAGGATATTTGGTTTCTGTAGTTATACTCTTTAGTTTTTTACACATGTTTCTGAAAATGTGATTTTTGCATTCTACTTTTTCTACAGTGCAATTGGGATATGGTCGACCTTCCAAAATTTTTTTATATGTGCTCGAGTCACCGTCCGCCACCATACGTTCGTATATAAGGTTATGCATGGGAATGGACTGCTTAAACCCCTCTAACAATATTTCAGACTCCATACCGGTAGAAGAACCGCTATAATTATTATAGCATACATGGTCGCCTGGACTGATACCTTTACTTTCAGCTCGGGCGCATATGCAGCAGTATTTGTTCTTCACTCCGATGAACAAAACTTCACCGAACCTTTTGCCAAATATAGCGGCAGCTCCAGATAGGGCTGAAAAATTTGTGTTGAATGAACGTTTACTCCAGACACCATCTGCAATCACATCTATGCAAGCAATGCCGTTTTTTACTCGCCCTTCCGCAATAGCTGCATCTCGTTCCCTTGCTGCAGCTGTCTCCATTGTAATTATAGCAGTTTTTTGCCAGTCATCATATATTTCATTTTGGACTTTAGCATAATGCTTTTGAGAGAAAGATGGACAATCCATTGATGCACATAATTCGCTAAATTGGGAATAGCCAATTCCAGAAGATATGATGCCAGATGTTGCAGATTTGTTTAAATCAAGGTCTGATTTCGGCTCAGAATCAAGATAAAATGTTAGATTACACATATTGCAGGCTAATTTATATTTGGAGAGTAGACCTTTTCTTTTTTCTGATATAATGTGAAGGTTGCTCAATGTACATCCGAATGCCTGATTATGATTGGATATTTCTTGAAGTCTTTTATAAAAATATTCCACATCAATCATTCTCCGTCCTTCTACACAAAAACAGCTTTTCTCTTCCACAGGAATATTAAAACTCACTTCGTACCTGAAATGACGAAAATATTTTTATTTGATGAATTCTTGCTAAACTGAATAACATACATGAAACACATACAAACTTCTCATATAAAAAAATCTAGCAATTACCAATTAGTATCATTATCATATTCGTCATCTGATGTGTCGTATTGTGGAAAATAATGCGAATATCTGAAAAAAATAAGTATTTTTAGTATAAGAATTAAGAAATTATAATCCTAACTTCCTAAATAATAATATAAACGTACAAAGTGAGTTTGTTTGTTTGTCACGCTAAAGTAGCTGAACTGATTTGGATGAAATTTAGCACATGAAAAGACCATGTCCTGGAAACGGGTATAGGCTACTTTTTATCCTGGATCACAAAAGACGTCGCGGGTAAAAGCTAGTCACTAATAAAATCAAGAGTATTATTAATAAATAGCTTACGGATCCAACGTTCTTTCGTCACTTTGTATATTCAGTGAACAGCTTGTGTCCTCAGGTAGTACTTGTGATCTGCAAGAAAACGCAACATTCATTATAAAAGTACCTACACCTAAAAGCATAATTTTATCAACATGAATAATAATACGGAACCCTAAAAAGTACAACAATATGAAAAGTTTGTGAACTCGCCAATTTCATGATAGTAACCGTTACGTGTTAGTACAAAATGGTAATGCCATATGGCAAAGCACAGAAAAAATATCTTGATGATCAAATACGTATGATACTTACAATTCAATATTTTGTAATGTATGAACATTTGTTTCATCCGAATTTATTTCCATGTCTATCGGAGGTATTTGGGTCCTGTAACAATTACAAGTGCCTGGTATAATAATACTAACCTATAGACCTTACATATTTTTGTTTATCATTTCGATATGGAACCCTAAACTTGTACAATAAAAAAAAGAAGACGAAATCGTCCATAAAATCATGCTTGTGAATGAAACAATGAATAATTATACACCTACGTAATTATTATTATTATCTACCTACGTTTATTATAGAAATACAGGTGCGGGTACACGTGGCAGGTGGCTACAAATGAAGCTGTATTACCTATATAAATATAAAACCTATACCTAAACTAAAATACAAAAAAAATTGTTATAAAAATATAAAACCTATATTTTGTTGTAGGTATGTTGTCAAAACAAAAACAAACCTATTTAGGTAATATTATTTTTTTATAAAATTTACCCTAGACTGATTTCTCCTGAAACGTGGACGATGCGATTATAAAGACAAGTCTTCACAACTATTTGTAGGCCATCACATAATAACAAATGTTCCGTGCGGGAACCGAACCCGCGACCCGTACTGCAGCCGCCAAGTGCTTAGAAAGCTATAAAAAATATGAGTATGTACGGTAAGTACCTGGTTTATCCACATATGCAGAAACTGCTCCAAACTTATATAAGTTTGGAGTAGTTTCTGCATGTGTGGGTGGGGAAATTATAATCCTAACTTCCTAAATAATAATATAAATGTGCAAGGTGAGTTTGTTTGTTTGTCACGCTAAAGTAGCTGAACGGATTTGGATGAAATTTAGCACATGAAAAGACCATGTCCTGGAAACGGGTATAGGCTACTTTTTGTCCTGGATCACAAACGACGTCGCAGGCAAAAGCTAGTCACTAATAAAATCAAGAGTATTATTAATAAATAGCTTACGGATCCAATATTCTTTCGTCACTTTGTATATTCAGTGAACAGCTTGTGTCCTCAGGTGGTACTTGTGATCTTCAAGAAAACGCAACATTCATTATAAAAGTACCTACACCTAAAAGCATAATTTTATCAACATGAATAATAATAATAATACGGAACCCTAAATAGTACAACAATAGGAAAAGTTTGTGAACTCGCCAATTTCATGATAGTAAGGGTTACGTTTTAGTACAAAACGGTAATGCCATGTGGTAAAGCACAGAAAAAAATATCTTGATGATCAAATACGTATGATACTTACAATTCAATATTTTGTAATGTATGAACATTTGTTTCATCCGAATTTATTTCCATGTCTATCGGACGAATTTGGGTCCTGTAACAATCACAAGTAGCTGGTATAATAATACTAACCTATAGACCTTACATATTTTTGTTTATCATTTCGATATGCAACCCTAAAATTGTACAATAAAAAAAGAAGACGAAATCGTCCATAAAATCATACTTGTGAATGTAACAATGAATAATTATACACCTACGTAATTATTATTATTATCTACCTACGTTTATTATAGAAATACAGGTGCGGGTACACGTGGCAGGTGGCTACAAATGAAGCTGTATTACCTATATAAATATAAAACCTATAAACTAACATATAAAAAAAAATGTTATAAAAATATAAAACCTATATTTTGTTGTAGGTATGTTGTCAAAACAAAAACAAACCTATTTAGGTAATATTATTTTTTTATAAAATTTACTCTAGACTGATTTCTCCTGAAACGTGGACGATGCGATTATAAAGACAAGTCTTCACAACTATTTGTAGGCCATCACATAATAACAAATGTTCCGTGCGGGAACCGAACCCGCGACCAATACTGCATCCGCCAAGCTCTTAGAAAGCTATAAAAAATATAAGTATGTACGGTAAGTACCTGGTTTACCCACACATGCAGAAACTGCTGCAAAGTTATATACCTACCTGAGCCTACTACATATTTACCTACATGTTTGTAATCACTAATATACTAATACCACCTAATACTGTGAATAGATACTTACTTCATTTCGATCATATGTTTGCCTGTTTCTTTACGCCAACCCCGTCGCTTCTTATTTTTATTTCGGTTATTTCCCATCACGCAAATACTATAAACTTATGCAATTCAGTATTTTTATTTTACGTCGTTGCGTAATGTGTCCTGTACCTCTACCATGAGTTTACGCAACCAAAACTCGCTAGCGTCTCCGTAAATTATTTGTATGAAATATTGTACAGCGCCCCTAGCGGTCACAGAAAGAATTAAAATTCGTACCATGAGCACTATAGATTACGATAGGTTTAAAACCTAACGTAATCTATACGATAGTCACTAACATTTTTTAGCTGTCACCATACAAAACGGTACCATGAGTCACTAATTCGACAGGCGCTAGCGAACGATACGCTTACGGTAGTAGTTACGTTGCTCACTAGCATTTTGGTGTGTGAAACATGTGTTTACATTAACATTTAATACGTTTTGAGTATAATAAAGTTATAATAATGTCTGCAAGAGCATATTTAGCGTGGAATATGTTAGTGGCCGCTGAATTTGAAGATCAACGACGTGAACAACTTGAATTTTAAGCCAACATGAGAACTCATGTTGTTTTATAAGCTTTGTTTTTTTTATATATATAGGAATAATTTATACATCAATTAATTTCAGCATAAGCTGGAACCAAATATAACACCTGTTGTACCAAATTCTTAAAAATAAATATTTTTTATTTCATTTGATATTAGTAGAAAGTTGAAACATACCTTTCCATGAACTTCACCATCAATTGGAACTGCGAGACACTGGTCCTCATTGTATTAAATAATCCAAACTTTTAAACCACACAAAGCACCTCTATGATACAACATCAACAAACAAAAATACATATTGAATAGTCAAAAATGACGTTACAAGAACCACTCGAAATTCAAAAGGCACTAAATACCATAAGTAGTGCACTAATCGTAAACTTTTCAATTTTGTTGGATTATTTTGTGATATTGACTGTCTTAATATTTTTAGCATAGCGATAACACTACATTTTGAGCTTAAGAGCAGTTCTCTCTTCTTATTAGCGGGAAAGAAAGAAACAGAACATAAGCAGTGACCCATAGACGAAAGTATTCTACGAGTGGAGTGAAGTTAGCTAGACGACATGATCTATCGAGCTCACGTTAGCGCCTCCGTAAATTTCCTTAAATCTCATGGTGCAAGCATTATCGAAATCTATTCGATCCACGTTTGTACGCAAGCGAGTTCAGCGCTAGCGAGTAAGTTGTCGATGACAACTCAAGGTAGAGGTACAGAGCGCAAAATGACACAACCATCCCGTACGGAAGCCGGAGCAGGAATGAACGCGGGTGGCGCGCTTTTTTTTTTTTTTTTTTTTTTTTTAGGTAGGGCCACTTGTAGATCAGCACACTAAGGCTGTGAGTCTACTTAACCGGACTTTCCTGTGGTGACCTCTAATAAATTAAAGGCCCCCAGCCAGGGCTTACAAACTAATATATACTTAAAAACTAATGACCGCACGCTAAGGGCACTCCCTGTGGAGTACGGGCCTCGGCATAGCGGGGTCATTTTGGGAGGGCAGCAAAGGGACAGGCTGGGTCATATTATTTTCGGGAGTATTTATTGCTACTGGCTCAGCATCGCGGGCTGGGTCGTTTGGCAAAGGTCGGGGAGGATTTTCATTACAAGTACGCGGACGTCGCGATGGGCCTCGTCGGCGAGGCCGGAATAAGGAACGCGTTCTGTATTTGTGTTTTCTAAGAGTGCTGGTTTCCCTACTGCTCTCTTGTCGGATGGTGGTGGGGTCGTCAGGCTCGTCTAGGATGTTACGCGGGCGACGAACCCGAGAAATCTTGGAGGGTCTGTATCGGGCGGCCGATACGATCAGGGGGTTAGTGTGGGTCTCAGCAGAGGTGAAGTAACGCACTGACATGCGTTTCAACACTTGCTTTATGGTCGGGAGTTTGAGGTCTACGTGGAGATCCTCGTTCCTACAGAACCAGGGCGCGCCCGTGGCCTTTCGGAGAAAACGGTTCTGAACTACTTGCATCCTATGGATCTGATTGGGACTGGCATGAGCAAACACCGGACAGGCATACGTCATGATAGGACGTATGCATGTCGTGTATATTCGGATTTTACATTTAAGGGAGAGCTTGCTGTGTTTATTCAGCAGGGCGTGGAGCCTACCGAGAGCGAAAGCGGCTCGCGAGCGAACCGACTTTATGTGCTCACTGAAGTTGAGAAACTGGTCGAGGATCACACCTAAGTATTTGGCTCGCTTCTCCCAAGGGATTGGCTTGCCGAACATAGTGATCGGGCGTGGGGGGGTGAATTGTTTATGCTGGCGAGCCCTGCGAAACAGGACTGCTTGACTTTTGTCGGGATTTACCTCAATCCTCCATTTCCTAAACCAATCGCCTAGTGCGTTGGCTGAGGTCTGGAGGGTATGAGCGATGTTAACGGGATTATGTCCCGAGTAGTAGATGGCCGTGTCGTCGGCAAATAGGGATAACTCTACTGGGGGCTTTTTGGGGATATCGCTAGTGAATAGCGTGAAGAGTGGGGGGGAGAGCACGGCGCCCTGAGGGACGCCGGCTCTGATAGGGCGGGGAGTGGAAAGCGCTCCTTCGATACGATATCTGAAGGAGCGGTTCGACAGGAAGTCTCGAATGATGAGCACGAGACGGTCCGGCACACCTAGTTGGTAAAGCTTATAAATTAAGCCATTGTGCCAGACTTTGTCGAAAGCCTTTGCTATATCAAAGAATAGGGCCCCCGTCACCAGACCGCGTTGAAAACGGCCGCTAATGTGCTCTACGATGCGGTGGGCTTGGTGGACACTGGAATGATGGGCTCTAAAGCCAAACTGTTCGTTAGGGATTAGGCTCTTGGCCTCAACAAAGTCCTTGAGCCGATTAAGAATAATCCGCTCGTAGACCTTGCCGAGGGCGCTGAGCAGACTAATGGGTCTATAGCTAGTCGGGAGGTTCTTGGGCTTTTTGGGTTTTGGGATACCTATCACTATAGCCTCTTTCCAAGCTTGTGGAAACAAGTTGTTGGACAAGGCGCCATTGAAGATGGCAGTCAGTAGGACTATTATCGTACGTGGGAGGAGTTTAAGTGCCCTAGTGGTCAGTCTGTCAGTCCCGGGAGCTTTCCTAGGTTTGAGTTTCTTGATGATCTCCTCCACCTCGTCTTCCGTGACGGGGGGGAGGGGAGCATCAGGGTCCTCGACAGGGGGTAGGGCAGATCTACGTTCGACCTCAGCATCCACGTGGGCAAGGTGGGCTGGGTCGACTGGTTGGGAGCTGGGAGAGCACTGTGCCTCCAGGCTGTCGGCTAGGCATTCGGCTTTGTCTTCGTCGTCGAAGGCAATGCTTTTGTCCGGGCGGATAAGGGGAGGCATTGAGGCAACCTCAGCGGCGCGCATATTCCGCTGAAGTTGCCAGAAGGCATGGTGGGTGGGTTCCAGTTCGCTCAGGGTCTTGTCCCAGCCGGCTTCACGCCACTCTCTGATGCTGTTACTTACTTTGCGCTGTAAGTACCGCATGAAAGTTTTGTTATTCTGGCAGGGGAAAGCTCTGTAGGCACGGACTGCTGCGTTCTTCTCAGTCAGCAGGGCCCGTACATCATCCGGGAGTTTCCGGCGCCAGTGCTCTGACACCGGAATCTCCTTTGAACAGTCGTTCAAGACAGATTGCACGTGCTCCGTGAGTGAGTCGACCGCAGCCGTCGTGTCGGCGGCGGACTGGATGTGGTCGGGGATCTTATCCAGGTGAGGAGACGTGTTGGATTTCAGCAATTCGCCTACTTTCCTCCAGTCAGTGATCACCTGTGTGGGAGGGGGGCGGTTAGGGTCATAGGGACCCGATCTCGGAGTTAACTCCAAGATCACCGGTCTATGGTCAGAGTCAAGTTCGTCTACCGTCTCTAAAGAGTGCAAACGTAAGTTCACATTCTTCAGGAGGGCAATGTCGAGTACGTCGGGCAAGTGGGATGGCTCGAACGGATAATGAGTAGGCCGCATAGGACTTATGATATCTATGTGGAGAGGTGTGCAAAGGTCGTATAGTACCTTCCCACGGGGGTTGGTAATACGACTACACCATGCGGGATGTTTGGCATTGAGATCCCCCGCTATAAGGACGGAGTCACTCATGTCAAGAAGGGCTGTAAGGTCGCTTCGTAGTGAGGCGTTTATCGAAGAATTTGAATCTACGTCGCTGTGCGGTGGGAGATACGCGGATACTATTGTGATAGAGGGATGGCCCGTCATGCCTAGCCGGCAAACGGATACCTCTAAGTGGGCAAGGGGCGGCGGATCCATAGGGATGCAGTGCAGGGAGTTCCTATAATATATTAGAGTGCCACCTCTGTGGCATCTAGTCCTATCGTTCCTAACTAGCCGGTAGTTGGCTACCTTGGGATCCCTAAGGTGGGGTTTGAGGAAGGTCTCTTGGACCAGAAGGATGTCGAGACTATGATCGCGAAGGAAAGTCGCGATCTCGTCCCGTTGATTGGTGATGCCATTGGCATTGAAGTAACCTAGCTTTAGGGATCGGGGCTTTAATCTCTTACTAGCCGTGTTATACATTATGGCTGTTTAAAAAGGTTATCAAAATGACTTTTGACATCGGGATACTTAGAGTATACCCGAATCAGGGAGTTGATACTAGTGCAGGCCACGACCTCCTTTGCCATTTGGATGGCGCGGGAGGACTGGAAGAAACTAAAAGTATTCCCAAGGATGAGGAACGCATCGAGTTCCGGCTCATCCGAGCGAGGGAGTGACTGGGGAGGAGGTGGGGGCTGAGAAGCCACAACAACCGGGGCGGAGGGCATGATGGGTTGATCCATCAGCCCAGGGACTTTCGGCCTTAGTGCCGGGAAGTTTTGGGCGTGATTCGCCGCCGTCCAAGGAGTTGGACGCTGGGGACTGAGGGTCTGGGGGAGCTCAGACGAGAGTGTAGGACACTCTCGTCCCTGGCGTGCGCTAGCGCGCGTTGCCAGTTTAGGGGCGGAGGTTTTCGGGGCTTTCGGACAGCCTCGGTAGTTGGCGGGGTGGCCGGATTGCCCGCACAGCACGCAGCTGGGCGGGTCTGGGCACTGGGACCTATCTTTTGGGCGACTGCACTCCGCGGTGCCGTGATCGCCCAGGCACTTTACGCACCGGGGTTTGCCGAAGCAATTCCGTTGCGCATGGCCGTACAACTGGCAACGGTGGCATTGGCCTACCGTGCCACTCTTGTGTGGCTTCTCAATGAGAATTCCTGAAAGACTGCATACAGTCTTCAGCGCAAAGATGGGGTGGGGACCTTCGAAGACGGGGTGGCAGATGACGAGGACGTTGTTAGACGCCCTGCCACCTCTGCCGTGCATACGGTGCACCTCAATCACCGGGATGTTCTGTGACTCTAAGTCGCAGACGATCTCGGTGGTGGGGATCTCACTGGGGATCCGGCAGAGGACCACCCGAACGGGCTTGCTCTCATGGAGCGTATAAGTGTGGTGGGGGATATTTCGAGCCTTGAGTAGCTTCGAAAGCGCGCGGTGGTCGTTAGCTGTCGCTAACCCTACTTTTATGCCGTTCTGAACGGCGCGGGCATTCGTGTAGGCGATGCGTTGCTCGCCACACGCTTTGGACACGTTTGTCCAAGCCCCCTTGTCATGGATGAAGATGGGTGGGGGAGGGATGGTCTTGCGCACTGAGGCGCTGACGACTGGGGTTTGGGTAGGGCTGGGCCTAGTGGCCGAGGAAGTGGAGGGCTGGCTCTGCACTAAGCGTGCTGGCTCGGGAGGGGAGAGTTTCTTGGCCTTAGGGGCCTGGGTGGAGGACGAGGCCTGTGACCTCTTCTTCCTCTTTCCCTCGACGAGGATAAACTCGTCGGAGGAAGAGGTTTGGTCGGAGGAGTGCTCGGACTCCGCTCGCTCCGAGCGCTCAGAGTGTATGCTCTCTGCGCGCTCCGAGCGCTCGCCTTCCGAGCCCTCTTTTTCTTGTTCCTCCTCCTCAGAGTCCATTTCGACGTCTGGGGGGGAGGGGGACCTATCTGCGATGGGCGCGGGGGTGGGACCTAAATCTGGCTGTGGGGTGGGAAACACCGCGGGGGGTATTTTTTCGATCTCATCTTTATACTCCCTTTGTAGGGCGGGGTTTTTAAATAGGATCTTTCCTAGTATATCGGTTGTTAGATTTAACCGAACCGTTAGGGACTCTACTTTGGTCATGAGATCCTCTATCCTGTCCTCCATATTGGAGGCGACAATGGTGGGCATCCTAATCTCCTAACCCTAACATAAGCGCCTCGAGGAGACACGTCAAACGTGAGCTCCCCGAGCAGACGGTCCCCAAAGAGCCCTGCCCCGGAGTTTCTCCTAACACTTCGCTACCGAGAAGAGAAACCCAGACAAACTCGGTAGCTGTGTTGCCGTCTGATGTGGCCTGAGGGGCCCTATTTGCCTAACCCTCCGGGCGGGAATGACCCGGAGGTGAGTTCGCTCCCTGCGGGGATAGCAGGGAGGTGTGTGCCTAATGGTGTGCCCTAAGCTTGTAATCCGGTCGCCAATCTTAATGTGCGTACCGGGCCCTATTGGGTCTAGTGCGAAGGGGTAGATACACCCAACCGACACTAGGTGTGTATGCTGTGAAGAGAACTCAGTAACTAGGTTTGACTAGGAGATCCCCCAAGGCCAAAACCTAGCACTCGACTCCAATTGACTGCTTCACCCTGAAGGGGATCAGCGGGTGCGTCGGGTCAGCACCCCCTTGGTATTGTTGACACCGTGAGGTTTCCAACCAAGGACCACGAAACTGTGGTTTTACCCTGAAGGGGCCAAACCAAATTGTTTTGACAATCTCTGTTAGAGAAGCACGATATCCTTCACCGCCTCGAAAAAGGCGGATCCGGACCAGGCGTCGTAGTCGGCGACTACGAGTGACGTCACGGCGGGCGTGACGAACGGAGCGATGACTCAGGCACGGAACGATCGAGAGCGCGGAGCGGCACGACTGTCGCGGGCGAGCGTCGGAGCAGAATGTATCGCGGGTGGCGCGCGGCAGGGAACATACTTTAATATGGGCGATATTATAGATTATTTATTTTACGGCGAAAAAAAAGGAAATTCAAAAAAGTGAATAACATAAGACCTGCTTTATAGTTAGTTCAGTTAGTATAAAAAGTTTCATGATCTAATTTGAAGTATTTTATGATTGCCAGCGGTTTATTGTTCAGTTTAGAGGTAACTTTGGGATTTTTTTCTACTGAGAAAATTTTATAGAATCGTGATTTCACCAAACATAGGACTTAACATTAATCCTCAACTACACCATATATTTATTTCAAAATTAATGCTGCAGTATTTTCGGCGTATCAGAGGATTCTGCTAAGCCATTTGAGGTAGTATAGGCTCTTAAGAGCTGTTCTCTCTTCTTATTAGCGGGAAAGAAAGAAACAGAACATAAGTAGTGACCCATAGACGAAAGTATTCTACGAGTGGAGTGAAGTTAGCTAGACGACATGATCTATCGAGCTCACGTTAGCGCCTCCGTAAATTTCCTTAAATCTCATGGTGCAAGCATTATCGAAATCTATTCGATCCACGTTTTTACGCTAGCGAGTTCAGCGCTAGCGAGTAAGTTGTCGATGACAACTCATGGTAGAGGTACAGGTCTCAACTCTACTCGATATTCCTGAACACAGCACTTGCCACTGTCCGTTCCCTCGCTTGCTAGCCCGTGGTGTTATGTCAGAGTGAATGACAAACCATAGAAGACTGATGAGTTTGACAGATGACATTGATATCTACATGACACATCCGGTTGTCATTCACTCTCATCAGGTTGTCTTCAAATAATTGTATTGATATGGATTGATATAGGGATATCTTTTGGATTGACGTTACACGTTGTATAACCTACACTAATATTATAAAGCGGAAGTTTGTTTGTTAAAAGGCGTTAATCTTCGAAAGTGCTGGGTGGATTTGGATGAAATTTTGTATGGAATTACTTCCATACAAACGGGAGCCTAATATCAAATAAAAAAGGTTATAGGCAACTTTTTATTCGACTACAAATGTAGCCCATGTTTTATCGTGATAATTTTCACGGGAGGCCCCGTGCACCTGCTAGTTGAAGTATAGATTAACTTAGTTAAGTTTATCTGCCTATTGAGAATTGAACTTGCATCATATCAGGCGAATGGTGCAATGGAAAATGGTCCAACATTTGCTTAGCCTTATTCTTCTTACTCCAACATAGTTATGTTGGAGCGACTGCCTGTCTGACCTCCACAACCCAGTAACTGGGTAACACGATACTATTTAGCCAGACCAGAGTCAGATTGTCTGGCTTCTGACTACCCGTAACGACTGCCAAAGATGTCCAAATGACAGCCGGGACCAAGGGTTTAACGTGCTTTCCAAAGCACGGGGTTTCACACCGCGAACTCCGAGCTACAATAATGGCGACTACTGAAATATTAATTTTATAAAAACATTATAATGTCCGACCAGAGCATCGAACTTGAGACCTCGTGTTTAGTAGTCGCCCTCGCGACTTCTATACCGACGAACTGTGGCTACAATAATGGCCTGGGTAATCTTTTGTGATTATTTGTTATTTTTAACCGACTTCAAAAAAAGGAGGAGTTTCTCAGTTCGTTTTGAACTTTTTTTATGTATTTATTTGTGAAAATTTCGGAAGGCGGTGTGAAAAAAAGAAAGTACAAAACCAGTAACACCGACTACCGAAATTAAAGTTATTTTTGGCTTTGTAGTATTTCGATATGGAAGTCGTTTCTATTTTTTGGTATTTTTTTTTATAAATATAAGATATTTATTGCCTATGTATACGCCCGCTCTTGACCTCGATCTCGCCTGATGGTAAGCGATAGATGAGGTCTACGATGGAACGAGCGAGCACAGGAGATGACTGTTCACACTCTTGCTTTAAATGCTGACTGGTTATATGCGGCAGGAAATACAGAAGACGGCAGAGAGTTCCACACCTTACATATTTGCTTAAGACCAGGCACTCCACAATAATTTTCACGCAAGCTCCGCCCCCATGGACCCCGGTTAGGCCGTTGTATACTAAACGCTAACACAGCAGTAATAAAGTTGAATATCGCGTGCGCTCTTTCACCATGTTCGGTTTCGAAACTGCCGTTGTGTGCTAAACGCTAACACAGCAGTAATAAAGTTAAATATCGCGTGCGCTCTTTTACCATATTCGGATTCGAAACTACATGTCGTAAGTCTCAATTCTTATTTCGTTAATAACTAAAGTAATAATTAATCTATAGAAAAAATGTCCTATATTCGGATAATAAACTATATTTTCTTACTGTATTTTAGACATAAAAGCTGAGTAATCTTGATTAAATTTTGAATGATTTTTAAAAAAGACATGATTTTCGATTAAAAAATGAATCGAGCGAAAATGTTCCAATTACGAAACTGGTCTAGACATGTAAAGAAAAAGATCCAATAAATCATATACTAAAGTTTCATTTTGATTGTATGCGTGATTGTTTCAGAATATTAATGCAAAGTTACATACAATTTAGGGAGCCTCCTCTTAATTTAGTGTACCTATCACTTCTATTGAGAATATCGGTTAACCAGTAATTGGCAACTGTGTAAGCCCAGAAGTAATTGTTACCTATTGTTATGATATTTTTATACAGAAGCTGTTGGTGAAACTTATTTGAATAAATAAAGTAAAAACGAAGTTGAAAGTTTATTTTGGTATAGAAACTAGTGCTCGCTCAGTTTTTTTTTTTATAATAGGCTTGCATTTGACCACCATCTCACCTGATGGTGAGTGATGATGTGGTCGAAGATGGAGCACGCTTGCCTAGAAGTAACCTATTCACTCCCAGGTTAGGTATAACGATCAGGAAACACAGACTCCGGCAGTTAATTCCACTCCTTAGCCGTACGCACAATGAAAGTACCTATTCCCAAAACGTTTCGTGCGTATGGGTGGGATGTCCACCATGTACCGATGGCGTATCGCCGTTTGTCTTGTAGTCCGATGATGGAACGAGCTTGGCGGAATTAGATTGTGTAATTCCATCGCACACTCCCCGAAATCAAAATCAAAATTTGATTACAGTTCAAATTATTTAATATAGGTGTGCCTGTGACTGAGTTTATATTTTAGTACTGCGTAAATAATAAAAGACACTCAAGAAACGAGTTATTTTTAAACTAGAGACAGAAATTATTAATTTAATATATTAGCTTCCCTACTACAAAGGCTAAAATTATTTGAGAAAAATGTATACTGCATGTCGATTATTCTTTACAATCATTTACCAAATAGTTTACAAGACTTACCACTGACAATGTTTAAAAACATACTTTTCAATCTGATATTATTTAAAAGATATTATACCATTAAGGACTATTTAGAAGACAAATCTATAGAATCTGTAATCGGAAAGTTATAGTAATTGACAATACTGACTGAATACATTTGCACGCCATGTTATGGCAGGATATGCTGAAACTAATTTACTGTAACACCTTATGTACCATATTTCTAGCAAATAAATATTTTGATTGATTGATTGATTGCACTCTTTCTGCTTATAAAGTTTAACCGAGTGGCTAATTATAATAGCTAAAAACCAGAAATCTGACACCAGTCTTGCCTAAGAGTGTTGTGTTACCCAGTTACTGGGTTGTGGAGGTCAGATAGGCAGTCACTCCATGCAACACACTAGTACTTAGCTGCATGCGGTTAGACTGCAATTCAACCACAATATAATTGAATAAAAAAAAATAACTTTTTTACAAACATTGAACCGACTGAAAACTTACAAAAAAGACGATCTACAAAGAGAGAAATAACCTTAAATATTGTTTTATTGAATGTCTAATTCCGTTAAAAATAAGGGCTAGGTATCTACTCACACGACTGAAGTCGGTGCCAAGCCAATTAATAGTTTTGATAGGCAAAGAACGCCGTATTATGGGGCACACCTGAGGTGATGAAACCAATTCATTTATCTTCGCACCGACTGTTTCTGTTATTTGAGATACCCAGATACCGTTCGCACTTACTTTTTAGGGTTCCATAGCCGAATGGCAAAAAACGGAACCCTTATAGTTTCGACATGTCTGTCCGTCTGTCTGTCTGTCCGTCCGTCCGTATGTCACAGCCATTTTATTCCGAAACTATTAAGACTATACATATAAAACTTGGTAGGTAGATGTATTCTGTGAACCGTTTTCCGATTTTAAGAGAAAATTCAAAAAATATTTAAAATAAAGGGGGCTCCCCATACATGGAACTGAAACTGAAAATATTTTCTTTCATGAAACCTATACGTGTGTGGTATCTATAGACAGGTCTTTAAAAATGACATTAAGGTTTCCAAAATGACTTTTTCATAAAGTTAATCGTTTAAAAGATATACGCTTCCAAAGTGGTAAAATGTGTGTCCGCCCCCCTCTAACTTCTATAATAATGAAGTGAAAAATCTAAGAAAACCATATGATGTAGATCTTAATGTAAACTTTCAACCACTTGGTTTGAACGAGATCGAGTCAGCAGTTTTTGAGATACAGTATATTTTCTAAAACCGCAAATATAACTTTGTAATTCATACAAATACTATGAAAAACAAAGTTATTTGGCGTAGTTGTAAAAATTGTAAATAATCTAGTTTTAAGACATTTGTAAGATTTTTGTTTTTTTTTTTCAAATAAATATATTAAGTATATTATATTTATTATAGTTACTACGGAACCCTTCACTTGCGAGTCCGACTCGCACTTGGCCAATTTTTTAAAAAGAGAGTTTGCTGTACACGTATTTTTTACCCACTTAAACCATATTCCAGACGTGATTCAGATGGTCTGTGCCTCAGCTGTTGTGATATTAATAGGCTGATTATGCTAAACAGTACATACACTCGAGAGCAATGAATCCGGGTCACTTAAAGAATCCTAAAAATCTCGGAAACTAAAAATGCTAGGTTAATGCAATAAATTGTATTTAATAGACAATGTAATATTAAATGAAGGTATTAAAACTTCTTAGTTATTGTAAAGTTATATCATAAAAAAATCAAATTTGAAAAAGGGCCACTTTCGAAGATGGAACTACGAAATTACAGCATTTGGTTTTGCTTTTGTTTGTAATCTGTCATTTATGTGGGTACATAAACCATGTTGATAGTGCTCTATATTCATTATTCAAGCTGAAA
This sequence comes from Tholera decimalis, assembly GCA_943138885.2. Classification (NCBI taxonomy): domain Eukaryota; kingdom Metazoa; phylum Arthropoda; class Insecta; order Lepidoptera; family Noctuidae; genus Tholera; species Tholera decimalis. The sequence goes on along the minus strand of OW964573.2, from coordinate 38,902,053 downwards.
TTATGTCGCTTATGCCTGAAGAATGCACCAGAATACTTACAATGCTGGAAACCGGCCGGAGTCAGCGCGATACAGCCAGGACTGTCGGTGTGTCGCTGTCAACAGTACAAAGAGTTCTCCGACGTTACGAAGAAACTGGTTCTAACCTACGCAGACCAGGAACGGGCAGAACCAGGTGTACCACAGCACGAGAAGACCGATACTTGGTGAACACCATGCTTCGAAATCGCTTTCTCACAGGAACTGAACTCACCAATCAGTTTCGACGCCTCGGAGGAAGTAACCCAAGTGCATGGACAGTAAGACGTCGGCTCGCTGAATCTAACTTAAAACCCCTTAGACCTGCAAACGGCCCTAAACTGGAGCGTGGGCATCGTATTTCAAGACTAAGATATGCCCAGAGCCACGTAAATTGGAGTATTGAAGATTGGTCAAAAGTTATGTTCTCCGACGAATCAAAATTTATGCTCTACAAGCACGATGGAAGACACAGAGTGTATCGAAGACCAGGGGAAAGATTCAAGCAAGCATGCATCGAAGAAAAAGTAGCCTACGGTGGTGGGTCTGTACTTGTGTGGGCCGGAATTTCTTCTGAAAGTCGCACAGAGCTGGTGATCATAGAAAACGGCTCTTTAACTAGCGTAAGATATGTGGAAGAAATCCTCAATGATCACGTTGGTCCATTTATGGTCAATTTAGGTGAGGATGCTATATTTATGCATGACAATTCAGACAAACTCGTATGGAGTGGCCAGCGCGTAGCCCGGATATCAACCCGATCGAGCATGCTTGGGACGAGCTAGGCAGATGCGTAAAACAACGAAACCCTCCCCCAATCACGCTTCGTGAGCTCAAAATTGCTCTCACAGAGGAATGGGAGAATATTCCCCAAAATCGTATAAGGAACTTGGTGTACAGCATGCCAAACCGCGTAAACGCAGTAATGGAAGCACGAGGAGGCAATACGAAGTATTAAAATTCAAGAAAATCGTAATAAAGTTCAAAAATTTCATGTTTCCCATTTTTGTTTTAAGGAGAGATCAGCAGTTTTTTTCTTTATGTAATTTTGTGTTAATAAAATGTATGGTGACTCATATTTTTTTTACTTTCATTTAAGGAGTATTACATTGTCTATTAAATACAATTTATTGCATTAACCTAGCATTTTTAGTTTCCGAGATTTTTAGGATTCTTTAAGTGACCCGGATTCATTGCTCTCGAGTGTAGATGTACGAAGGCAGGAATCGCGGGAGATTTGCTGTTTTTTAAATTGAAGAGTTCCATCACTTATTTCCGAAGGTCTTCATCAGAACCTAATGTTTTATATACTAAAACCTTTCTTGTAAAATATGCTTTCAAACAACGAAAACGCGATCGAAATCAGATCAGTAGTTTCTGAGAAAAACGCGGATATACATACCAGTACCAGTATATCAGTATATATGTACCACATACATACATACTGGTCGAATACAGAACCTTCTTTTTTGAAGTCGGTTAAAAAGGGTAATCAGGTGATACCTTTAAAGCAAGAGTAATCATGTAAGCCGACTTCCGATGAAGCGAGAAAGTTGTTCGACTTTATTGCCTTGATCCATTGATCTCGCTTGCTAGGTAATAATTGTCTTAGGGTACGATGGGACTGACATACGCTGTGCGTTATAAAAGTCTCTAAATTTTTAAAGAAATAAAAAAAAAAGAAGAGTAATCATCTATCGCTTACCATCAGGCGAGATCGAGGCTCATTCTGAATAAAAATTTAAAAAAAAATACAATATAAAAATCCAACCTGCAAATTTTGACACAACCTATAAATCAATTTTGAATCAATCGTAATAGCCATCTAAAGCTATTGTCAGCACTACTCCTTTCAAAGTTGACCTGATTCAGATCTGCATACAATTCATTCATTAATTTGGCAGACATGAAAAAACCAATTCAATTAGACTTAGTTCCGGTAGCCGATCGAGTGTCACAAATAAAAAATGACACTGAATGAAAAACTGTAGATTTCTTCAACAATAGGACATAAGTAACTGTAGAAAGCTTGTTAAGGCTTCTGTTATTTATTTATTTAGGTTAACCAACAATTGTTTACACTATATACATTTCTGATTTAATAACTAGAGTAACATATTCAAGTGCAACAATTAATTATAGGTTAACACCACATGCACAAAAAACGGCTTACATAACATATTTATAACTTATTGAAATTAGAATTTATACATGCAAAGAATAATAATTAAAAGCAATAATAAAGAAAATTTTCAAATCATTCAATTCTGTATACAACATTGGGATGTAAAATTACTTATTAAAATATGATTGATTAAATGACGATTGATCGATTGAATTATGAAAAAAAATATAACGATCATAACTGATAAGAAAATAAAACTGAAAACTTTGAAAAAATTGAAATGAAAACAGGTATAAAATTTAAAATTAAATCGCCATTAGATTATTTACAAAAGCTCGTAGGAATTTATTTATATTATCATGATGTACATCTACTAAGTCGCTGCGGCCATTAAGAATTCTGCACAATCTAGGTATCGGAGAATTCGCACCAAGCACAGACTTTCGAAGTGGCGGACACAGGGGTGTTATCTTATTCCTGGGATATCTGGAAGGCGCATAGAACCTAATAAGCTTCAATAAACCGTTATTCCAACCCAGCGTTATTTGACAGATCTAGATAATTTGCCTCCAGTTTTGCTAATGGGTGTATTACCCTTGATTGCTTAGACTTGAATTGGTTAGACTTGAAGCCGAGTCCAAAATAATTGGCAAAAGGCTAAACAGATTATGATGATGCTATCTATGTACCGGTATCTTATTCACTATTTCCTTTATAAAACACCAATAAAACTTGAGCTAAAGATATAAACCCACACCCTTTCCTCTCATTAACTCTTTAAATATGCCTTCATTAACTTGTCTCGACGTTTCAATCTAAATACAACCATTATATATCTTACTCCTACAGAAATCTATGTACTTTACTCTTTAATAATTTATTATATTCGCTTTACACGTAATCTGTACCAATTATGTGTATCGGACGACGGGACATTAACTTGAGCACAAGCTTACAAATATCATCAAGTCACAGCATTATCAACCCTATCACATCAAAGTACAAATGAAATTGACCGCAAATCTTAACTTTGCAGTTCTTAATCAGATACAACGTTAACTCAACGCTAGATCACGCAATTTTAAACTTTATTTTCATATAATGTAAGTTTGTGTAGTGTGCAGATTGTACCGTTGTAGATCTTAACGAGATCCAATCAGATCATGCTTAGAGAGATATAAGGCGAGAAGGTGGATATGGATAAATATGTATTAATTATCGAAGCAGGCTTTAATAATATAATGTTCTAGGTTGTCACAATTGGGGCAGGGTCTCAGCTCATAAGGATAACTCCTTGTGTATGTATGTGTAGTGTCAAATCAAAAAATGTTGATCTGATTCAGATGAACGTGAATCTAAAAGCGGCAATAGTCATTAGGATATTGATTCTTAGCCATTAGGCTAAGGTCTGCCTTATGATCGAGAAGTCGCGGGTTCGAACCACACCCATTATACTAATGCCGTGAACCCACTCCAGATACAAGCATATTTAGCTTAGTGGAAGGGGTTTACAAGATAGCTAGTAATATGAATTCTATTCTAGCTATCTTTATATAGCTACTAGCTGACCCGCCACGACTTCGTTCGCGTGGTATCCTACCCCTACCCAACCGATACCACTACGTCTATCCTACCGATACCTTACCCATACCTTACCCCTACTCTACCCTACAAATACCCTAACCCTACCCTACCCTACCGTATCTTACCCTACCCCTACCCCTACTCTACCCCTACACTATCTCTACCCTACCCTACCCATACCCCTACCCTTGAGACCTTTCCTACATTCTTAATTGTTTTTTTTTTTCATAAGAACCTTTCCCTGACAAAACCAAACACATCAAAGAAAGAATCAGCCAAACGGTCCAGCCGCTTTCGTTCTTTGCGTTTAGCAACACATTTAGCGATTCATTTTTATTATATACTTAGATTTAAAAAAAAACATTTGTTACTCACAGTCGTCTATCAGGCAATTGTCTAGTCACATACACGTGTCGAATATAGGTTTGCTCAACATACATTTTATGTCGACACGTGTATTATAGTGGCCGTGAGGGTTGTGCTGCATACAGCATACTGCATGCAAAAATGAACATTATTTAGTTTTCAGCGGAATCAACACTAGAATTTTTTCTCTAGTTTGTAATGGACTTCCGCAAAATAACGCCGGAGTCAGTATTTCCTGATTGCTATAACCTAGGAGTCTTCAAGTCAAGTTAGAGTGAATAAGTTACTTCTACGTAAGCGGGCATCATCTTCGACCACATCATCGCTTACCATTAGGTGATATGGTGGTCAAACGCGAAACTATAATCAATAAAAAAATCCACACTAATATTATAAAAAAGGTAACATTTGTTTGTAAGTTTGTATGTAGTATTAGCAATAAGGTTTTATTAATAGTACGGTGCATTATTGGTGAGTGCTATAGGGTATCAATTATTTCGAAATTCACGCGGCCGAAATCACGGGTGAAGTACTAGTCCATTATACAATGTGTAACGGAAACCCCATATCTATCCAAAAGGGCTGAAGATAACATCTGGTATAAGTAATAAGTTTATTATCAGAAAGGTGGGTACAAAATTATCTATCTTATTCAAAAAACGTATGGAGTCTCTATGCACAGTCTCAGCTCAAAATAAGTGACTTAAAGAATTGAAACCATATTATCGGTTTCATAATTATGTTTCTTTAATACCACCAGTAATAACAAACTACGAAAGTCAATAATTTTCCACGTCACTTGCCAATAACAAGATAATTCTCTTCGTTCTTCTTGATTTGAAAAATTCGATCTCTGGTATCAATGGTATTGAAATTTCTAATAAGTTCCACACATGTAGACATAGGATACAAAACCCTTGCCATATCGTTTGTTGTCATCGAAAGAAGCCGTGCACTCGGTATGTATACAGACTTTAAAGCCTCGTCCCCACTAGGAACATTTGTCGAGCGACATGTGTCCCCGGAGACATCGGGCGATGTCGCCCTACATCGCCCCACGTCGCCCGATGCCTTGTCTCCGTCCACATCAGTTCAGTCGAACCTATCATGTGTCCGGAAGAGGTAGTGTTGTACAGTGCGGCTTATATAATGATGAATGCATCAAGAACAAAAAAGAAGAGAAGATGGTGGATTAAACAGTACTTGCGAAACAAAACAAGTGTATTTATTGATCTCAGTGTTCTAGACGGCTCATTTCATAATTTTACTCGGATGTCATCAACAGACTTTGAAATACTCTTCTGTAAAATATCCCCATCAATATCTAAACAGAAAACTAGATTCCGTGATCCCGTGGATGCTAAAGGTTCTAGACGGCTCATTTCATAATTTTACTCGGATGTCATCAACAGACTTTGAAATACTCTTGTGTAAAATATCCCCATCAATATCTAAACAGAAAACTAGATTCCGTGATCCCGTGGATGCTAAAGGTACCTAGCAAGTGGTGATTCTTACACGTCCTTATCATACACTTTTAAAGTATCAAAGCAATTAATTAGCCGAATAGTTCTGGAAGTATGCACAGCACTGATTGAATCTTTAAATGATCAAATAATAATAAATAATAATGATAATGTTTTTTTGTTTTTATAGGAATATGTAAAAATGTAAATAATATGTTTGTAAAGTGTAATAAATGATAATAATAATAATATATTAATCATAGAAATAGTCAGTTAAGATTTGTAAGCTAACTATGAAGTTTTTTGTTATTCACTTTAGTCTCTAATAATTTCTACAATATCATTGTCTACACCAATTATCACCAGTTGTGCCATGATCACCAGCAGTTCTATTTTCTACTTCAGACAATGGCAATGGAGAATCATAATTCGATAAACGCGAATTACTTGCTAAATTATTGACAGACTGCGATGAAGATCCAGCAGTACTATATCCATATCCGTAGTTTCTTGCTTGATATTTTCCCATCATTGCTTCAAGTAAAATGTTATTTATATAGTATTTTGCCGTAATAACTTCTTGTTCTGATTTTACTTTACGCAGTTCCGTAGCTACATATTGACCATATATATCAAAATCGTCTTTTTTGGCTTCTTTGTTCATCTTGTTTTTAGCAACCATCATGACTTCATATGCTTCGTCTATTTTGTCGTCCATTGTTTTTTTCTTCTTGCGCGACCCATTCAATTCTTTAGCTTGATCTTCCAGCATACTATGCGACGACTGATCTGGAATCTCTTCAGCTCCAATCTCCAGCTCGGACTGATTTGTATCTGTGTTCTGAAAAATAAATATACTAATAAGTTTTATTTTTCATGTCACTAAAAATATATTTTGTCAACTTACAAATATTTTCCTTTGCTTATTTATAATTATAGTTTCTCAGTATTATATGTACAATGCACGTTGTACGCCCATGTCTAATACACAATGAAAAAAAATAAACTTACTTGTTCTATTGAATCCATTGACCCTGCAGAGGTCTCTTGTTGCTGCAAAAACATTAGTGACTCATATGCAAACCAGCTACTTTTCTTTATTTCTTCAGAACCGACACCGGTTGATTTTGACCCTTTAACTTTTTTTTAATTCTTGAGAGAAATCTCAAGAATTGAGATCGTAGATTATGATTTTTTTTCTCAACTTCTTTTCGCAGAATATTTAATATTTTCGACATTTCTTCCCACGCGTCATGCTTCTTATTTAAATTTTTATAATGATTATTCTTTGCATCCCACAAATATTCATAGGAGCGATATAGTTCAATAAGTCGCAGCACTACGTCGTTCGACCACATTGTCGCAGGTTGCACGCACGTCCACACTCTATCACTACTCTTCATCGACTGTGCGACAAGGAACAGTTTCAACAATGTCGCAGCGATGTCGTCCGACGTCGCCCAACATCGCCCGATGTCACCGGGGACACATATCGCTCGACAAATGTTCCTAGTGGGGACGAGGCTTAAATGACACGTTGTTTAATCATTGTGTAATTCATTCATTCATTCATCCAACATCGAATATTATGAGTACATTACCGCACCGTCTGCCAGTTTGAGTGTTTTGTACGGCCTACGCAAATATCCTAAATTTGGTATTTGGTATTGTTCGTCAAATCGTTCCAGCTCCTTATGGTTCTAAGTTGAGCTACGCAGTTATGCTTGCACTGTTTGGACGGGCCTGCTCAAATCTGTGTGATTCTGTCCTCTAAAGAGAACCACAGACCTAAACCTACATGGCTCTCATATGATTTGATCACTACAGATTGTATGGACTTTTTAAGAGACGTTATCCTCTGAGTTTGTTTCGGTATTTCTTCTCAGCGTAGTCAGTTAGGAAATACTTGCTTCATCTTTAATTTGTTACTATTTTTTATATAACTCAGCTTTGTTCTTTTTATGTATATACATAATATGTATATGTGTATTGAGTATGTAGGCTATTACTTATTTATTGTATATAAGTGAATAGTACACTATGGACTACCCGCGTATTTATTTTCTCCTGCTGTGTCAAATCCATCCAAAAGGTTGTCTGTAAAAGATCGCTTTTAGCGATAAGACCGCCCATTGTAACAACCTTTGTAGTTTTTAAGACCTTATTTAATTCTGTTATGGTGTACAGTAAAGAGTATATCTATCTATCATCTAGTTTACATCTATGAAAAAAAATGACATGTGAAAGTGTTATTTATAACCTATTTGCAAAATAAACATCATTATTTCATAGCGTTATTTGCTATTCATCCAATTCATTCTATGAACTTATAAATATGTATATAAGGGACAAAATACCAAAACTATTGCAACACAAGCATTATCATGGTATAATAATACAATCATCTACATTATAATCGGAACACCATACAATGGATCCCTCAGGTAGAAAGCAGCGACCTTTTACAAGACAATAATCTTCCGTGGGGTTTCTCCAACTGACAATCTCGGAGAAGAAACATCCAAATATGATGGTGGATTTATGTGGGTTTGGCAATAGACTATGTTTTAAATGTCAGCCATGGGGAAATCCCATAGCATGTTTTGAGGTACAACAGATGTTAAAATTGTAGATTGCTTTTGCTATAGTTATGTTTTTCAATGTTCTTAAAAAAACTTTTAATAATAGTCCTTGTGACCGATTCCAGCCACGGTGGCTAATTATTCATCTGCGCTGAGATATTATAGTGCATAAGTATGTGTGCAGGTACAAGTGCACTAAAAAAATAAAGCACAGATCCGTTCCTGCGTGGAGTATTGCAGCCACTTGTGGGATGGCTCTGCAAATTACCACCTTGCTGCATTGAACTCGACCGAGCGCAGAGCTAAAAGGCTTATAGGCGACGAAGCGCTGGTGGACAAGCTTCATAGCCTGGCTCATCGGCAAGCAACGGGCTTGCCTGTCAGTTTTCTACAGATTGTACTTCGTGGAGTGTGCGCAGGAGCTCCATGACCTGATTCCTCCATCTCCCTTTCACTACCGGTCTACCAGAATACCGTCTTGTCGTACCAAGCGCTTCTCCTCCACATTTATTGTGCGCACAGCCAAGCTGTGGAATTCTCTGCCGGCTTCTGTGTTCCCTGCCACTTATGACCTTTCAGCCTTTAAAGCGCGAGTAAATAGGCATCTTCTGGGCTCGCTCTTCCCATCTTAGACCTCATCTATCGCTTACCATCAGGCCAGACCGAGGTCAAGGGTGGGCCCATCAGTAATTTAAAAAAATAAATTATCCGATGAAACGGCAATCCAACACGACCCGAGAGAGATCAGCAGAGGTGCTAGACCACCGGCTTGACGAGCTTTCCGAAGAACAGGGACATAACACCGTCAACTTCCAACTCCGAGCTACATACTGTGAAATTCCACGACCCAGGAATCGAACCCGAGAACCTCTTGCTCAGCAAGTCGCTCTTGCAACCACTAGACTACCGTAAATAGTTTATATTCTTGCTTATTTAAATACTTAAAAAAGAGCTTATAGTCTGTAAAAGTGTAATTATTTAGATTTATTAATTGTTGCTTAGTATGTAAGTCCTACAATTATTATGTAAACCTTTTACAGTAATAAAGAACTTTATAAAACAAACAAACTACCGCGCAGTCATTAAAATTATCATTTAATTATAATGCGTATTACATAGGTGATTTAATTGTACATTTTTTCAAGTTATATTTAATTGCATTGCTCGAACACGCTAATTTTGCAAATGTACTTACTAAATTACTCATAAAAACAGAGAAACAAAATTTATTTAAATATTAAAATAAATAAATGAATATGCAAATATATATATATAAATACAATGTAATACATAGGTAATTAAATAATACAATACATATAATGTGATCTTTAACATTAAGTGGAGAGAAAACAAAAGAATAGTCATAAATTGGAATGAAAATAATTAGCAACCGAGCTTTTAAAAGTAGCCAGTGACTGAGCTTGTCTTCTGACACCGGCAATGCATTCCACAAACGAATAGCTTGCACCGTAAAAGATGAGCCATAGAATTTAGTAAAATGTGCAGGCATTGAAAGTCTCAAATTCTCCGATGATCTCAAATCTCTTACATGTGTGTCATGAAGGAACTTAAAGCGTTCTTTGAGATAAAACGAAGTTGTAGGATTGAAAAGAATACTGAAAAGTAATGATAAAATATGTGCATTCCGGCGAAGGCGGATCGGCAGCCACCAGAGTTTAATGCGAAACTCAGAAACATGTTCATATTTGCGCAAACCAAATATGAATCTGATACAAAAAATTTGGAGTCGTTCAAGCTTATCTAGCTGCACTTCAGTAAGATCTGGATAACCTGCATCAGCATAGTCGAGAACAGGTAGAAGAAGCGATTGGGCAAGCGCAATTTTAGTGGCAGTCGGCAGGAAATTGCGCAATCTGCGTAAAGACCCCGCAGAGGCATACTGTTTGAGGCTTATTTCTTGCAACTGGGGACCCCAAGACAAATCCCTATCAATATAAATACCGAGGTCTTTTACTTAGTAACAGTAAGGTATAGCAGCTCCATCAAAAACGATTTGAGGAAGGGTCACCCAGTTAATTTTGGAACGTAGCCTAGGGCTGCCAACAATAATGACTTGAGTCTTCGCAGGATTAACTAACCTTCAAACCATGATTCAAACTCCAATCAGAAATACGCGCTAAATCTTTATTCACAATCTTCACCGCCTCAGACAGTTCTTCAACGGGAGCTTGCAAATAAATTTACAGATCGTCAGCATAAAGGTGATAAGATGAGATAAGTTCATTTGAAATAGAATTTATAAATATGGCGAAAAGAAGAGGAGAGAGAACGCCCCCTGTGGTATGCCAGCAGTAGTATTGCACCATGAAGATGATGTACCTTCAATGCAAATACGTTGTCGGCGGCCACACAGGTAACTACGAAACCAATCAATTGCTGTTGGAGATATGTTAAGAGAGCAGAGTATACCGAGCAGGACATCAAAATCTGATATCGTCAGTAATTTTAACTAGAGCTGTGGTAGTGCTATGTCCTGAACGAAACCCGGATTGGTACAAATTTAGGAGTTGAGTTTTACAAAGGAAGGCACTAAGTTGATTGTGGATAAGGCGTTCGAGGACTTTGGATAGGAACGGTAATATGGAAATAGGGCGGAAATCAGAGAAAGAAACAGGATTAGACTTTTTAGGGAGAGGAGTTATCTGAGTTTCTTTCCACAAAGATGGGAAAACACCTGAGGATACAGAATAATTGAGACATGGCAAATGACAGGAAGAATTTCGTCCAAGATAGGGAGTATCATCTTACGGCATTATCAAAGGCATTTGACGTTATAGATAGCATGCTCTTCTTAACATCACAACTGGTAAATTGATTAAAAATAAAAGGAGAATAATTGGGAGTGGGAAGAGGAAAAAGATTATTTAGAGTATTGGTTTTAACAGCATCATTGAAGCTACAAGAGGTGGAAAAATGTTGATTGAGCGATTCAAGGTCTATATCCTTAGGAATAGACTCTTGACGTGACTTCCCAATTCCCATAGATAGAGAAGAAAGAAATTTCCAGACTTTAGCTGGATTACCTTTTTCAACGGACTTATGAATGTGGCGGCGTTGGGCATCCCTACAAACCAAGTTGCTGCGATTTCGGATAGCGACGTATTTTTCTCGACTTTCTCGACTAGGTCTGCACTTGAATTTAGACTTTGCTGCTGCCTTTCTTTGTAAAATTACGTCATCTGTTACCCACGGAGCAGGTAGATGCTTAATCTTTACCAAACGAACAGGTACATACACGTCATAAAGCTGGTTAAGATTAGAATTGAGGAGGTTAACTTTGTCATCAATCGACTCTGCATGAACAAGATCAGACCAGTCAATATTGCTAGCATCTTCCCGAAGACTTTCCAAGTTCATTCCACCAAAACTGCGCTGAAGAATACTTTTGATTTGTTTTATTAAATTTACCAAATAATCCTAAGTAGGAGACAATCATATGGCTTAGGTACAATTTAATCAGTCGTTAATTAATAAGAATATATATTTTTTATGCGTCACTTTTCTTCAGTATATCCAATATTTCCTTCATCTTATTGTAACGCATGTTTCCGTGAAACTTAGACATCTCCAATGCTACTATTTTCGCAAAGAACTCGTTACATTCAGCTTCTTTTTCTGCACTCATGTTGCAGCCTTCGTATTCCGTCATAGTCCCAATTTCTCTTGTTGTTGTAATAGTGTTATATTTATGGGTACACAATTCTCCAGAGTTGGATAAATCATCATTAGTTTGATAATCACGCAGATCCTTATGTAAATCAAAAGTGCCTGCTTACCTTTTTCTGTAATTATAACTTTTCGTGTGCTATTTGACATTGTGTGACAAGAAATTATGCGAGGCGCACCGCGCATGTGACTTTGTGCCTCGAGAACAAGCCAAACTAATGCAATTTGATGAGAAACTCGCGCTACCGAACAAGGGCCAGGGGTGGTCAATATCCGTCTCTTTCATATCTTTATTAATTAACAAAGAGTATGTAATACACTTTAATTAAGGTTTTAGTACCGCTACCGAAATATACCTTTTTCTATTTATACACAAAAAGTTTCGGTACCGAAATCAATTTAGATATCGAAATAAAGCGGCAACCGTTATTTTTCGGTATGACGTCATACCGCAATTTAAAGATAGAGTAATTTTTGGGTTATTCAGTCCCTGATTTATAGGCATGCACTGATTAGAAAATACTCTCTGTAGGCATGCATACCACCATCTCACCTGATTGTGTGGTCAAAGATAGAGCACGCTAGCCTAGAAGTAATCTATTCAATCTTGACTCAAACACCCCCAGGTTATAGCTATGGGGAAACAGACTCCGGCAGAGAATTCCACTCCTTAGCTGTACGCACAATGAAAGTATTCCCGAAACGTTTTGTGCGTACTTTGGAAGATAAGCACGTTCAAACAAACTTTAACGCTTTATTATATTAGTATATAAGTTTTACGGGATATTTAGAATTAAGTTACATAACCCTCAGGTCATCTCGACAGAACGTCCCTATACATATATATATACCCAGACTGGTAAGGGAAGCGACTGAGATTACCAAATACGACAATTTCAACCGGGAGGATGGGTTTCAACTGTTGAGGGCCTGGAATCCAGTGGTTCAAATGTGTAAAAGCCGAAAAAGTACCTTAAAAAGTTCGCGAGTCAACACGGTGAGTTTTAAGTTCTAATGATATTAGGTATTAGTCATAGATAAAAAGACGCGTATCTTCCGGGTAATTCCTGTTTCGGTAGGTTTTGTGCTCTGTTAACTTTAATAGTCCACAAAACAATGCAATGTTATGTACTTACATAACATTTAACCTAATTGAGGCATAATGTGAATGTACTGTTAGAAATTTACTTTCATCAAAACCTCTTTAGTGGTTGAGTAACTTAATGGCACATTGAAAACAAAAGAAAACACTTGGAATAAAACAGCATAACGAAACTCTACCTAAAATTGACGCATAACATCGTTACTTATAACCAATTTACAAAAATAAATACCTGCTTATTTCATTTCATGTATTTCAATAAAAATAATAGCCCAGTTTTTTAACACTGAACTTTTTGATGGCATAAAGAACGAAAACGAGGCCACACTCGCTAAGTCGCTACGGTACTTAACAATAGGTAACTCTCCGCTCAATGGTACTCAGTAACCTTGATCTTGGTCCAAACAATGCAGATACAATACCGCTGCAAAACATATACGCTTAGCATTTGTTTTTGTAGTATGATCCTTCTCATTTGAGGATCTAAATGGCCTGGTTAGAAGATTACTGTTGATTCTGTTTTTAATAATAAAATGCATTTATTTCGAGTAATTAAGACTCACACAGGCCTCACATTTACATACATAAAACTTTTATTTTTGTATTATATAAATTACAATAAAAAATTATGATAAAAAAATGATTGTCCACAACTAGGGTTGCCAGATCATAAAATCGAAAATCCGGGGTAAATTCGAGATATTTGATGAAAATTCCTGACTTTCTTTAATTTGAAATAAAAACATTATATTTTTTTTATTTTTTTTTATTGATAGTAGGCTCGCGTTTGACCACCATCTCACCTGATGGTAAGTGATGATGTGGTCGAAGATGGAGCACGCTTACCTAAAAGTAACCTATTCACTCTCGACTTAAAGACCCCTAGGTTATAGCTATCGGGAAACACAGACTCCGGCAGGGAATTTTTTTATGTTTCATTCTTTCATTCAATTGTAGAAATTCCGGACGGTTTAGGATTCCCTCCGCATTCCGGACAAAGATCTATATTACCGGATATGTCCGGAAAATTCCGGTCGTATGGCAACCCTATCCATGACTTCGTTCGCGTGGGAGGTTTTTCCCGCGTAGATCCCGATGAACATTGAACATAGAATTAATAGGCTGATGAAGCTTTTTTTTTTTTTTTTTTTTTTTTTATTTAGAATAGGTTCGCGTTTGACCACCATCTCACCTGATGGTAAGTGATGATGTGGTCGAAGATGGAGCACGCTTACCTAAAAGTAACCTATTCACTCTTGACTTAAAGACTCCTAGGTTATAGCTATCGGGAAACACAGACTCCGGCAGGGAATTCCACTCCTTAGCCGTACGCACAATGAAGGTATTCCCAAAACGTTTGGTGCGTATGGGTGGGATGTCCACCATGTAACGATGGCGCTTCGCCGTTTGTCTCGTAGTCCGATGATGGAACGGGCTTGTTGGAATTAAATTGTGTAATTCCATCGCACACTCCCCGAAATGTAACCGATAGAAAACCGATAGACTTGCAACTCGTCGTCGATGTTCAAGGCTCTGGAGCTTTGATTCGACCAGTGCATCGTTGCCAATGAGTCTTTTGGCCCGCTTCTCGATAGACTCAAGCGCGTCCAGTTGGTATTTAGCAGATTTTATTTTATTACAGCTTTATTCCAGGATGTCAACTATATAGGTACTTACTTACTAAATTTCATTGAGATCCATTCTTTAGTTTTCGCGTGAAAGAGCAACAAACATACATACATCCCCACACACTTTCGCATTTATAATATTAGTAGGATTCAAGCAATTACATTTAAAAAAAAACATTTAAAAAACTTATTTACGATTGTAACCTTATTTTGTATTGCTATCGCAAAATGCGGTTTTTCAAAGTTGACCGAAACAGGAGATGGACATAAAAACATTCTGTCATAATTATTTTTGGCAAAACATTGTTTTTCTGACGTCACTGGGGTAACATTCTTGCATAAATTACCAATTTAACAAGATAATCATCACTTACTGTTGAAGCGCATACAAACACTGCAGCTAGGCCTTACCACAGATTACTGTCTTGCTATATCTATATGTAATTATGTATACCTTATGGTTGTGTGTCTGTGTTCAGTGTCTCCATAAATATGTAAATCGAGAGTTACCTTATTGCTAGGGTAAAAAATACGGTGTTTCTAGACAAAATTACGGCGATCATTTACAAATTTCGTTCCTTTTAATATTTAAATAAGGTTGAGAATAGATTGCCATCGCTTGTTCGTAGAGATAAATTTTAGATATTGTGGGATTCCTCTCGGACTCCCGGCAGTGTTGCCTTTACAAAATTATTAATTTGACTGACGTGAAATTCGTTGTAGGATTTTTATTCAAAATATACAACAAAGTAATTCATAATGGTAATACGGTGATTTATGACACGGTCAGACACGGTAATAGGTACATGATTACCTTGACGGTAGATAACGGCTTGATTACGGTGCATCTACGGTAATTACCGTGTATATGGAGACACTGTTTAATACAGTCCACTAACGATTTTTAAAACTAGTCAAGAATAAACGTTCAGTCTGTCCACACGTCGTCATTTTTCTGTGTCTAAACCAACACAAGCAAAACACATCCTTATCGCCGTAATCACCCACTTAGCCTCTTTCCAGCTATATTGGAGACTTGGGGTTGGTTACCTGGTCTAACTGGATGCAGCTGAGTACTAGTGTTGTACATGGATCGACTGCCTATCTGACCTCCACAACCCAGTTACTGGGTAACACAATACCATTTGGCAAAACCAGTGTCAAATTTTCTGGCTTCCAACTACCTGTAACGACTGTTATACAAATTACAGCCGAAGACAGCGGCTTAACGTGCTTTAGTTTGGATAGTCACCCATCCACAGATCAACCTTGAAGACCTGCTTAACCTCAAAGATCAAACCGATTAAACTAAAATAAAATCTTATCTTATTATTATTACTAATCTATACTAATATTATAAAGCGGAAAAGTTTGTTTGTTTGTTTGCTTGAACGCGCTAATCTTCGAAAATACTGGGTGGATTTGGATGAAATTTGGTATGGAAGTAGCTTGAAGCTTGAGGAAGGTTTTAGGCTTTTTACGCGACTGCAAAAAAGGAGAGTTATGTTTTTAGTGTGATAGAATCCACGGGAGCGAAGCCCCGCGTGAGTACTAGTTTACTTAATAAATGCGAAAGTTTGTGAAGATGTATGTGTTTGTTGCCCTTTCATGCAAAAACTACTGAACGGATCTGAATGAAATTTGGTAAGTAGATAGTTGACATTCTGGAATAACATATACTTTTTATCTCGAAATTCCCACAGGATCGAGATTTGCGCGGGAAAACCTTCCCACGCGTACGAAGTCGCGAGCAGAAGCTAGTCAATCATAAAACTTACTTTTTACCCAACTGCGGCGAAATTAAAACGAGGGTAAACGAAAAATCATTTCATGGAAAATTAATCGTTTGAACGTTTGTTTCATCCTTGATTGTGTAGTCCGGTATCCCCATTAGTGGGGTACATTTCCTAACGCTCACCAATTAGGCGTATCAAAGGCCATAGCGTTGCGATACGCGATAGATACGTTTTGCGTAATGCTCTAGAGGGTATTGTTACAATAGGAGTTAGGCCATCTTTAAATATGCGACAGTAATGATGCTGCTTTGATTACTAAAAAAAGTTATTTAAAACATCTAAAATACCTGACTGCTCAAATGAAATGCAAAAATCAAGCACATTTTTGTTTTAAAAAGTGACAAGCAGGCGAGACCCAACTGAAAATATTTTTCTTTTAAATATGATGGGTCCGTCTCTCTATCTGTCTCGGTCTGTCTGTCTTTCTGTTTGTCCGGGCTAATCTCTGGAACGACTCAACCAATTTATTATTATTATTCCATTTATTTAATCTATGTACATATGAATTACATTTTTAAATATTAATATAAAAAAATAAAAACATTTAAAAATATAAAAAATAGTAGCCCACCGGTATCGGGAACAGGGTCCAAGCTACCGGCGGTCAGGGCTCCATAGAGAGGAACCTCCTCACAATACGCGCCGTTTCCAGGAGTACTGCTTTCTGGATCAAGCCCTTGATCCAGCTACCCAACGAGAGCCTCCTTAGATGTTGGTCGAGGCTCTTGGCTATTATACCATTGGCTGTGACGACTATCGGCACAATGATTGCTGTCTCCACATCCCACATGTCGACAACCTCGCGCGCCAGGTCAAGATACTTATTTTTTTTATCTATCTCAGCTTTCACGAGGTTCTCGTCATGGGGGACTGCTATATCAACAATCATTGTGCGACGCTCTAATCGGTCTATCACCACTATGTCAGGCTTATTGGCAACAATAGTCCTGTCAGTGATGATAGACCGATCCCAGTACAGTGTAATATTGCCATTTTCGAGAACTGGGTCGGGCACATACCTATAGTATGGTACTTCTGATTCCACAAGATTGTATTTAAGAGCAAGTTGCTGGTGAATAATCCTGGCCACGAGGTTGTGTCTATGCAAATAGTCTCCGTTAGCCAGACGAGAACAACCGGAGATAATGTGACGAATGGATTCTCCCGGTTTGTGACATGCCCGACATATGTCTACCGTACCATCCTTCACAATATATTTCCGATAGTTATTCGTCATCATAACTTCGTCCATAATCGCACAGACAAAACCTTCGGTTTCCCCAAAGAGGTCACCAAAACGTAGCCAGGCTACGGACGCTAATGTGTCTACATCAGACCCATGAAGGGCCCGGTAATAGCGCCCGTGAAGCTCCTTGCTCTGCCATACTTCTCTGCGGTCATTAGTATCTAATACTACAGGTTTGCGCCAATTCTCGGTACCTAAGGAGAGCGGAGTGAGGCCTTTGTCCACCGCTACCACATCTCGATGCATACCCACGTCGGCTTCTAGGAAATATTCCCTAAGGCTGCATACCTCACGGTTGTGTAGGGTCTTTGCATTTAAAATGCCACGACCCCCGTACTTCCGCGGGATATACAGCCTCATCACCGATGAACGTGGGTGATGCATTCGATTTGCAGTCAGCGTTGTGCGGACCCGCCTGTCCAAGGCGTCAAGTTCAGTCTGAGTCCATTTGAGTATGCCAAAAGAGTACATCAATACTGGCATGACCCAACCATTGAAGGCACGCACCTTGTTTCCGCCTGATAGAAGACTATTCAGTACTTTATTCAGGCGGCCAAAGAAGCGTTCCTTCAATGACTGTTTAACATAAGCAACATTGATGCCTAGTGCCTCTGACATACCCAAATACTTGTAGGTTTCAGTTGAGCCGAGGGCTCTTAGGTGTATGGAATCCGAGAGTTGAGTTCCCACGGATTCCATAATCTCCCCTCGCTTTACATGCATGACTGCACATTTGTCCACACCAAATTCCATCCTGATGGCGCTACTGAAGGTTTCCGTTACCTTCAGTAGCTCCATGAGTTGCAAGTTGCTGGGGGCAAAAAGTTTCAAATCATCCATGTAAAGCATGTGAGATATGACCTGACCACCTCTTCTCAACTGGTAGCCTAGCCCTGAACCCTCCAGCAATGTACTGAGAGGGTTGAGAGCCAGACAAAACCACAGTGGGCTCAGACTGTCGCCCTGAAAAATGCCTCGCTCAATCCTAATCGGTTCGCTGTTTTCCTGGATCTGTCGACATCCTGGGTAGCGAAGGACCGTCTTCCATTGCCCCATACATGACTCAAGGAAGGTGCGTAGGGTTGGATTTATTTTGTACAACTCCAACACCTTCATAAGCCATGTATGAGGGACAGAGTCATAGGCCTTCTTATAATCTATCCAACATGTCGACAGATTCTTTCGGGAACGACGAACCTGTTGGTTAATGGCAATATCAATGAGGAGAAGCTCCTTAGTACCGCGGGACCCGTTCCTACATCCATTCTGAGAAGCAGACATGATTGAATTTACATCAATATGATTATTAATTTTGGCTCTCAAAATGGAAGTAAGAACTTTATAGACCGTCGGTAAGCACGTGATCGGTCTATAATTTTTAGGTTCCGTAGTACTGCCTGATTTATGGAGCAGGTGGGTTATTCCTGTAGTTAGGAATTGAGGTAGCGATCCTGACTCTAGGGCAGACTGGAACTGAAATGCCAAGCGAGCGTGCGATCTTTGGAACCATTTAAGCCAAAAATTGTGCAGCCCGTCCGGCCCTGGGGATTTCCAGTTAGATAACGGACGGACTGCACGGGTTACATCTTGGGGGCTGATCGTGATTGTCCCCATTTCTGGTAAAAGATCGCACGTGCGCCTGATCTCCCGCATCCAGTCACCCTCAGTGTGACTGACAGGAGCTGACCAGATGTTGCGCCAGAACGAACACATGGCGTCATCATCCGGTAAGCACGTATCAGTCATACCTTGGTCAGGTCGCTCCCAGGTCCTATAAACCCACCTTTCATTGCTTTGGAATGTGCGATTCTGAGTGTATCGCTCCACCCGCCGCTTATATCTGCGAATTCTATTTGCCCACGCATAGACTTTCTGCTTCAGGAAGTCGATGCGCTCTGTGACGCAGGTCAGATAATCCCGAGGATTAATATCAGTCCCCGCGAACGCCCGCCTCACAAAGCGCATCACTCTAGGGCGAGTGTTGCCCTGTCTGAAGCAGATAAGTTTGCCAATGAGTGCTCTAGCCCCAGCGATACGACGTTCGATCCTGCACTGCCAAGCTGGTATAGCTGGTCGAATAGCTCTGTCAGTCTTTGGAAACTTGACATGAGCTACCCGACATGCTGCAACAGCGGCACAGTACAGAATCGAATGGGTATCGGTGAGGTCTTCGCTATTGTCAAAATAATTTGACAACAGTGAATCTAGAGCACACACTAGCGCCCTATTTTTCTTATGCATGGGCAAACGAGGCAGGCGAGGTCTCAGCTCAGGTGGTGTGGAGCGATACTCCCGTAATGCACACTCCAAAGCACTCCTCAATCGTTCACTGCACTGGGTACTCACGGATGTAGCCCGGTCCTCATCATCTTCACCGACGTGGTCGGGTCGCGGTGAGATACTAGGTTGTAGTTGCACCGCAGCCTGTGGTGAAGCAGATGAGACACGACTGCACCGTGATTCGAGGCGTAGTCTATCAAGTACGGCGTCATCCAACATATGGTTACGCTGGATGACCCGCACCTGATCCGACAGTCGTTGGGCCGAAACGTTGACAGCTGGTTCAAGTACCTGAAACAGAGAGAGCATCCGACCACGGTACGCAGTGAGGTTAGTTCCCCCCTCTGTAGCCCCAAAGTATGAGCGCATGACATTTTCATTGATGGAATTTGTCCATCGCATACGCTGCACACTTCCACCGGCAGCGGGGACCTTATCAGAGGCCGGTGGGCCTCGAAGTCCGAAGCTGGCCGGAGGGCGGCCTCTTCCTCGCCGACGCGCAGGTGGTGGTGTCGTCGGCGGCGAGAAGTATTCGTCACTCGAGCTCGACGCAACTGCAGCGGCCGGAGTCTCTTCACTCACGGCTGGAGCTGGTCCCGGCGGCTGCGAGGCGGAGCTGAGCGACGATTCCGCAGGTCTTGGTTGTGTGTTCAGAATCAAACGTGCCCGGTTTCTTGTCAACATATTGATTTTTCCATTTATTGTTTTTTCTATTTACTCTTCTATTTATTCATGTCTAGATTTTTTTTTCACTATTTTCGTTTCGTTGAACATGATTATTTTTGTTTGTTTGGCTATTTAATTTATAAATTATATTGAAAAATTCGGAGGAAAAAATTTTTTGACATGTTCTTTGACAACCGGGCCACAGATTATTATTATTATTATTATTATATACTTTATTGTACACCTTACAATACACTTAAGGATAAAAATCATAAAAACTAGTGTACAATGGGCGGTCTTATCGCACAGGGCAATCTCTTACAGACAACCTTTGGATGGACAGAAATTATAGGAGATAGATTTAGGGCTGTCAGTGTACAACATCATACACAATACTAACCAAACATCACAATATAAAATACATACCACAAAATATAATATATAAATATATATTAATACATATCAAATTCATAATAGAGAAAAAGGTGAAAAAAATTATAGTGAGAGGTAATGCTCCTTCACCATTCTTTTGAACGTAGTTAATGTTTGAGCACGCCTCACATCTATGGGTAATGCATTCCACAAGCGGGCCGCTTGTATAGTGAAAGATTTATCGAAGAAAGAAGTGGAATGCATACGGATACTTAACTCTAAATTTTCCGATGATCTCAAGGACCTAGAATGTGTGTCACAGAGAAACCGAAAACGATCTTTAAGATAAAAAGGAGTGAAAGGATTGAATAGCACATTATAAAGCAGAGAAATTTAAGGTAATCTAAGGTTATAGGGCAACATATTGATTTATGTAAAATAAGAAAAATTCTGTGAGCAATACTTCCACACGCACAAAATCGCGGGCACACCTTAGTTTTCAACAAAACACTATCGAGTAAAATTAAACTTTTTTTAAAGACAACTAGCAGTGAATTCACATTACCAACTACCAATTTCTTTAACCCCTCCAAGGCTCCAACTAAGCTAAATATACTTGTGTCTAGGGTGGGTTTATGGAAATAATGTATTG
The DNA here is from genome assembly GCA_943138885.2 of Tholera decimalis. Classification (NCBI taxonomy): domain Eukaryota; kingdom Metazoa; phylum Arthropoda; class Insecta; order Lepidoptera; family Noctuidae; genus Tholera; species Tholera decimalis. The sequence continues at coordinate 38,880,483 of OW964573.2, read as the reverse complement.
GGTAGGGTTCCAACCCACGATCTCTTGATCACAAGTCCGACACCATAGCCGTTACGCTATTAATGCTTCCAACTAAAAAAAATTACAATTATTGTGACTTTACGGCAATTCGTGTCAATTTGCGAGCAATTCGTTCGTCCATAACAAGCCTTATTTATGTCAATACAATTATTATCTGTAAACACTCATAATATCGGCTCCATTTGTTTGACAGACGTCAAAAGACTAAGAAACACAACTGCAAAATCAACTTTATTTCGAATACGTTAACGTCCAGAATAATGATCTGAATAAATACTCAGTGTATGTATACAGTTTATGGACTTTAAACCTTATAGACGTATTTTTAAGGTTGTAATTTCTTTGCAGACACTTGTAAATGTGTGATGAATCTCAATAGCATAGTTATCAGACCGGCACGTGGTCACTAGAATGTTAAGAAAACACAAATTTTAAGAATTCTTTCCGTTTGTTATAACACACGTAATTAAATGGCAACTCTCTTTCTTGAAGTTTTGTCTTAAATAATTACCGTACCTATTCTAGCTCTAGGTTTCATTACGCAATACCCTAAACTGGAGTTGCGGAAATGTTATAGATAAATACCGTAGTCCTGATACGCTAGGGAATCTGAAGAAACAGGATGGGTTTTTAGTCAATAGAAGTTTGACACTCCCTTCTCCACCCAAAGTGGAAGGAATCATTTGATGACTTTCACTCCGAAAAAAGAAAATTACTCTATAGTTTAATTTTTTTAATAGTTTGCCTATAATGTATGTTCTTATGTCATACGTGATCACATACTAACGCTTGAATAATCCACTTACGACTTGTTTCAATTGACAGATCAGTTTTCCACACAAAAGCTGTCAATCCGTTGTTTTCATTCTCCAGGTAAAAATAATTATCTGTGGGCTAAAAATACTTTATCGTTTTCGAAAACTCTCGCTTTGTTTCTTTCACATGCATCAAACTTGTAGATGAGTGTGAAAGAGACAACGCTATAGTTTTCAAACACCAAAATAGTATTACAAACTCATACTAAACGTCCTGATTGTTGAAACGACCTAATCCCTCCACCTCCCTTTCACTACCGGTCTACTAGACTTAATACAGGGTACCATCCACACTTGGTCAATATACCATTGTACTAAACGCTTCACCTCCACATTTATTGTGCGCACAGCCAAGGTGTGGAACTCTCTGCCATCTTCTGTGTTCCCTACAACATATGACCCGCTTTTAAAGAAAAAGTGAACAAGCATCTTCTGGACTCCCTCGTCACATCGTAGACCTCATCTATCGCTTACCATCAGGCGAGATCGGGGTCAACAGCGCGCTCTTCCGTAATAAAGAATATATATTAAACGGCTGTTCTAAGGAAGGAATCTCACTATTATTCGATATTGTATTTGCTATATCCAATTGTGCTATTGCTCTAGCTTATCAAATTGTCTTTTGATCGATCAGTTTCCTCCCAACCATGGTCTTTACAACTAGAACCGTTAAATTTTTATGCAACTGGGCTATGACCCTCACCGATCTTAAAGCTTTCTATCAGCAAATATATTTTGACTTACGAAAAAAACAATTGAACAAAAAAAAATTTAAAAAACCCAAAAAAAAATATTAAAAATTAAATATTAAACCGGCCAAGTGCGAGTCGGACTCGCGCACGAAGGGTTCCGTACCATTATCTATAAAAACGGCAAAAAAAACATGTTCTTTGTATGGGAGGAGCCCTTTAAATATTTATTTTATTTTGTTTTTAGTATTTGCTGTTATAGCGGCAACAGAAATATATAATTTGTGAAAACTTCAACTGTCTAGCTATCGCGCTTCTTGAGATACAGCCTGGTGACAGACAGACGGACGGACAGACAACGAAGTCTTAGTAATAGGGTCCCGTTTTTACCCTTTGGGTATGGAACCCTAAAAAGTGACAAGCAGGCGGGACCCATCCGTTTATAGTTTGATATTCAATTAAGTCCCGCGTCCCGCTTGCTTATTTTAGGAAAGCAGAATTATTAAAATCAGCTGACGTGTTTGGCCCTTAGAACGCCACATTGGCCCAAAGTTACTAACACACATACATAATATTTATGTATTAACATAGACTGATAAACACATACCCTCCTTTGCATCGCAGTCGGGTAGAAATAGAATATTCTTTATTATAAAGGTTGTGGCAGGATGGACCAAAAGTGTCTCAGGGTATGTCCAACAAAATTCAATAATTCAACGTACATTTAGGCTCAATTACACCGCCGTGGAATGAAATGGAAGCGAACGAAATTGTACATAGCATAATGAACTTTAAGTCAATCGTATAACATACAAACTAAATAGGAGCCAAAAAAGGTCGCGCGTCTTCCGCGGAATCCTCGCGCATTCTCGAGAATTCCCCTAGCTACTGTCGTTTATATATTATACAATTGACATAAAGTTCATTATGCTGTGTACAATTTCGTTGCAAAATGTCGCTTCCATTCCATTCCGCGGCGGTGTAACTTGAGCCTTAGGAAAAAGCGATTTAAAAACATATGAAAATACTGCATATTATTATCTATTAGGTCTACGCTTAGGATTTTTTTATCAAAAACCGGCAAAATACACGGCCTTTTGTATCAACAAAACTATGTAAATCATTGCTATATAGAAATCGAAATAAAAATTTTATTTTCTTCAAGAGAACTATCAATGTGGGTAGAATTCACATTACTAGCAATCTTGTTAACCCCTCCAACTAAGCTAAATACGCTTGTCTGGAGTGGGTTCACAGTAATAGTGTAATGAGTGGGTTTCGAACCTCCGACCTCTCGATCACAAGTCCGACACCTTAGCCATTAGGCTATTCCACAACTTTCCACAACTTTTTTTTTTCACACAACGCCATCTAGTCCCAAACTAAGCAGAGCTTGTGATATGGATACTAGACAACTGATAAACATACATATATATTTCTAAATACATACATATTATAGATAAATTACACCCAGACAAAGAACAAATGACCGTGCTCATCACACAAACATTTGTCCTAGGTGGGAATCGAACCCACGACCTTACGCATAGCAGTCAGGACCACTGACCACTATACCAACGGGCTTTGAATTAATAATTGAATTGCTTCTGCCTAATTATTTTTGTTCGAAATAAATATTAATGTTATGTTATTATTATTAAACGTATGACGAAAAGATGACGCTAACAGGAAAAGATTTTGCGATAATAGATCGATTCAACCTAAAATACGTCAGATTTGACTATTATTGCTGCATGGGAAAGCCTACGTGACGGCAGACTGCTATCCTATGGTCCGTCGTGATACGTCATTAGAAACCGATGTCTAATGCCGCTCGTTACGTCACACTTCATATTATAATTGTGATGGGAATGTAAGGCATAAGCGGGAGCGAGTGAGGCGTCAAAGAGGAAGTAAATTTTGCGCTGTCGTTTTTTTTTTTAACTTTAGGTGTCATTGTAATTTTATTGAAATGTAAACTAGTATTACTGTAAATGTAGACCTAATACAATCTTTGATTTATGGATGAATGCATAAGTGAACAACAACGTCAAAATTACTGTACGGATCTGAATTAAATTTGGCACACAGATAATTATATTATATTACAGTCTAGAATGTTGCGGTTTCTTGAAGAAACAGCTAATAATATTCTTAAATGACCGCTTAGTATTCTAGATGAAAATATTAATACTAAAGCGTTTTGACAGTGGCAGTATATTATTACATATTAATATAAAAAATGTTGAAATAATCATATTTTAATGATAAAAATGATATCTCACTATCTCAATAGATATATTTGATTATCATCACATTTAAACCGATAAATAAAAATATACGTGTATCGCCTGCTCTTGAAAGAGCATTATCATGTAAGAATTTGACATTGACATCGTAAAATTAAATGGTTAAATTAAATTAAATGGTCCATTAGCACCTAAGTGTGAAAGACATTTACGTGGTTGAGAACTATTTATTGTTTCGGACGAATTGCTGGCTTCAATGTTACACAGTAACAGTTTGACATTGAATTTATTATCTTATGTATTATAATAATTGTTGTATGATATTTTTTGTGTGAAAACATATTATTGTTCAAGAATATTTTTAGTAGTTAAATTAAATTCGGATACAGGTTGAAGAAAAGCTTTCTTTTAATAATAATGATTACAGCTAATGATATAATAGCCAAGAGCCTCGACCAATCTTAGGAGGCTCTCGTTGGGCAGCTGGATCAAGGGCTTGATCCATAAAGCAGTACTCTTGAAAACGACACGTATTGTGAGGAGATTCCTCTCTCAAGAGCCCTGACTACCGATACATTGGACTCTATTCCCGATACCGTTGAGCTGCTTTTTTAATGTTTATATTTTTATATTAACATTTAAAAATGTAATCGATATAGTTATAGATTAAATCAATGGAATAATAATAATGATTACGAAGTCTTAAACCAGACTTTAAACAAATAATCAAAATTACAGTACAGTGATAAATAATACCTGCTTTTAGTGTTTTGTGTACTTTTTTCGTAAACATCGATGTGGACGAGTTTTGCGTTCAAAGCATTACTTGACGTATGACTAATTATTATTTTTTTCAAATAGATAGAATGACAATTTATTTATACATAACATGACAGGTACGGAACTTAAGCCGTTACCAATGGCCGTTACAGAAAAAAAGCATTGAAATTAATAAACAGAAAAACACTTATTTTACCTGTATTTGTGTACAAGTAATCGTTATAAAATGTCAGACATAAAAAGGTTTTGAGAGAAACTCATTTCATAACTATCAAAGGTTATGCAGTTTTTAACATCCTTCATAAAAAGGAAGAGGTTCTCAATTCATTTGTACAAATTTTATTTTCGCGTTAGAAATCTTCATGGGTGTGTTCCACCCAGGGGTAGTGGATGGATCCAGCAGACTTGAACTGAATAAACCTACCCCGTACTCCCGCGCACATTTGCAGCTTCCTTCTGAAACATAATTATAAATCAAACATTAAACCAAAACCTAACTTCTACTGAAGCTGCATTTAAGCTTATAAAAGCAATGCTCACTTACCATCAGGTGAGGTCTGTCAGTCAGTGAGGTTAATATAATCACGCGTGCGGACACCGTAATGTCACTTGAATGTTAGTTCAGAAGGTAATCTTTCTAGAACACACATACACATGCTTCACATACAACGCCAAAAGTAATTGTTCGTGGTGTGGAGTGGAACTTTTGTATTTATCTATTGTTTGCGTAGTACAGTAGGTACCTGAAATACTATAACTTATTGATGAAATATTTCTTCACAGGAGATCTATTGAAGAAAATAATCGCTGTGATCACTTTTATTTTAGGAATTCATTGCATTCCTAAGCTGCTCAATGATCAGATAACTGATAAACGGTAATCATCCAAATAACTTGTTTTATCCTAACTGTTACCTACGTGTTAAAGAATTGATTCCCGAAAATCAAAATAAAAATATTAATTCGGGTTAATATGACTCATAAAGTTAACACAAATACAACAAATATTATTTTATATTAATACATGAAATTAAAATTACATGACCAAATTACATTAAAACAACTTAAACTAAAGCTATAGCCCTATACACTTACATACCAAAATCCCTTAAGCCGCTACCGCTTATACCTCACACTACCGTCTACTCGTCAATGAATCACGTCTCCTCGACGGTAGTACGCTCACCGAGGCAGTTTCACTACCGCACCGGGCCAACGTACCCGCCTGTGACCAAAACAGACCACCGCGCCGCATGTACGCAAAAAGTGACGAAACTGAACGAAAATACGAGAAATTCTGACCAAACAACATCGCGCCGCAATTATATCGAAAAAGTGTACGTAAAAAGTGACAAAACTAAACGAAATAAGTGTAGTGTTGATTGTGGAAAGAAAGATTTTGTTTATGATTGTGAGAAAGTTTACGGAAATTAAGTTTGGAGGTATGTTTTTATTGCATTTCTTTGGTAAATTTCGTGTTATCTGTTTGATTTCTTTTTACTCTATTTCTAAATAGGGTTATGTTTTTGTTTTAATACGTACAGAGACAGACTGCAAACTAAGTCGTTTCAGTACAACTATTAAAATAAACAGTACTTAAATCTCCAATTATTATTATAGTCCAATTATTACTGTACACAGCGTTCAGTGTCTAATGAACTTTTGGTGACGGTTAAGTTCATTTGATATGGATAATTTACTAGATGTTATAATTACATTTTATACAGCATGATTAAAGAATCATGAGTTTTTTTTTTATACATGGATCTTTGTTGTCTTTACTTATATGAATAAATATTGAATTAAATAACACTTTTACCCGTCATATATTTTTAATTTTAAACTATGTAGATGAGGCCGGTCGTAGTTTGGAAATACTCAATTCGAAGTTTAAAAAAATCATGATCGTTTTTGTTTGTTGTTTATCAAAATGGCCAATTAAAAAGTGAATATTGTTTTATATAATAATAGCGTTAGCAATCCACTGCAGAAGTAAGATATTTGCTGTTAGAATTAGGTAGTTATGATTAATATATCCAACATAATTTATCTTTTCTATTTTTTTATTTATACTAAATATTTCGGGAGCAGATGTGTTATTTCAATATGACTTTATATTTTGTTACATGTAACTGTTAATATTTATCTGGTGAAATCATGATATGTTCTGATGATCACCCCCATCCACAAACTGAACTCTGCACGAGTTGCTTCACTAGTAGATCAAACAATGCGACTGTTATTATTGAGCCACGACCTCCTCAAAGTTTTTATAAAACTAAACTATTCTTCTGACAATTTCCTTGAATCTTAATTGTTTCGTATTGTTTGTTTTTTAGTTTAGTACCTATACAACGTGTAACGGAAACCCCATATCTATCCATAAGGACTGAAGACAACATCTGGTATGGAGTCTCTATGCAAAGTTTCAGCTCAAAATAAGTGACTCACAGAATTGACCCCAAATTATTGGTTTCATATGTTTCTTGAATACCAGTAATAATAAATGTGTCACAGTACTATGAGGGTCATCACTTTCCACGACATTTGCCAATAAAACGACAATTCTCTTCGTTCTTCTTAATTTGAAAAATTCGGAATTAATTTGAAATATCAATGTATTGAAATTTCTAATTTGATCCACTCATGTAGACATAGGATTAGAAAACCCTTGCCATATCGTTTATTATCATCCAAAGAAGTCGTGCACTTGGTATGTATATACCCTTTAAATTACACGTTGTATACTATTGTACAGTTGTCCTGATTTTTAATTAGCAGGACGCTTTGTCAATAAGTAGTCAATAGTGAAGAGTTACTCTGTTCTCGTAATTGTCTCATAAATGATAAATGGTCTTTATTTTGAAAATTGGTTATTAAATAACATTTTTACACGTTATTTTTTTTTGTAAATTTAAACTAGACGAGGCCGGTGTTTCCTAACTGACTACCCTAAGAAGAAACACTGAAACAAACTCAGGGCTCCGTTTCTTTTAAAGTCTGTACAATCTATACTGGTTAAAATTATATGGGAACCCTGTAGTTTACCGTCTGAGGCGATCTTTTGAGGAAATATATTCACAGATTTGAGTAACATAGCATTTGTCAGATGACGTATAGCTCAACTTAAAACAAGCTTAACGATTTTACGAGCAATACCAAGGTAAGGACTCAAACTGCCAGACAATCATGTTTTACTCGAATAAAACAACCTACATAGTTCACATATTTAAAATAGTTTATCAGGATTATGTAGCTTAATCTGAAATGGCCTTTTGAGGAAAGAACCACAAAGGTTTTAGTAGACCCGTCCTGTCAGTGCAAGCCTTTGTCAGTTAGTCTGTAAGCTCAACATTGGACTACAAAGGAGCTTGACGACCTGACGAACAATACCAAAGAAGGGACATTTGAGTAGGTCGCGAAAGTACTCATAGAACACTGAGAAGATTCACACAATCATGATAATAATATAAATCGACTCCAATATAATTCAAGTACATTATCCAAGACCGAGCCAATTTGGCATATATTTAGTGTGGAGCGGAAGGGAGTGTCAGACTTCTACTGACTAAAATTTTCCTTCAGTTCCGGGGCTGCGGTATCTCGTTAGAAAATTTCCGCAACCCCGTAAGGCAATGGCCTTATCGGGACCCGAGCCAATTTAGCATCTAGCTTAACATAAAACAGCAAAAATTACAAGTAAAAGTGTTATTTATTTATTTATTACCATCGACGAAGACTTGCTTATAGTCTATCGGTTTTCTATCGGTTACATTTCGGAGAGTGTGCGATGGAATTACACAATCTAATTCCCGCAAGCCCGTTCCATCATCGGACTACGAGACAAACGGCGATGCGCCATCGTTACATGGTGGACATCCCACCCATACGCACTAAACGTTTTGGGAATACTTTCATTGTGCGTACGGCTAAGGAGTGGAATTCCCTGCCGGAGTCTGTGTTTCCCGATAGCTATGTATAACCTAGGGGTCTTCAAGTCATGTGTGAATAGGTTACTTCTGGTAAGCGTGCTCCTTCTTCGACCACATCATCACATACCATCAGGTGACATGGTGATCAAACGTGAACCTATTATCAATAAAAAAATAAAAAAGCATATTTCATTTCATTTCACTTCTCTGTAGTGATGATGAAAATTATACAAAGTAGGTAATGTGGCTGTCTGGGTTTGAACCCACAACCTACAATTCTCAAGTCGTGCCTATTCTATGTTCTAGTTATTTTTTAGGGTTCCGTAGCCGAATGGTAAAAACGGAACCCCTATAGTTTCGTCATGTCTGTCTGTCTGTCCGTCCGTCTGTATGTCACAGCCATTTTATTCCGAAACTATTAGGACTATACATGTGAAACTTGGTAGATAAATGTATTCTGTAAACGGCTTTCCGATTTTAAGAAAAAATTAAAAAATATTTAAAAAAAGGGGTTCCCCATACATGGAACTGAAACTGAAAATATTTTTTTTTTTTCATGAAACCTATGAGTGTGTGGTATTTATAGACAAGTCTTTAAAAATGACATTGAGATTTCTAAAACCACTTTTTCATAAAGTTAATCGTTTAAAAGATATAGGCTTCCAATGTGGTAAAATGTGTGTCCCTCCCCCTCTAACTTCTATAATAATGGAGTGAAAAATCTAAAATAAATATATACCTACTGTAGATATTAATAAAAATTTCGAGGAAAGTTGGTTTGAACGAGATCGGGTCTGCAGTTTTTGAGATATAGCACATTTTCGAAAACCGCAATTATACCTTTGTAATTCATACAAACACTATGAAAAGTTATTTTGCGTAGTTACTACGGAACCCTTCATGGGTGAGTTTGACCCGCACTTGGTCAATTTTTATCTCTTAATAAAAGAAAAACTGCTGTAAAGATTACCAGATGGACAGAAATACACATAGACATCAAATTACAAAGTTTGCTTGTAGTATTGTTTTAATAACTATAAGTACTTGAGAAAACCTAATGACCCTTCAATTTTATTTATACACTAACTTCTGCCCGCGTCTTCGTTCGTGTTGGAGAGTATCCACGCAATAATTGCAATCTCTTGAGAATTGCAGGATACTGTGTATTATTCCATGATGTCAACTATGTACATACCAAATTTCATTCAGATCCGTTCAGTAGTTATTACGTGAAAGAATAACGAACATCCAGCCTTACAAACTGTCGCATTTATAATATTAGTTTATAGTTTATGTAGAGGCGTAGATTGGTTTTCTTGCGTACATTGTGTCCCACTGCTGAGCAAAGGTGTCCCTTTTTCCCTTCCCAACCTCTCTACCTTGGGCAGTAGGTTACTTTTGGGCAAGCGTGCTCCATCTTCGACCACATCTTCACTTACCATCAGGTGAGAACCAATGTTCAATAAAAAAAAATTCGGTCCAGGTTTGACCCGCGAACATGGTCAGGTCGTACCTAGATTTATTAGGTACTAATAAAACATAACATATTTTTTTTCTTTAAATTTGCCCGATATTCTAGCCATTATTTATTCATCATTGTCACGACTGAAATTGAGTGCAAAGCCTATTTATGTAAATCACCTTCGTCTTATCTTTTCTCAGAAACAACATAACCGCTTTAAATGTGACTAAAGCAGTTAGGATTCCTATTGTTAAAGTTTTTATGAATGGCATGACATTGAATTTTTTTGAATCCTTAGAAATATAGATGCATTGAGTATTAGGAATTATTATTGTATTGGTTATTTTGTAAACAATGAGACTATTGCGAATTTATTTAGCATTGCTAATGTTTTATATAAGAATCAATATTTACGCGTTCCAATTCTTTTTGATGATGAAATGACTAACATTATATGCTTAGCATTTTTTCAACCGTTTTAGTTTTAGTCGACTTCCAGTGCAACCGGTTGTAACTGAGTACTAGTGTTGTACATGGAGCGACTGCCTATCTGACCTCCAAAACCCAGTAACTGGGTAACATGACACTCCTTAGAAAATTGGCGACAGATTTCCTGGCTTCTAAGTACCCGTATAGGGGGCGTCCATAAATTAGGTGAGGTGTTTTTTTAATTTTTTTGTCCCTCCCTCCCCAGGTGAGATGTCGTGAGATTTTATTCAACCCCCTCCCCTATACCCCGATCTCACGTGAGATTTTTCAAAATGCGGGTTTCTTACGTAAACGCGTTGGATTGTTATTGTAAAAAGGAAAAATAAAGATTTGCTTCGTGCTTTTATTTACGACTAGTTAAGACTAGTAATCAATATTGCTGTATGATCTTAATCGTATTATGATATACGCTTAAGATTATATCTTAAGCATGTACAATCTGGATTAAATGGACCAAAATAGTATATTTGTTTTTTGTTTCAATCAGAAAAAAAATTTGTGTGATATTTGCCGAGACCCCCCTCTCTCGAACGTAAGATTTGATGAGATTTGACTCGACCCCCTCCCCCTTAAACATCTCACGTAATTTATGGACGCCCCCTAACGACTGCCAAAATGTGCAAATTACACTCGGGATAGACTACGACTTAATGTGCTTTCCGAAGCACAGAGGATTCTCAATATGCTAAGATGATCACCCATCCATGAACCGACCTTGGCAAGCATTGCTTAACCTTGGAAATATGGCTGTTATGTTACCCACGAGCTCCTCGATGATAAGTAACCATCCTGTATACCTAATGTTAGATAACGTATTGTTACGCCAGTCGTACGTCGAGAAATTTCAACCGACATCTAGAATGTTCAAGACACTAACGCCACCTGGCGGCGAGTAGCAGTACTGAGTATATCAAGTAGCTTCTGGAACATTCTTGATAGTATAGGCAGTGAGTCGATTTTACAAGAACGTTCTAGAATTCATAGACCGGGGTCTAAATAGATCGCAGAGGAACGCAGACGGTCCTGTATACCTAATGTTAGATAACGTATTGTTACGCCAGTCGCTTAGCTAAGTACATCGAGAAACTTCAACCGACATCTAGAATGTTCAAGACACTAACGCCACCTGGCGGCGAGTAGCAGTACTGAGTATATCAAGTAGCTTCTGGAACATTCTTGGCAGTATAGGCAGTGATTCGATTTTACAAGAATGTTCTAGAACTCATAGACTGGGGTCTAAATAGATCGCAGAGGAACGCAGACGGTCCTGTATACCTAATGTTAGATAACGTATTGTTACGCCAGTCGCTAGTACGTCGAGAAACTTCAACCGACATCTAGAATGTTCAAGACACTAACGCCACCTGGCGGCGAGTAGCAGTACTGAGTATATCAAGTAGCTTCTGGAACATTCTTGATAGTATAGGCAGTGAGTCGATTTTACAAGAACGTTCTAGAATTCATAGACCGGGGTCTAAATAGATCGCAGAGGAACGCAGACGGTCCTGTATACCTAATGTTAGATAACGTATTGTTACGCCAGTCGCTTAGCTAAGTAGGTACGTCGAGAAACTTCAACCCGCGACATCTAGAATGTTCGAGACACTAACGCCACCTGGCGGCGAGTAGCAGTACTGAGTATATCAAGTAGCTTCTGGAACATTCTTGGCAGTATAGGCAGTGAGTCGATTTTACAAGAATGTTCTAGAATTCATAGACCAGGGTCTAAATAGATCGCAGAGGAACACGAGACACTAACGCCACCTGGCGGCGAGTAACAGTACTGAGTATATCAAGAAGCTTCTGGAACATTCTTGGCAGTATAGGCAGTGAGTCGATTTTACAAGAATGTTCTAGAACTCATAGACCGGGCTCTAAATAGATCGCAGAGGAACGCAGACTGCACTCTTGTTACAAGATACGAGGCGATATAATCGAAACTCTACCAGTGAATTTCAGTGCGATTTAAGTGTTAAGTGACAAGTATTGTAGTGCGAATAACTGTGTTAATTTTTATTTTGTGTATTTAATTAAAGTGTTAATTTTGGTTTAATTGGCGAAATTATTTCTATCTCGAACCCCAGCTCGTAACAGTATCAAAAAACTCAAAGCTCTTTATTGCTAGATAGATTTAACCTTCAACCAGTCGATCCATTAATTCATTCTATTAGGTTAATAAATTAGTGCCCCAGACGTCGGGGATCGCGAGCCAATCTCCGGCCACCGTAGGCGCGAGCTTGTGGACGGCGAGCAGGGGTAGCTCACCGTCCGGTAAGGAGACGTCGCTTCGTGTTCCATGAGCGCCTCAAAGAGCAGTCAGCAGCATTGACGGGGTCCGATATGGCCATTGGCAACTGAAGGAACAGGGTGGGTTTTTCGTCAGTAGAAGTCTGACACTCTCTTCCGCTCCACTCAGGAAAGTCTTCTGATAATTTTCCCAACGAAAAAATTGCCTTTTTTCGTTGGGAAAATTATCAGACGACTTTGCAAGGCAGGCAAGGCCTGAAAAATATTATAAATTAGTGAGAAATACAACTATGTTCAAGCGTCAATACCATAATGGCTAAGTTGTTGGATTTGTGATCGAGAGGTCGTGGGTTCGAACCCACTCCAGACACAAGCATATTTAGCTTAAGTATTTTTTTTTAATTTTCCACAACTTTCACACAACGCCATCTAGTCCCAAACTAAGCAGAGCTTGTGCTATGAGTACTAGACAACTGATAAACATTCATATATATTTCTAAATACATACAATTATTATAGATAAAATTACACCCAGACCAAGAAATGATCGTGCTCATCACACAAACATTTGTCCTGGGTGGGAATCGAACCCACGACCTTGCGCATAGCAGTCAGGGCCTCTAACCACTAGACCAACAAGCTTGTCATTTGGAGGGGTTACCAAGATTGCTAGCATTATGATAGTGTTGGGTAGGACACGACTTAAAAAAGAGTTTGTAAGAGTAGCCTCTTTTTTGTACTGAGCCGGTACAATGTCCCACTTCAAATGAGGCGAGGCGTACTGAAGCTCAGCGATACATTTGAAGTAACCAGTAGTGTTGGGTAGGACACGACTTGAAAAAGAGTTTGTAAGAGTAGTCTCTTTTTTGTACTGAGCCGCTAGCCGGTACAATGTCCCACTTCAAATGAGGCGAGGCGTACTGAAGCTCAGCGATACATTTGAAGTAACCATTATGAATTCTACCCAAATTGCTATTTCTCTTTACAAAAGAATGTTGCTATAATATAATAGCTTAACATATACATTACTTCATTAATTAAAAAAAAAATGCTAAAAACATGTTATGTTATCCACTTGTGATTATGATAAGATTTGTTTCGAAGTCAAATGACGACTGTATTCAATCAATCATAATTTTGATAATCCTTAAATAAATTGATGATGGTAGGTAGTCTTGAAATATTTACATCCGTTAATGGCTTGATATATCTTGATAATAATCTAACGCAACTGGATACAATTATTACATATTTGTATATTCAATAGTGATGAATTGGTTATTTTATTTCTCGTTTCGCGACGTATTTCGGCCGATGAGTTTGGTCCGGTCCGGTCGAAACAGGGATTTATATTTTTGAATTGTGTTTGGGACGACACTGTATTTTGTACAATCAGAATAAAAATCCTAAAGTATGGTTACATTATTTAAGTAAAGTCAAGGCAAGGAAAACGACAGTTTAATATACATGAATTACAACAATCTACAGTGAACAAATTAAATCAGAATAATCAATCTTATATATCAAATAAAACGTATCCATCAAGAATTTTAAATGTGAATTGCTATAATTACTTTTTAGGGTTCCGTAGCCGAATGGCAAAAAACGGAACCCTTTAAGTTTCGACATGTCTGTCCGTCTGTCTGTCTGTCTGTTGTCTGTCCGTCCGTCCATATGTCACAGCCATTTTATTCCGAACCTATTAGGACTATTCATGTCAAACTTGGTAGGTAGATGTATTCTGTGAACCGCTTTCCAATTTAAAAAAAAAAAAATAAAAAAAATAAAGAGGGGCTCCCAATACATAGAACTAAAACTGAAAATTTATTTTTTCATGAAACCTATGCGCGTGTGGTATTTATAGACAGGTCTTTAAAATGACACTGAAGTTTCTAAAACCACTTTTTCATAAAGTTAATCGTTTAAAAAATATTCCAAAGTGGTAAAATGTGTGTGTGTGTGTGTCCTCTAACTTCTATAATAATGAAGTGAAAAATCTAAACAAAATATATGTCTATAGATCTTAATGTAAAATTTCAACCAAAATTGTTTTGAAACGAGATCGGGTTAGCAGTTTTTGAGATACAGCACATTTTATAAAACCGCAAATATAACTTTGTAATTCATACAAACACTATGAAAAACAAAGTTATTTACCGTAGTTGCAAAAAATGTGAATAAGCTAGTTTTAAGAAATTCGTAAGGTTTTTTTTGGTCAAATATATAATATATACTTATTATATTATATTATTATAGTTACTACGGAACCCTTCATGGGCGAGACTGACTCGCACTTGGCCAATTTTTTATGTTTTGTACGTATCAATTAAGTACTTGCACTTGCACACTTACAAAGTCAAAAACAAACTGACCTGACCCGTGACGTGAGAGATTACTCATAAATATTTATTTTATTTACTGTAGTTATATCCATGGCCACAAAAACAAAGTATTATTTAATTATGTTTCAGACATAACTTTACCTTTGACAAGGATTTGTCCGAAACACCACTCAAAAATAATTATGAAAATCCGGTTTCGACCGGATCGGATGATACTTCGTGGACAAATCGTCTACTAAGTCCCTTTTGCAGGTATGATGGATGGTGCAGATCTCGGTAGGCATGAGAATCACCTTTGTAGGTAAATTTACATTTTCTTGTTTAGATGTTATATATTGTGCTGTGTGTGTGTTAAGTAACTGTTAAACAAGTATTTTTTTTGTGGAACTGGAAGAGTACCTATATTAACTTCATAATTGAGATCGGTTCAGTAATATGTAGCCATGAAAACGTACCTAAGGAAGCATAAACTCAATCTCACATTCATGAACATTACATAGTGGGTGTAGTTGATAGGCGTGGTATATTTTGATGGCATTCATTGCGAGACGGTAACATGCGGTTATTAGCATAATGACCAAACCACCGTGACATCCACATGAACCAATGTTACTTACCCATGGTCGATGATTGTTTGTTGTGTTAGCTTTTGGCCGTGACTTCGTTCGCATGGTATCCCCGCGTATATCCCGATCCCGTGTGAATTCCTAGATAAAAAGTAACCTATCGGTTATTCCACGATGTAATCTATCAACTTACCAAATTTCGTTCAAATCCGTTCAGTAGTTTTGGCGCGAAAGAGTAACAAATATCTATACATACCTACATCGTCATAAACTTTCGCAATTTATATTATTGTTAGATTATTATCTACGGCTTAGACGCAGAAGGCCCAATTCTCAGATTGGTCAGTCCCAAATCGAAAAAGATCTAGTTTTCAATGTGACTTGGTTGCCATTTTGAGAACAAGGCCTTCTGCGCCTAAATCTTATCTACGTAGACGGAAATAACTGAAGAAGAAATAGGGAAGCAACGCTGTTTTCCTAATTATGTTGAGCTCAGCTTCTAGTCTAACGGGATGCTGCTGAGTACTAGTGTTGTACATAGAGCGACTGACTATCTGACCTCCACAACCCAGTAACTGGGTAACACGATACTCCTCATCAAGAGCAGTCTCAGATTGTCTAGCTTCTGACTCATCGTAACGACTTTCAAAGATGTAGAAATGATAGCCGGGACCAACGGTTTAAAGTGCTTTTCCGAAGCACGGAGGAATATCGATATCGATCATGTAGCTATTATTTAGCCACTAGCTCTAACTCCTATAATGTTTATTTATTTATTAACCAACTTCAAAAAAAGGAGGTTCTCAATTCGTCTTGACTTTTATGTATGTTACCTCATAACTCGGAGACGGCTGGACCGATTTGAAAAATTCTTTTTGCGTTTGAATGGGTATACTTTCTAGTTTGTCCCATTGTTACGAAATCAGGATCTGATGATGGGACCTTGGAGAAATCGAGGGAACTCTTCAAATATTATAGGCACACCTATAGCGTTGCTTCCGAAAAGTACCATTTGGGGAAGTTGAACTGATGATGAAGACCACAGATGGCCACTGAAACTACTCAATAATAATTATTTCGTGGATTGCGATTCGACTACTTGAGTACGGATGTTAAACACTTTATGCTCGTCACAATGAATATGGTGATGTAGAGCTGATGGTCAAGTACCAGGAGAACTCCTCAAAAATTAAGGGCTATGCATCAGGAAAAGCAATATTTTGTAAAAGGTGATAAGTTGTTGACATTATGGCTTTTGTAACTAGATAAATTACAAACCGACCCACTAAAAAGGGTAAAAAAAAATTTTTAGCAATTTTTTTTTTAAGAAAATTTTATGCAACACAAAATGTACAAAGTTATACTTAATGCCTTTGGCACTCTCTAGCAGTCAACCATGGGTGGTGAATGTTGTTGTTAACAAGAGTTTTATAAAAACGTACCAACAATCATTAAAACATAATTGAGAAAACTCGTACATTATAAAAAAACGAACTCACGAAACAGCTCATTATTACGAGACAAGTTTTTGTTCCAAGTCGTCCTGATGACTTTGTGATACGGACTGTATTAAATCTGAACTGAGTGGCGTACACTTAATTATTTTTAAGAACTGTCAATGTGGGTCGAATGCACATAACTATCAATCTTGTCAACCCCTCCAACTAAGCTAAGTACGCTTGTGTCTGGAGTGGGTTCAGGATAATAGTGTAATGAGTGGGGTTCGACCTCCGACCTCTCTATCACAAATCCGACATCTTAGCCATCAGGCTAATGACGCTTAAAAATATAAATATACAACGTGTAATATAAAGGGTATATACATACCAAGTGCACGGCTTCTTTGGATGATAACAAACGATATGGCAAGGGTTTTGTAATCCTAAGTCTACATGTGTGGAACTTATTACATAGGTATTTCAATACATTGATACCTGAGACCGAATTTTTCAAATTAAGAACGAAAAGAATTATCGTTTTATTGGCAAGTGACGTGGAAAGTGATGACCCTCATAGTGCTGTGACACGTTTGTTATTACTGGTATTCAAGAAACATATGAAACCAATAATTTAGGGTCAATTCTGTGAGTC
Source organism: Tholera decimalis (assembly GCA_943138885.2). NCBI lineage: Eukaryota > Metazoa > Arthropoda > Insecta > Lepidoptera > Noctuidae > Tholera > Tholera decimalis. The sequence continues at coordinate 38,862,800 of OW964573.2, read as the reverse complement.
AGTTATTTTGAGCTGAAACTGTGCATAGAGACTCCATACCAGATGTTGTCTTCAGTCCTTGTGGAAAGATATGGGGTTCCCGTTACACGTATATAAACCACTGGTAGTCGCGCGAGCTTTAATCCCGTGGAATTTATCACGATAAAAACATAAACTCCTTCTTTTGCAGTCGGGTAAAAAGCAGCCTATAATATTCCTTAAGCTTTAAACTACTTCCGTACCAAATTTAATCCAAATCCAACCAGAACTTTTGAAGAATAGCGCGATTAAACAAATAAACAAACTTTTCCGTTTTATCTATACTTATAATATATCTGTAGAGAGGTCAATTCTGTACATGAAATATATTTCCAAAATAACTATCAGGGGGTGATTAGGGATCGATACTGATGCCAAAAATGCAATCAGTTAAATTTTTGTCTGTCTGTCTGTCTGTCTGTCTGTCTGTATAACCGTTATAGAAACAAAAACTACTCGACGGATTTTAACGAAACTTGGTACAATTATTTTTCATACTCCTGAGCGGGTTATAGTATACTTTTCATCACGCTACAATCAATAGGAGCAGAGCAGTGAAAGGAAATGTTGGGAAAACGGGAGAAGTTACTCCATTTTTTAAGCTTCCGTCGCGTGTGAACCTTAATGGTTAAAGCTACACAAATCATTTCATGACGGAAATGTTCTCCTTAAAATTATATAAAAAATATCCCAGGACAGCATATGTCTAACTTTTATGGTTGACTCACAATAACACGTGTAACTCCCGATAGCTTAGCAGTTCGAAGCTTTCTGATTATAATATTTGTCTACTCTTACGTTTATAACACTCTCAGTCACCCCTAATTGAAAAAGTTAACATTATTAACTATTCCATAAAAAAATTGGCCAAGTGCGAGTCAGACTCGCCCATGAAGGGTTCCGTAGTAACTATAATATTATAATATGCAAATTTATTTGACGAAAAAAAAACCTTACAAATTTCTTAAAACTAGCTTATTTACATTTTTTACAACTGCGCCAAATAAATTTGTTTTGAAAAAAAAAACCTTACAAATTTCTTAAAACTGGCTTTTTTACATTTCTTACAACTGCGCCGAATAAATTTGTTTTTCATAGTGTTTGTATGAATTACAAAGTTATATTTGCGGTTTTAGAAAATATGCTGTATCTCAAAAACTGCTGAACTGATTTCGTTCAAACTAATTTTGGTTGAAAGTTTATATTAAGATCTACAGACATATATTTTTTTTAGATTTTTCACTCCATTATTATAGAAGTTAGAGGTTGTGTCCGCCACACACACATTTTACCACTTTGGAAGTTTATATCTTTTAAACGATTGACTTTATGGAAAAGTGGTTTTAGAAACCCCGATGTCGTTTTTAAAGAACTGTCTATAAATACCACACATGCATCGATTTCATGAAAAAAAATATTTTCAGGTTTAGTTCCATGTAAGGGGAGACCCCCTTTATTTTAAATATTTTTTAATTTTTTTCTCAAAATCGGAAAGCGGTTCACAGAATACATCTACCTATCAAGTTTCACATGTATAGTCCTAATAGTTTCGTAATAAAATTGCTGTGACAGACGGACGGACGGACAGACAGATAGACAGACAGACGGACAGACATGTCGAAACTATAAAGATTCCGTTTTTTGCCATTCGGCTACGAAACCGTAAAAAGAATCATATAAATCGGTATAGAAACACCAAAGTTATACATGAAATACGCTTATAATAATAAGCCATCGCGCGTGAATACTGAATCATGCTATAAGGATTATTTTTGAGAATCGGACGCCGCGCTCGACGCGTCTCGCGGTCGAAGCGTTCTCTAGGTACTTAAGCCTCATGTGAACGTGATCTAAACAATATTACCAATACATTAACTTACGCTGACGGAGTCGCGGGCACAGCTATATTGTATCATTACGCTAAGGCCAATAGGAGCGGAGCGCCAATGAAGAATGCTTCAAAATCGGGGTTAAATTTAACGTTAGCCCAAAGTAACTATTCCACGCGGACGAAGTCGCGGGCAAAAGCTAGTAATATTAATATAGATTAGTATGTGACGGGGCCCTATAGGGCCATTGCCTGCCGAGGTTGTGGAAATATTCTAACGAGATAGCGTGGCCCCGGAACTTAAGGGCAGCTGAAGGGACAGAGTGGGTTTATAGTCAGTAGAAGTCTGACACACTCTTCCACTTAACCCAGAGCGGGAGAAGTCATTCGATGAATTTCCCACCTGGAAAAAAAAGTATAGATTAGTATCAAATAATATAATAAAGCCAAATTGTTTATACAGGGTTAATTGTAAAACACCGAAAACCTCTCAGGACTATGTTACTAACATCATAATAAACAACTTTTGTTCTATGACTTTTAAAAATTCGTCATAATTATTTTAGTTCACCAGATTTTCATACAAAAATAAAAATATTTAAATTGATCGCCCTAAATGTTACGAAGTCTATCCGAAGGAAAAGAAAGCGATTTATAAGGGAATAAACAACTACTTAACTGAGGAGCTAGTAGCTTAATTATACTAGTCGCACGTATCTTAAAGGTTAAGCTACTCTAGCTGAAATTGCTCCGTGGATGAGTGTCCATCATAACAAACTGAGATTCTTCCGTATCCTGTCGTGTACATCTTTGAGAATCGTTACAGATTGCCAGAAGCTACAAAATCTGACACCAAGATAAACAGTCGCTTTTTAGGGTTCCGTAGCCGAATGGCAAAAAACGGAACCCTTATAGTGTCGTCATGTCTGTCCGTTTGTCTGTCTGTCTGTCTGTCTGTTTGTCCGTCCGTCCGTCCGTAAGTCACAGCCATTTTATTCCGAAACTATTAGGACTATACATGCACAAACTATTAGGTCGGTAGATGTATTCTGTGAACCGCTTTCTGATTTTAAGATAAAAAATATAAGAAGTATTCAAAATAAAGAGGGGCTCCCCTTTATTTTGAATACTTCTTATATTTTTTTCCCCATACATGGAACTAAAACTGAAAATATTTTTTTCATGAAACCTATGCGTGTGTGGTATCTATAGACAGTTCTTTAAAAATTACATAGGGCTTTCTAAAACCACTTTTTCATAAAGTCAATCGTTTAAAAGATATAAGCTTCCAAATTGGTAAAATGTGTATCCACCCCACCCTCTAACTTTTATAATAATGGAGAGAAAAATCTAAAAAAAAATCATGCTGTAGATCTTAATGTAAACTATCAACAAAAATTGGTTTGAACGAGATCGTGTCAGCAGTTTTTGAGATACAGCATATTTTCTAAAACCGCAAATATAACTTTGTATTTCATACAAACACTAAGAAGAACAAAATTATTTTGCGTAGTTACTACGGAACCCTTCAAGGCGAGTTTGACTCGCACTTGGCCAATTTTTTTATATTGTTGATAGGGTTGCGTTTGACCACCATCTCACCTGATGTTAAGTGATAATGTGGTCGAAGATGAAGCACGCTTGCCTAGAAGTAACCTATTCACTCTTGGTGAATAGGTTACTTCTAGGCAAGCGTGTAGGAAGTCAAGACTTCAAGACTCCCAGGTTATAGCTATCAGGAAACACAGACTCCAGCAGAGAATTCCACTCCTTAGCTGTACGCTCCGATGATGGAACAGGCTTGGTGGAATTAGACTGTGCAATTCAATCGCACACTCCCCGAAATGTAACTAATAGAAAGCTGATAGACTTGTAACACGTCTCCAATATTCAAGGCTCTTACTAGTCCTTCGTGTAAAGCACTAGTAAGAAATAAATGAGACTTAATCATGACTTGCCATATAGGGTTTATATTATACTACCTATAATAAATTCTTTCCAATCTGCGTCTAAAGTTTATTTTTCTTAATATTAATGCTCTTTATTATGATCATAACAAAAATCCAGTTTTATAAGTAACTACTTGTTTTTTCAACAATACCACCAGTGAACATTTTGGAATCTCCGAGAATATTGAGACGAATAATACTCGTAAACATGGATACACCAAAAAAAAGATTCGAGTTTAAATGTTTGGCGTATCTATTAAAGATGCGCGAAACGATTAAGCATTGTTAAAAAAAACCGGTCAATTGCGAGTCAAACTCGTCCATGAAGAATTCCGTACATTATCTTATAAAACACGGCAAAATTCACGTTTGTTATATGGGAGCCCTCCTTAAATATTTATTTTATTCTGTGGTTAGCAGTGGCGAAGGGTGAATTTTCATAAAAGGGAAACCGGACCAAAAAACCTTACCTTGCTCAAGTGTGATGCGTGAATTCCAGTAACTGTGGCCCTGTGGCTGACTTCGAAATCTTGTAACTTCGTAAATAATTATTTGTTTAATTGAAAATAATAGATTACTATTTATATATTCATATATACAATAATAGACTAATATTTGCCATATTTCAAAAGGGAAGCCGGTAGGAATCGAGTTGTATGGAGCCTTCGCCATTGGTGGTTAGTATTTGTTGTTATAGCGGCAACAGAAATACATCATCTGTGAAAATTTCAACTGTCTGGCTATGACGGCTCATGATACAGCCTGGTAACGGACAGATAGACAGACAGATGTCTGTCTGTCTGTCAGCGGAGTCTTAGTAATAGAGTTCCGTTTTTACCCTTTCGGTATGGAACCAAAGAAACGAAAGCCATGCAAACATGTTGTCACGTAATTATTGTTGTAAGTTACAATGGCCTCAACTGCCAACTTGGCCTAGTGGTTGAAAGCGCGACTACTGAGCAAGAGGTCTCGGGCTCGATTCCCAGGTCGGACAAAAAGTGCAATTGGGTTTTCTGATAGTAATTTCTCAGTAGTAGCCCTGAGTTGGGAAGTTAGTGGTGTGATACCACCGTTCCACAGAAAGCTCGTTAAGTCGTTGGTCCTGCACCTGATCTGTCTCCGGTCGTGTCGGGTTGCCGTCACATCGGACTATGACAGTAAAGGAACAGAGAGTGCTCCTGTAGCTGCACATACTTGTGCACTATCATATCTCCTGCGCAGATGTCTAATCTTCGCTAAGAGTGGCCGAAATTGGTTACGTGAACTACTATTATTATTATAATGGTCTCAATTATACAAGGTGTTTTTTTATCAAATGAAACTTAGATACCTGCTCGCATCGAGAGTCTAGTGTTAGTTGAAGATAACTACGAAACTATGCATTTCTAGACCACCTATTCTAGAAATGTTTGTTTTATTTTTAGGGTTCCATACCAAAATGGTAGAAACAGGACCCTATTACTAAGGCCCCGTTGTCTGTCTATCACCAGGCTGTATCTCATGAACCGTGATAGCTAGACAGTTAAAATTTTCACAGATGATGTATTTCTGATGCTGCCATAACAAAAAATACTAAAAAATAATAAAATAAATATTTAAGGGGGGCTCCCATACAACAAATGTGATATATTTTTATATTTTCTTTCGTTTTTTTTTATGGACAATGGTACGGAACCCTTCATGTGCGAGTCCAACTCACACTTGCCCGTTTTTTTACTTATAGCATATAACCCTAAAGTTATGGGATATAAAAAAATACATCCTTTAAACAAGACTCACTCTGTATATTACTTTCTGTTGAAGAGTAATTTCCCTGAATTGTATTAATAAAACCCGTATTATTACACCTATATCAGTGTAATATCAAACGCCAGATACTACTATATTGAACCACAGTATTGAACCCACTATCTCTCGATTGATCTGATCCGAATAATCAATACTTACCTTCGCACTCACTCAGGATTTCCTCTATACCCTACATTGTATCGAAAGTATCAACACACTCTAAAGTAACCCTTTGTTATGTACCTATACAACCGTAGTTGTATTTTTGTATTTTTAATGAACACTATACAAAATTATTTGTTTAGTAATGTGATGATATTGAGTGCTTTTATAAGTTTTTTGTCCGTACTAGTTACAAAAAGTCTTACGGGCGTATAGTATACCTCTTCCCCAGTAATTTATTTATTTACACTTTATGCACATAAGTTCAAAGGCGAACTTAATGCCATAGGCATTCTCTACCAGTCAACCATGAGTGGTGAAGAGATATAGTGGAAGGTGCAATATGTACCTACGTGAAAATTATAATGGAAAAAATAATGATAATAATACTACGAAATATTCAGACACTCACTGGCAAATAATCGCCAAAGCCTATTGTGAATGTGTGAACTATACACCGTGACTATTTAAACGTTTGACAACAGCAGCCCACTTCATGTATCCAATGACTAGCAAACCTATGAAAAAAAATAGGTATTTATGAGATTTGAATAATTTAAAAATTAAAATATTATTGATTAGTATGACGCAAGACGTATTTAGGAACACCTGTTCCGAGCCTTGTATCAGTGGAGTACCTATTATCTTAATTAATGGAAAAAAAATCATGTCTAGAGGTATTTTACGTCGGATATATATTTTTTTATATTATTTATAGATAATAAGCTCGCGTTTGACCACCATCTCACCTGATGGTAAGTGATGATGTGGTCGAAGATGGAGCACGCCTACCTAGAAGTAACCTCCTGACTTAAAGAGTTCTTTTTGATAAACAGAACTAGCAATGTGGGTGGAATTCACACTACCAATCTTGTTAACCCCTCCAACTAAGCTAAATATGCTTGTGTCTGGAGTGGGTTCACGGCAATAGTGTTATGGGTGGGGTTCGAACCTGCAACCTCTCGATCACATCTCCAACATCTTAGCCACCAGACTATTGACGCTATTGTTGACTATTTGTTGTAAAGATATTTATTTTGCAAGCTGGTTTTTAGATAACACTCTTTTCTTTTTTTTTTTTCGAAAATGTAAACTTAATTATAGCGGTGATCCCTGACTACCTTGAGAAGAAACACCGAAACAAACTCAGAGGACAAAGTCTCTTTTGAAATCCATACAATCTGTACTTGTCAAATTATATGAAAATCATGTAGGTTAATGTCTGAGATAGATAGAATATACTTTATTGTACACAAAAAATTTTAACAGATCTATTAAACAATATTGCTTATTCTATGGTTACAATGTTGTCTGAGGCGATCTTTTGAGGGGAGGTGCACACAAATTTGAGGGGAGCTGTCCAGAAAGTGCAAGCATTTGCCAGATATCGTATAACTCAACTTAGAACTTTAACGAGTTCAATTTTTGACGAACAATACCAAAGTAAGGCCCGGTGTAGGCCTTTATAAAGTACTCAAACTGCTAGACAATCATGTGTATCCACACTAAACCACAAAATCCACAGCTCTTAAAACAATGTTTTATAGTAACTTACATCTAATCTTACAGCCAATTACGGATTTACAATTTATTCACTTGTGACAAACATGTAGGAAATATTTTTTTTTAGATTAACATTAGTATACAGTATTAAGTAGTGTGCATACAGACTCATTCATTGAATACTCCCCGTATTCAATGAATGAGTCTGTGTGTATGTGGTGTATGGTGAATGCCTGTAGTGTACCCACAGAAATCTTAATAATTATTAAGATATCTGTGAGTGTACCATACTTAATCTCATACTATTTTAATTCTGTTAGGATCTGATTAGGTAAATCGACATGTACAGAGGATAAAAGTAGCTTCCTAAACATACCTTTTTTGGAGTTAAATATATCCAGATGGGAGAAGTAATAATAATAATATTCCACAACTTTTTCACACTACGCCATCTAGTCCCAAACTAAGCAGAGCTTGTGATATGGATACTGGACAACTGATAAACATACATATATATTTCTAAATACATACATATTATAGATAAATTACACCCAGACAAAGAACAAATGACCGTGCTCATCACACAAACATTTGTCCTAGGTGGGAATCGTACCCACGACCTTGCGCATAGCAGTCAGGACCACTGCCCACTATACCAACGGGCCTGAAGTTTTTGTTACAAGTCCTTAGTATTCTACTTATAACTAAATTGTGAGCGTAGTTTGTACTGGCATGTGGTACATCAAAAAGCTGAGTGTGCTTGTAAAACCAGCTTGCAAAATAAATATCTTTATAACAAATAGTCAACAATAGCGTCAATAGTCTGGTGGCTAAGGTGTTGGACTTGTGATCGAGAGGTCGCAGGTTCGAACCCCACCCATTATACTATATTGCAGTGTACCCACTCCAGCCACAAGCATATTTAGCTTAGTTGGAGGGGTTAACAAGATTGCTAGTCATGTGAATTCCACCCACATTGCTAGTGATTAGGTTACTTCTAGGTAAGCGTGCTTCATCTTCGACCACATTATCGCTTAACATCAGCAATATAAAAAAAAACTCAATAAAGGCGTTTTCAAAGTGAAATTGCGTGTTTTTGCCTGTAGCTAGGTATACTTGTATAAGGAACCAGCGTTCAAGGCCGGTCGGTGACATTTGGCCAACACTCGAGAGGAAGTAAACTCTTGTGCTGGTTGTAACTTTGTAAGCTTTCATTAATGGCCAGTAAGATATTGTATTCAGGAAGTATCAAGTGTCAGGATTTTGTCTGAAAAGATGTATTTAGACATTGTCCTATTTCTCAGCTTTAGCGGTATCTTTTCACAAGAAATGTAGGTACTTCACATTTATGCTGCGAACATGTAAAAGCTAAGCCATGCTTATATAGGTACATTGCTTTTGTTTTTAACCATTATTCATGAAATCTTTATTTTTATTGACCACCATCTCACCTGATGGTAAGTGATGATGTGGTCGATGATGGAGCACGCTTACCTAGAAGTAACCTATTCACTCTTGACTTGAAGCCCCTAGGTTATAGCGATCAGGAAACAACACAGACTCCGGCAGGAAATTCCACTCCTTAGCCGTACGTATGTACAATGAAAGTATTCCCAAAACGTTTTGTGCGTATCTCATCTAATCTTAGTTGAACGTGAATGGGAAAACGCTTGATCATTCGTTTTCGATTTGTAATCACCTACATTTTACTGTGTCTTCTTATATCTAGAAAAGACTGTATTATGGAAAGATTGTGAAAATCAATAATAATTGTGTTTTGAAGAGAGTAACCATGGAGTTTCTTGCCGAGCGTTGTCGAGTGAAGCCTAATACCAACATGTAGACAGTAGGGCATGCAAAAACCGGGTTGATTAAGAAAACCGACTTTTTCGGGTTTTTGTTTACAAAACCGATGAAACCGGTTAATTCGGATTTTTTTTCAATTCTTATGTGTAAAGAAATGAAAATGCTGAAGGCTAATCAAAATATGTATTTTTTTTTACTTTTATTGTACTTATTTTTATAATAATAAGCATTTTTTTGAACTGAAATAAGCTACAACTTAGTAGTTGTAGCTTATTTAAAAAGTTACAATACAAAAAGTTTCTTTTCTTTATACATGACATAGAATAAAGCTTATTATTTAGAAAAATAATAAATACGAACATCTGGTAGGTACGCTAAGGTCTAAAATCACAGAATATTATTTAACAATTTAACTGTCATAAAATACACAGGCAAAATCAACAGTAGGTACGTAAAAAGAGATCAAAATAATTATTTGAATATTACTTAGAATAGAAGTCTTATCCCTAATTTACCAAAACAAAATAAATCAGTCATTCATAGAGATATAGATTAAAATTAAAGTTACACAGCTAAACCAAATTACTATTTTTTACTTTGATAGAATGTCCGTAAGGATACAAGTGCATCAAGGGAGTCATCGTTTAGAGAACTACGGATTTTATTACACATGAGACCCGCTGATGAAAAGGCTCTCTCTGATTCCACACTTGTTGGAGGTATAGATTTCAAAGCTTTATATACTTTTGTTATGCTACCCTGATTTTAGTTTCTAAATCAAGTTCTGTAGATGGGCTTGCAGTTGCACCAAAAGTATGTTGTTTCAGCGCCTTCTTTATTTCTTGTCCAAGTTGGTCCTTGATGTTTTGTGAAACATTGACTACTGTATGGTCTACGTTTTCCTGTGTTATCATCGCCGTCGGTGTAGTAGTCGAAAAATGCTTATTTATAATGTTAACTATTAAACATCGAATTTGTTCGTTATCGAGGGCTATCGCGTTTTTTATTACGTCTTCCAAAAGATCTCTAATGAATTTGCCAATTGAGTGCTGAAGGAAGAGGAATCTTCTCGCAATTTTTTAAGCATCAATTTTGTTAACTGCTACTGCTGTAATTAAATTAGCATCACGCTGGCATAAAACTTCTATAGTAGCTTTTATGACAGCTAAAGAATCAGCTAATTCGGCGAGAATCAGTAACTCTACATCATTAAATTGAATATTAGAATTAAAAACTATTAAAGCCTTCAATACAGCGCCTTTTATTTTCAAAAAACGCGTTATCATGTCCGCCATCGAACTCCACCGAGTCTTGCAATCCAGTATAAGTTTTAGGTCTTTATTGTCATGGTCTGCCATGACATATTTACTTAAAATGTCATTTTTTAACCGAGTTAAAAAAAAAGGAGGCGGTTCTCAATTCGTCTTGAACTTTTTTATGTACTTATGTATTATGTTTTATGTACTCGGAGATGGCATGATCGATTTGGAAAAAATTTTTTTGTTTGAAAGGTTATACTTTTTAATTGGTCCTATTGGTGCTCGTCACTATGCATATAGTGAAGTAGAACTGATGGTGATGTAGGTAACAGGAGAACTCCTTAAAAATTAAAGGCTCTGCACCGGGAATAGCAATATTTTGTAAAAGGTGATAAGTAATTGACATTTTGGCTTTGGTAACTAGATAAATTACAAACCGACCCACTAAAAAGCATGAAAAATTCGATAATATATAGCTATATATATAGATAGCTATAAAAGCAAAAAATAGAACCGACTTCCGTATCAAAACACTACAAAGCCAAAAATAACTTTAATTTCGGAAGGCGGTGTCAAAAAAAAATACAAAACAAATGACACCGACTAACGAAATTAAAGTTGTTTTTGGCTTTGTAGTGTTTTGATATGGAAGTCGGTTCTATTTGTTGCTAAAAAGTTTTTAGTTGGTGATTTTCTAAACATTTTTGCAACAGTTCTGACTTTGTCTATAATGTCTTTATAAATCTTACTCCATCTTACTTCAATTCCTCTAATTCTTTTACAATTGAATTTCTTAACTCGTCATCTTAGAATACAGCTCGTCATTTGCTTTTATGACCATATTTTTGATACTATTGGGTGAGTTTGGCAATTTGTATCCACTTTTGATAAAAAGTTTTCTGAGCTCCTCGGAAGAACAAAATGTTTTGAAGGGCAGGCCATCCAAAGGAACCGTATATAAGTACCAGCAAATAACACCCTTCTTAAAAGCTGAATGCATTGGATGGCTACATTATTATCATAATAATAACTGCTACCGTGACGTCTGTGACGAACTTTATAAAATATCTTACTGTAAGCATTGTTCTCATGTAAGTGACTTTGTGTCTTTTTTGGGAATAAATATTTTTAAACCTAAACGTAAACCCGAAAAAACCGAAAAATCCGGATTCGTAAGCCTAAAAAACCGGGGTTTCAAATCAGTCGGTTATCCGGTTTTTTCGGTTATCCGGGTATTCGGTTTGCATGCCCTAGTAGACAGTGTATTTGCCATGCCTTGCTATCGCTCGGTGTCACTTATCTAGTTGGCCAAGTGAAGGCCAGCGCCAACGTGTATAGAGCTCATTTGGTGCAACTTGTCTTCGCTCGCCGTTGCTCGTAATCACTTGCCTCACTTCGGATCGGTGTCGGTTTTTGGTCACAAATCAAAGGCGCTCGCCTGCGCTCGGCCAACGTGTGGGCAGCTCTACAGACCCTCTTCTACATTGGTCGTCTGCATTGGCGTTCGACGAACTTGTTGAACGTGTGGACATTATTTCTTGCCTTGTACCTATTTGCCAACGCTCCCGTTGGCCTACGCTCGGCCAACATGTATTTCAGGCTTAACAGAAGCTGCCTAATATATATAATAAAAAGTAAAAAAAACTAAAACCCGACTACGACAAAAAAATCGATGCTAAAAAGGATAAAACAAGATTTTCGGGATGCTGAAATAAACAAGGTTACTAGAAAAACAAGAACAGAACAAAAATAAAAGCTGTAGTCACACGTCACGTTATTAAGGACGCATGTTCAAAATTGATAGGTATCAAATCGCATCACTACATAGACAAGGCTCAAACACACACAAACGTACGAATAGCTCCGCGAATTATGGCTACGTAAAGTCATTTTGATACTTTAGATTATTTAATTTTTTTTTTTAATGGCTTCATGGTTGCTTTTATTTTGTGTGCTGTTTGATGTCATGAAATTATTGGAGTGACTTGTAGGTACACTTCGATGACTGGTACTGGATCTCTTTGACAACAAGATGTAAATGTGCAGTTTTTTTTTTATTATGGTTTCGTAGCCGATTGGCAAAAAACAGAACCCTTATAGTTTCGTCATGTCTGTCTATCTGCCCGTCCGTCCGTAAGTCACAGCCATTTTATTCCGAAACTGTTATGACTACCTACATGTGAAACTTGGTAGGTAGATGTATTCTGTTCCGCCGAGTTGAACCGCTTTCCGATTGATAGACAAAAATATATAAATTTAAGGGGGGCTCCTCATACATGGAACTGAACCTAAAAATATTTTTAAGCTATTGCATAGCTTTTATCGCGGGCTTTGAGCGCGGCGACCGAATCAAGAAATTCCGTAACGAAAATAAAACCTACTACGGTCGAATATGGTCAGTTACTTCAATCCAGGTTACTAACGCTCTATTAGCGTGTTTAGTAAAGAATCGGATTGGTAACCGTCAGTATTTTGGATCAAACCCAGGGTCTCATCATATCTTTTTATGATTTCTTTTTTATTGAAAGTACTTTTATATTATACTTACTAGCTTCTGCCCGCGACTTCGTTCGCGTGGAAGGGGGTTCCCGCGTAAATCCCGAACCCGTAGGGATTTCGGGATAAAAACTATCCTACGTCCTTCCCAGAGTCTTAAACTATTCCCACGCCAAATTTCATCTAAATCGGTTCAGCGGTTTAGGCGTGAAAAGGTAACACACAGACAGACAGAGTTACTTTCACATTTATAATATTAGTATGGATTTAGATATTTTGTAAATATTTTGTTGAATAAAATAAGAAACATTTACATTTTTTTGTAGGAGAAAGAAAGTCTAAAATGTCAACGCCGCGAGAAATAGCTTAAAACTAAAAATGTGGTATAATTGACCCGGTAACTTGAATTAATATCAAAGAAAAAAAAATACTGCATAAATAAAAAAATAGGTATATAAATAATTATAATTGCATAAGTTGATAAAAAATGCTATGCAATAGCTTTACCGCGGCAGTCCCCGAGTGCCACACGGGTTTTTTTTTCATCAAACCTTTTCGTGTGCGGTATCTATAGACAGGTCTTTAAAAATTATATCGGTTCCTAAAACTACTTCTTCTTAAAGTCAATCGTTTAAAAGATATACGTTTCCAAAGTGGTAAAATGTGTCCCCCCTCTCTAACTTTTATAATAGAATTAAAAAAAATATGCTGTAGGTTTTAATGAAAACTTTCATTAAAATGGTTTGAATGACATCGGGTCAGTAGTTTTTGAGATTTAGCACATTTTCTAAAACCGCAAATATAACTTTGTATTTCATACAAACACTATGAAAAACAAAGTTATTTGGCGTAGTTACTACGGAACCCTTCATGGACGAGTCTGACTCGCATTTGTCCAATTTTTACGAATGAGCCCACTCTTGACCTCGATCTCGCCTGATGGTAACCGATAGATGAGGTCTACAATGGAACGAGCGAGCTCAGAAGATACCTATTTACTTTTGCTTTAAAGACTCAAAGATGGCAGGGAAAACAGAAGCCGGCAGAGAATTCCACAGATTGGCTGTGCGCACAATAAATGTGGAGGAGAAGCGCTTGACAAGACGGTATATCAACCAAGTTCGAGCTTGTATTGTTAGATACGATGAGATATTATAATTATACGAACTCAGTGGAGTGGCCTGCAGGAATACAGCAACCGCTCTTGAAGATCCTAGACGATAAGAATAGCTTATCAAGTTTGGGTCCATTCTGTTTGGTAGGTGTGTAATTTCGTGGTTTTCGGGGTCGCTAATAACGTATGGGGTTCAAAATCAAAGATTTCGCCGATTAAACTGTTCACCGTGTGTTGCATTTCCTTGGTATGATAGCATTAGCGATCTTGACAAAAGCTGGGTGGAACAATATTTTTAACCGACTTCAAAAAAAGGAGGTTTACAATTCGTCTTGAACTTCTTTTTTTTTTTTTTCTTTTTTATGTATGTTACCTCATTACTCGGAGACGGCTGGGCCGATTTGAAAAATTCTTTTTGCGTTTCAATGGGTATACTTTCTAGTTGGTCCCATTGTTACGATATCAGGATCTGATGATGGGATCCTTGAGAAATCGAGAGAACTCTTCAAATATTATAGGCACACCTATAGCGTTTTGGGTATTTCTTATAGTACCTTGGGCAGTTGCTTCCGAAAAGTACCATTTGGGGAAGTTGAACTGATGATGAAGACCACAGATGGCCACTGAAACTCCTCAATAATAAGTATTTCGTGAATTGCGATTCGATTACTTGAGTACGAATGTTAAACACTTTATGCTCGTCACAATACATATGGTGATGTAGAGCTGATGGTCAAGTACCAGGAGAACTCCTCAAAAATTAACGGCTCTGCATCGGGAAAAGCAATATTTTGTAAAAGGTGATAAGTTGTTGACTGTAATTTCGGAAGGCGGTGTGAAAAAAAAAGAAAATCCAAAATCAATAACACCGACTTCCGAAATTAAAGTTATTTTTGGCTTTGTAGTGTTTTGATATAGAAGTCGGTTCTATTTTTTGCTAATTTTTTTTTTTTTATATTAAAAATCAATTTCTTATGTTTAATATATTCTTGGAATATATGAGGAATGAGCTCGTAACTCCATAATTCTTACCCGTCTTGGGATCAATCAATTCTGGAAGAAGACAATTTTTGTAAAATCGAATTAAGTGGGTTTCCATTTTTTCCTTTCAGAATTAAAAGTCCTTTTCAATTATTTCAAACTTTAATTTACCAGTCTTGCCTAGTAATACGCAACTGCCCTTGAATTTGATAATACCATTTATGTTTTTTTAATAAAAATACCCAAATTGCTACAGGTGTGCCTATAATATTTGAAGAGTTCCCGCGATTTCTCCAGGATTCCATCGTCAGATCCTGACTTCATGACAATGGAACGAACTAGAAAGTATACCTTTTCAAATAAAAAAAGATTTTTTTTTAAAAAAAAAAGCATATTATCCTTCCGAAGAGCACATTGTTTTGACACAATCTCGAGCAGAAATTGAGCTACAAGCTATTTTGAATAAAACAGCAGAACGTTTAGTAGAAGCTCAGAGAGAAGTTGTCACAAGTGTGCTCCCCAATCTAATACCCAATTCATCGTTTATCACACAACATCTCTTATAAGTAAATGGGGAGGTGACGGAAGTTCCGGTCATAGTGCTTACAAACAAAGATTTGAAAACAGCGAAGGCACTGATGAGTTCCTTTTTAATTATTCGTAGGTTCCTCTAAGGTTAATCGACGAGAGTAACAACATTATCTGGCAAAATCCTCGTCCATCATCGACGATGTTTTGTCGTCCAATTAAATTCATTTTTGCCAAAGAAACAACGGAATTGACAAAAATCGAAACAAATAAGGTTTTGGGATAAATAAACGACTACTTGGAGGCTACATCTTATGATCTTGGTGGTTCTGAAATTTCTGTCAAGCACAAGCTTCTGCTGACTATGACTGATGGAAAAGTGTGCAATGCTTTGACAGAGACACATTCATCGCAGAAATGCTATATTTGTGGGGCCACTCCCAGAATGATGAATCAAGATAATTTTGGCTTGGGTTTGTCAAAATTACATGCTTGGATTCGTTCGTTTGAGTGCTTTTTACACATTAGTTATAAGTTAGGTCTTCAGAGGAAAAAGCAAGTGTAAAACAACGATCAGACGAAATCAAACAACGAATCAAGCATGAAACGGGATTAATTGTGGCCAAGCCAAAGCCAGGATTTAGTTCCACAAATGATAGAAACAAAGCTCGATGTTTTTTCGGGAACCCCGAACTGAGTGCTCAGATCACAGGATTGGATGTTATAATCATCAAACACTTTGATGTATTGTTGAGGACATTGTCTTCTGGCTTCGAGATAAATCTTGTTGAATTCAAAAAGCCGAAGAAGAAACAGCAAGTGCTTCCCCTTGCTTCTCAATGGCGTCGCTCCAGATATTAATGGCATACGCTAGAAGATCCCCAGTTGACCGGTTTTTTGCGAAAACCGTATTATCGGTCACTGAGGATATCGTTGGCTTCTAGGTATGCCAGGAGCTTACTATTAAGTACACGCTCCATACTCTTACAGAGTATGGACGTGACTGAAATAGGCCTGTAGTTGGCCGGGTCAGCACGACTGCCCTTTTTGGGTACAGGCTGAACTTTAGCCAGCTTCCATGCTTTCAGCACCTTTCCAGTCATCTAGCGAAAGGCGAAACAGGCGTGTCAAGATTGGAGACAATTCAGGCGCACAAGTTCTATGAACAATTGCTGGTATCCCGTCGGGGCCACTAGTTTTGTTCACGTCAAGATTACGCAGCACTCTACGGACGTCCTTCTGATGGATGCGAATGTCCAACATACACGTCTCGCATCCAATAGGAGCATCAGGAGGGTGAGCGCCACTACTATCCAGACGTGAAAACTCCGCAAAGAGGGCGGCAAACAAGTTTGCTGGTTTGAGCAGTGGTTACCACCAATGCTCAAACCTGACGGGTCTACACTACCGTGAGGGACGACAGAAGTTGAATTCGACCGACTTTGCCAGGGACCAAAACGCTTTGCTGCCAGCAGGATATGAAGCGAGTTTGTTCCCGATTTTGCTAACGTGGTCAAACCGAACCCTCCGCAAAACCTTCTTGCTGGACTTGGCAGCCCTGTTGAAGGCTCTCTTCTTCTGATCCACGTCATTTGCTTTGCAGTTTCGAGCATCGACCCATGCTAAGTATGTCCCGTGTTTAAGCGCTTCAGCGCGATCACATTCGGCGCCAAATCAAGGTCGAGCTTTGCCGGACCAATGTGGAGTACTACATACCGTTCTCTGACCTGTGTGTAGTACTCTATCTCCTGTCGCAAAACATCTACCACAGCGTTTGCGCACGACGATGAATCATTTGAAGAAAAGCAAGTAGGCTGCCAAGGATAACATGTAAAGAAAGATCGCATGCCATCCCAATCCGCTGACTTATATCGCCAAACCCGCCGAATGACTTTAAGGCTAAGATCGGGCGGAGAGGAGACGGGTACAGACTTCACCAGACAGTGGTCGGAACTACCTAACGGTGAAGATATCGTTACCGAGTAGTGGTCTGGATCTGTAGTCAGTAGAAGGTCCAAGCAATTGGCTTTGTGTGACTCAACATCCGGCACCCTCGTTGCTCCCTGGACCAGCTGAGTGAGATTTAATACAAGTGCAAGATTGTGCGTCTCTCGCCCAGCATGGTCCATGCACTGGTATGGGAAGAGCCACTCCTGGTGATGGGCATTAAAGTCCTCCAGTAACACGAACTGAGCTGCTGGGCCGCATCTGCCGCCTCACTGATATATTGTGTGAGCCTGGTTCTCTCATGATCTCCGCTGTGCGAGCGGTAGACACAAGCATAGATAATTTTGTCTATGTCCGTGTCCACCAGAGCCCAAAGTGTAGAAAACCTGGAGTCCTCAAGGTTTCGGAGACGCCAATAGCAGATGTCGTCGCGGGCGTACATACATACCGCCGCACGTGGTTTAAAGTTGTGCTCCAAGGTAAACCCTGGGTATGAAAGATACGACACGTCTGATGGACATCTGATCTGCGTCTCCGAAAGAAACAGCAGAGCAGGTTTCAGTCTCGAGGTGGTGGTAGACTGCGACGAGATTTGAGTGCAGACCTCGGATATTACTGAGGTGCACTTTGAGAGAGAGGGAGTGCAGCCGCTGTTTAACTTTGCTCTTTTTATTCCATTTCATGATTTAGAGAGAGGAGAGAAGAAGGAAGTGAAGTGAGGCTTCACGCTGTTAACCTCCAGACCCACACTAGACGGATGGTATTGATTGGGGAACTAGTCTGGAGACTGCGGGGACGCCCAAGCCCCCCCGGGAATGACCATCGGGCCCTCTCATCTGGTCGCCAACCAGCACGATGGTGCATTCCGGGATGTTTCGACAGTTGGTGGGGCAGCCTGTCATGTGTGGCTGGCACACTACTTGGGCCCCCAACTACCTGCGGTCGGCCAGCGGCGCACCGTGCCTCGGATCCGCTCCTCTCCGCGACTAGTCTCCCGATACGTCCGCACTAGTGCGAGCCAGATACTACTTCGACCCAACTCCTTGATAGGCTACACAGGGCATCGTACCGGAACACAGCTAGGCCGTTTGGCGGTACGTCTTTGCCCTGTGGGTGGTCACAAGCCTGCAGTTTTAACCTGCCACCTGTTTGATGTCACCTGATTAGCACCACCCGAGGGCCACGTGTAGGGATTTGTAAACGGGTATCCTCTTACGGACACGGGTGACTCAGCCCCCAAAGCTGTCTGTCTGTCTGTCTGTCTGTCCGTCCGTATGTCACAGCTATTTTATTCCGAAACTATTAGGACTATACATGTGAAACTTGATAGGTAGATGTATTCTATGAACCGCTTTCCGATTTTAAGAAAACACTTAAAAAATATTTAAAATAAAGGGGGGCTCCCCACACATAGAACTAAAACTGAAAATATATTTTTTTTTTCATGAAACCTATGCGTGTGTGGTATCTATAGACAGGTATTTAAAAATGACATTAAAGTTTCTAAAAGGACATTTTCATAAAGTAAATTGTTTAAAAACTTTTTACCAAAAAATTAAACCGACTCCCAAAAACACTGCAAAGTGAAAAATAACTTTAATTTCGGTAGTCGGTGTCTTTAGTTTTGTATTTTCGTTTTTGGCACCGACTTCCGAAATTAATGTTATTTTTCACTTTGCAGTGTTTTTGGGAGTCGGTTTAATTTTTTGGTAAAAAGTTTTTATTTCACTCTTTTTAGTTGGTCGATTTTTAATTTACCTAGTTAAAAGAGCCTAAATGTCAACTACTTATAACCTTTTACAAAATATTGCTTTTCCCAATGCTGGGCCGTTAATTTTTGAGGAGTTCTCCTGGTACTTCACCATCAGCTCTACATCACCATATGCATTGTGACGAACATAAAGTGCTTAACATACATATTCAAGTATTCGAATCGCAATCCACGAAATACTTATTATTGAGTAGGTTCGGCGGCCATCTGTGGTCTTCATCATCAGTTCCACTTCCCCAAATGGTATTTTTTGAGAGCAACTGCACAAGTTACTATAAGAAATACCCAAAACGCCATAGGTGTGCCTATAATATTTGAAGAGTTCCCTCGATTTCTCCAGGATCCCATCATCAGATCCTGACTTGGTGATAAATGGTACCAATTTCGAAGTATACCCTTTCAAACAAGAAAAGAATTTTCCAAATCGGTTCAGCCGTCTTCGAGTAATCGATGATCATACATTAAAAAAAAAAGGGAAAAAAAAAATATACGCGTCGAATTGATAACCTCCTCTTTTGGTCGTCGGTTGAAAAGATGAACGCTTCCAAAGTGGTAAAATGTGTGTGTGTGTCCCCTCTAACTTCTATAATAATGGAGTGAAAAATCTAAAAAATACATATATCTGTAGATCTTATCTTAGTATAAACTTTCAACCAAAATTAATTTGAACGAGATCGGGTCAGCAATTTTTGATATACAGCATATTTTCTAAAACCGCAAATATAACTTTGTAATTCATACAACTACTATGAAAAACAAAGTTATTTGGCGTAGTTGTAAAAAATGTAAATAAGCTAGTTTTAAGAAATTTGCAAGTTATTTCTTTTGTCTATTAAATATACATATTATGTAATATTATTATAGTTACTTCGGAACCCTTCATGGGCGAGTCTGCCTTGCACTTGGCCAATTTTTTGGGGGGAAAATCATCAAAATGACTCCTTTCGCTCTGGGTGTAGCGGAAAGTAGTGTCAGACGAATACTGAATAAAAACCCACTCTGTTCCTTCAGTTGCCCTTGTGATCCGGGGCTGCGGTGTCTATACATATATATGTCTGTAGATCTTAGACCTGTAGGCCTTTCCGTAGACCTGTAGACCTGTAGATCTGTAGACCTTTCAACCAAAATTAGTTTGAACGAGATCGGGTCAGCAATTTGTGAGATACAGCATATTTTCTAAAAACGCAAATATAACTTTGTAATTCATACAAACACTATGAAAAACAAAGTTATTTGTCGTAGTTGCAAAAAATGTAAATAAGCTAGTTTTAAGAAATTTGTAAGTATTTTTTTGTCAAATAAATATACATATTACTTATATTATATCATTATAGTTACTTACTACTATATATATATATATATATATATATATATATATATATATATATATATATATATATATATATATATATATCGCCTCTTTACAAGAGCAACGTGACATCTCATAAAAACTTTTTTTTTTATTATTTGGTATTCAAAACCGCGATATCGAATTTTATTTTCTACAAAAACACGGTATTTTAAAAGTGAATTTTCGAGGAGTTATGAGTGAAAAAGACGACACGACCGTGGCAAATGGCTTTATCACGTTGTCTCTTTCGGTGTGGCGCATGACTTCGACAACGCGACGCGTTAGTTTGCCCCGCACGCGCAACGAGTGAAGTGCTCCTGCTTTTCACAAAAAACGTGGCATCACGAGTATACAACGTTTTTAGTGCAAAGGTATGTTTCTTGTTGTTATTTACTTTAACTTGAATAATGTGATATTAGTTAATTAACTCGTTTTTGTTGTAAGATTCGTGAGTATTGAGAATGAGGTAATGAATATTGTCACATTATTGATGAAAAAGTTACAAGTTTTCTTTGTGATATCTTTGATTGTAACCATGTTGTTGATGAATCGTTTTCAAATACTATGGATTATTTTATTTTACATCATTATTTTTGAAAACCTTTAAGTTTGCGTTTATATTACGCTAAAATGTTACATTATACATGCTAAAATAAAGTAACTTTTACGAATTAGTTTTTCAGATGACATCAAGATCTAGGATGTTAGTTCAATTAGCTACAGGTATTAAAAATAATTTAAGTGTACAACTAAGTGATTCAAACTCTCAGATAGATATTTTAACACAAGACGTGAATGAAAACGCCAAAAGCTCGACCAATACATTGCAGACATCAACAGAAGGTATTTTTTTACTTGTACTGAAATATTTTTTTCTAGTTATGTTGCTATAGTTTCATTATTTCAATCATCTTTGTAGACAAAGACATCGCAGTAGATTCCATCCGACCTCGTAGTAATTCGACTAGTAGCAGCGGTTCCTCTAGTTCTAGCAGTTCTTCGAGGTCTAGCTGTACTTCAAGCAGTGGCCCATCTATGTATCAAGGTAAGTTAGTTTAAATGTAGAGGGATATAAATTATTTCCCACTATTCTCACAAAATTCGAGGGTAATTTGATTAAACCAATACCACACCACTACACTTCAAGAGATTGATTGCATTTATAACGTTTCAGACAGCGACGACTCGGTAAAGGATCCTGATTATGAAACCCAACGAACAAAACGTGCTGAGTATTCTTCTGATACTGACGTGAAATAAAATATCAATACTAACTATAATAACGTTTCGGATGATCAAATCTGGTAACATCTAATATGGTTTCAATAAACATTGAAAACTAGGAGGAACCACTTTCGTCTACAAACGAACATGCTATGGTATTCAACGATCTCAGTGTCATAGAGAACAGTGAATCTCTGCGATTGAAAACGTAAGTAACGGAAACGCTGTAAGTCCAATAGTGTATAATTTTCTTCAAAAATACTTTAGGGATTTATAATCGATCCATAAAGGCTGCTTTTAAAAAGAAAAATAGCAACACTAATATTTCTTCCATGAAAGATAACCGAGGTACTCATTCAAACCATTATGCAGTGGATTTAAGCATTAAAAATGGCATCAAATTGTTTATTGAGTCTATACCGAAGATTGAGTCACACTACATCCGGGCTAACTCAAAACGAAATTATATTGATGGTAGCAAAGCTGTCACAGATCTTCATAGGGATTATGTGGAAAAATGCAAATCCCAAAACGTCCCAAATGGAACCTACATTACATTTTATCGTATTTTCACACAAGATTTTAACATTTCGTTGTTCACTCCTAAAAAGGATTTATGCGATATATGCGAAGCCTATAAAAACATCACAGATGAAGAGAAAGAATCTAAGAAACAACAATATGAATTACATCTTAAGGAAGACTTTGTGTTGTATTGAAAAAGAAAAAGATAAGAACAATAAAAATATTTTATTAGCGGAAAGGAGACGTCTCAGTTTTTTACTACAAGTGCAAAATAAATTAACTTAATTTTACAATTAATTACTTATAAAATAATTCAACTGAGAGTTATGTATGGGATGAGTCTAATGCCAATAGAGGTGTCAACGAAATAGCTACCTGTGTTTACAAATACCTGGAGAAAATTTCCGTAACGGCTGAAGACCTCGATGTGGTCTTTTATTCAGACAATTGTGCCAGACAGCAAAAAATCTGATCTCGTGGATTTAGTCAATAAAAACCTCATTCTTAGATACTACAAGCCATTTTACGAATCGTTATAATAAGACTGATTATTGATTAAGTACAAAGATTATTGGAATTGTATTTTTTAGAAATATTTAATTGCTACATTTAAAATGATAGTGTTTTTATTAGTATTTAGAGAATTTGTGATTCTATGTTTATGAAGGGTGATCCATGTTTGTTGTTTTTTAATTTCTAAGTACTATTTAACTGGGTGCTATAATTGTGTTAGAAGACGTTAATTAGTATTAGATAACTTTAAGTACAGTTAACTTTTTGATTTTTTTATTTGTATGAAAGTATTTTTTAAGTTACCTTTTAATTTTAATTAAAGCGAGTACTTAGTACTATGTGATTGATTAATCTCTTATTGATTACTGTGCCTTAAACTAATTTAATCGTATAAGTAAACCATTGTTTTAGTAAATTTGTATTTTTTAAATACAAGATCTCTATTTTGATAGTGTGTTTTATTTAACTTATCACACAGCCTTACATATAAATTTAGCAACTTCAATGTGATATATCAATATGTTACAAGCATTTTGTGACATATTTTCATTAAAAACGTGACATGTGTGTCT
The DNA here is from genome assembly GCA_943138885.2 of Tholera decimalis. Classification (NCBI taxonomy): domain Eukaryota; kingdom Metazoa; phylum Arthropoda; class Insecta; order Lepidoptera; family Noctuidae; genus Tholera; species Tholera decimalis. The sequence continues at coordinate 38,839,465 of OW964573.2, read as the reverse complement.
GTGTTTTTTTAAATCAGTTTTTTTACTTATTTCATATTGAACTGAGTTCGTTTTTGCTTATTTTCAGAAAGCACATTAATTATCGCAACAATTTAATTGATTTCCGACAACATATTATCAATATTTTAGAATTTATCATCGCTTAAATGTTTAAAATTGCTTTCCTGTAAAGTTGTGGTTTAAAAAATGTCACGTTGTTCTTGTAAAGAGGCGATATATATATGTTTATTATATAAATATATAATAAAAAAATATCATGAAAAAAATCATTTTAACTAAAAATAAGACAGATTTCCAAAAATAACAAGTTGGAAGTATTTTTTTTGTTTTTAGTGTTTTGGTTTGTCGACTAGTGCTTTACCTAGTTACAAAAGCCTAAATGTAAACTACTTATCACCATTTACAAAATATTGCTTTTCCCGATGCAGAGCCGTTCATTTTTGAGGAGTTCTTCAGGTACTTCACCATCAGCTCAACTTCACCATATACATGTTAACAAGTATAAAGTGATTAACAACCATATTCTAGTAATCGAATCGCAACCAATGAAATACTTATAATTGAGTAGTTCCGGTAGCCGTCTGTGGTCTTCATCATCAGTTCCACTTCACCGAATGGTATTTTCCGAGAGCAGCTACACAAGTTACTTTAAAAAATAATAATATTTGAAGAGTTCCCTCGATTTCGACAGGATTCCATCATCAGATCCTGACTTGATGACGATGGGACCACCTGGAAATATACCTACCAGGTGCCTTTCAAACAATAAAAATATTTTTTCATATCGGTCTAGTTACGAGTAATCGGGGAACATACATTTAAAAAAAACCGAGTCGTTTGCACCCATTAAAAAAATCGGTATCATCTTGGGTTTTGACATTTATTCAAAAAAGATAACAATTATTCCCAAACAATAGATAAAAAACTTACTTTCTCAAGTTGCTCATATAAAATGCGTAAAGTATCGAAATAAGTATTGTGTAGTATTATGAATTATTTTGTGTTCGTACAGCGATCTATTTTTAGACAAATTTCTGTTGACAAGCGACATAGCGTCCACTCACGAAGGCGGCTGACCGCGTATTAAAATTTCTTTACACTTTTCTGTCCAATAAATCTAAACAGTGACCAACGAAAATAACCCTTAATGCGACCAGTTAAGATTCATGCGCTTTAGCAAAATATGTGAAAAATTTAAAAGGGATTTTATTTTTTTGTGAAGCTATTTGTTACATTTTCGTTATTATTAATAGGCTCATTTTGAGTTAATTATATCTGCTAGCCTGTGGTATTTTTTAAGAATCAAAATATGTAAATGTTTAGCAGAAAAAGAATCCTAAACTTAACCCTTTTTCCTCAACTTTGTATGCAGAGGTTTTGAAAAATCGTGTTTACAATATTAAAAACCATATTTTTTGTATTTTAAACACGGCTGCTTTGGAGATAAAGAAGTAATCTATCTATTGCAACTGTTAGTTTTGTTTGAATTTCTTTATATTAGTCGGAAAAGGCACCCAAAAACAGCTTATTTACGTCAGATTCGAACTTACGTCCTTAATATAAATATACATACCTCAAAGTTTTAGATTCTAGTTTTATTCTTTAAAATTTGTTCTCACTGTTTTTATTTTGTATATGGGTGTTTTACCTGAAATAAAGCAGCATTTATTTATTTATTTATTTATTTTAATTGTTTTGTTACGATTGATATCCTATATAACGTGTGACTACGGCTTTTATTTTTGTTCCGTTCTTGTTTTTCTAGTAACCTTGTTTATTTCAGCATCCCGAAAATCTTGTTTTATCCTTTTTAGCATCGATTTTTTTGTCGTAGTCGGGTTTTAGTTTTTTTACTTTTTATTATTTAAACTATTTTGGTGTTAAATCACTGTGCTTCTATACTATTTACTTCATTTTTTACACATGACTTTTTGACCGCTAGAGGGCGCCACGTTAAATTTAAGCAATATTTTTGATAAGTACAAGTGAAGCCCTTTCAAATGATATCAAACACGGTGTATCTATCTAATTTTTATTTTTTACACATGATTTTTTGTCCACTAGAGAGCGCCACGTTAAATTTATGCAATGTTTTGGAAATGTGCATATGACGCCCTTTCAAATGATATCAAACACGATGTGTTTATCTTATTTTTATTTTTTAACACATCACTTTTTGGGCCCTAGAGGGCGCCACATTGGGTTTTGTGACACGTCACGTAGCCTATGTTCAGCGGATGGTCAAGACCGTTCTAACGATACCTCATTTGTCGAGTTCCGGTAAGCAGCTTTGGAGCTATGAGGGAACAGATGAACATACACACATACATACATACATACATAGCCTGTCAAAATCATAAACCTCCTTTGGCTTTGCCGTAGTCGGGTAAAAACTATTTATTTCGGACCACAGAAATCATAATAGCCTCATAAAATCAGAGAGCACTCGCTCTCACCATACCTATAAGGATTTAGATTGTCCTTCAGACCGATTTTGGCCACGACGGCAATTCGATGGGCGGGTGATCATTTCAACATAACGATATTCCTACGTGTCTACGTCTCTCTTTGATGTTGATCACCAATTAATGTAGGTACCTGTCTGGATTTCAAGCCACGACCTACAAATCGCAAATTGTAGGTAGGTACTTGTATTTTTTTTTCGCATAGTCATAAATTAAACTCATAATTATATCGTGTCATAAATAAAATTTAACATTCTCACGTAATCCGTCCGCGGACAAAAATACAGTACTTTAGGACAATCGTACAGATTTTAATGATACCTGCAATTGTTTTGTTGCGTGCTTATTACGTGAATTACTTCGAAGAAGGTAAGATAATTGAGTGGAAAAAATATATGTAATTTTAATTTAATTACCCCTGATTGATAAAATGGACCAATTTGAGGGGAATTATTGCTGGTATTTTGACCAGACTTTTTTATTACTTGAAGGGTAATAAAATGGAAGTAACGTGCATAATTATTATTAACCTCCTTGCATGCTATACTGCCGTTGTTTATGAAATTTGAAATCTGAATCGTGAAGTGGTGGAGGGTTTCATAACCTCGACTCATAATTTCGGGCTAATGAACCTCAGCAGTACCCACTTCAGACACAAGCATATTCAGCTTAGTTGGAGGGGTTAACAAGATTGCTAGTCATGTGGATTCTACCCACATTGCTAGTTCCCATGAACAATAAAAACTATTTAACAATAAAATTAACCAACTTCAAAACAGACAAAATCACTACTGCACTACAAAGCGAAAAATAACCCTTTTTTAAACGGAATTAGATATCCAATGATCTACCTACTACTGTACTGTGCTTGAGTCTATCGAGAAGCAGGCCAAGAGACTCATTGGCAACGATGCACTGGTCGAGTCAAAGCTCCAGAGCCTTGAACACAGACGACGAGTTGCAAGTCTATCGGTTTTCTATCGGTTACATTTCGGGGAGTGTGCGACGGAATTACACAATCTAATTCCGCCGAGCCCATTCCATCATCGGACTACGAGACAAACGGCGAAGCGCCATCGTTACATGGTGGACATCCCACCCATACGCACAAAACGTTTTGGGAATACCTTCATTGTGCGTGGAAGGAGTGGAATTCCCTGTCGGAGTCTGTGTTTCCCGACAGCTACAACCTAGAAGTCTTTAAGTCCAGAGTGAATAGGTTACTTTTGAGTAAGCGTGCTCCATCTTCGATCACATCGTCACTTACCATCAGGTGAGATAGTGGTCAAACGCGACCCTATTTTCAATAAAAAAAAAACTACTTACCTACTAACATGTCTGAAATCGGTGTATACATACATACGGTTCGAATACAGAACTTCCTTTTTTAATGTCAGTTGAAAACAAAACTGCTTTGGCGCCTTGTAATGTTTCAACATAGGTAAGTAGTGCCTACCTATTTCTATTTATAACCTTTGCCTCGGGAAAGTTAGTAAGCTGAGCTCACAGGTAACTGGTACATTTATTCTGAGCTCGGCGCCGCTTTCCCCGCTTATCTGGCGAGACTGTACCTACTTCATTAAGTCACACTCGATAGATTGATTGTGATTGCAGTGAAGACAGTACCTATAGAATGAAATTGAATGTACTTTATTGTACACCGAAAATAGATACATAGCGCTTGTACAGAAATGGTGGTCGTATTGCCGAAGTGTCAAAAACTTAATAGCTAAGGCTGACTGGAAGCCAAAGCCAAAATAGTTGGTAATTTAAAGGCTAAACAGTAGATAATTCGCCTGTACATATTATTATTAGAGCTTTGTAAATATTTTTATCCCAGTTAATAAATAAACAATATCGCACCTTCGGTGCAACAAAGTAACAATTCAGAACACTTTTTTTCTTTTGTCTTTTATTATATTTATATTTTTGATAATTTATTCAGTATAAGATTTTTAACGTAAAACTATAGCAAATAATATAGGTATTATTTAAAATTAAAATAAAGATTTAAAAAATACTACAAATACCTAGTTATCCAGAAATGAGGAAATAAATGAGAAAAAAAAATTTAAAGTCTTCTCCTGTAAAATTTAAAAATGAGCTGTTGTGATTTTGTTGCATCGAAGATGCAATATATTTGAAAGGGTCATTCGTTTTTCCGTCTTAGTGATTTACTAACATCCTGACCACGTCATCCAGTAATTAATAACAGTGGTTTGAATTACTGGATGGCTAAAAGACGAGACATTCTTGGCAACTCCACGAAGGACGAAGCACTTACTCACGTGCATTAAAATAACACTGAGTCACAACAGTAATGTTTTTGTGCAATTGTCACTTAGCAGTGCAACGGGATTTTTCTTCGATTAGTCATTAAAAATAAAAAAAATATTATTGTGGCATTGCATTGTTTCTTTAATATACTTACTTATTTAAAAAAAAAGAGTAGTTCTGGCCAAACAGTAACGGGCTCGACTTGTCAATTGCAGGGCCCAGGTTCGCACCAAGACAGGCATATTAGTTTGTATAATTTATATCATAACCAGTTCTCAAATAGGTGAAGGAAAACATTGTTCGAGACCAGCACGTCATAGAATCTGAAGTAATTTGATATCCACCAATGTCAATCCCTCGTATAGAGTGGAGGCCTATTTATCAGCATTAGAAACTTAATAGGCTAAATTATTATATTATTAAAAAAAAAAACATTATTAAAAATATCTTTAAAAATAAAGAAATGAAAAATATTCAAAAAATATAAAGAATATTAAGCCCCACGGGTATCGGGATCAAGGTGTTGATCGTTATTTATACGAGTATATAAAAGCGAAATACCACTCACTGATTAATCACGAAATCTCAGAAACTACAAGTAGTAGGGCTCTCAAATTTTGCATGGGGGTTCCTTTTAGTACGTAGATGCTCGCTAAGGCGGGATTTTGCGAAATTCCTACGGGATCGGAATTTACACGTGAAAAACTTCCCACGCAGACGAAGTCGCGAGGAACTGCTAGTTTTCAATATTTATAGTTAAAAAAGTAGGTACAAACTTAAAACTTCATCATCAGGTCCACTTCACAAATGGTGCTTTTCGAATGCAACTCCACAAGTTACTACAAAACATACTCAAATCACTATAGGTGTGCCTATAATATTTGAAGAGTTCCCTCCATTTCTCCAGGATCCCATCATCAGATACTGACTTGGTGACAATGGGACCAATTTCGAAGTATACCCTTTCAAACAAAAAAAGAATTTTACAAATCGGTTCAGCCGTCTTCACGTAATCGGTGATCATACATAAAAAATATATATTATATATACGCGTCGACTTGATAACTTCCTCCGTTTTTTTTCGTCGGTTGAAAAACAGATAACATTCTCATCTGAAACAGTGTAAATTAACGCACACCGCATCCCCTCTATTGTTGGTGAATCAAAATGTCGCGGTGCCGGGGCTCCTATTTCAAGGGTTTAAAGAAACCTAACCAAACCGAACCTCGGGGTGCCCCTGACATCGGACGTGTATCTTCGGGATTTTAAACTTCGGGATATGGATCTTCGGGATTTTAACTTTTCGGGCAAATGAACTTTCGGGATTTAAAACTTTTGACCAAACAATCATTCGGCGTTCAATTTTTCGGGATTGCTTCCATAGGTATTTTAAAATACGGTATTGCAATACGTACCCGTCTAACTGGCTGCAGCGGATTACTAGTCTTTTACATGGAACGAGTTCCTGTCTCACCTCTACATCCCAGTAGCTGGGTAACAAACAATGGGACAACTCGGCTCATAAATAAAACATAAATTAATAACTTCGCATGTTTGTCTGTTTTGTTCATTATTATAATTATTCATCCAAAAAAGATGCGTAAAGGTCAATCACTGGAAATAATTTGTTTGTTGAATCTTACCTTTTGTGTTTATGCGTAAGAAATCGAACCGGAAATCTTCTAGTTATGTATGTTAAGGTCTTTTGATTTCGCTTTTTTTGGAAACTTGAGCCATTGCCACGTACGTCTTTTTTGTCTTGAAAGCGTTAAGTGGCAATATCCTAATGGCCAGAGCCGGATTAACCCTGTCAGAGGCCCTAAGGCGATGGCATTCTCGGGGCCCCTTTTCTTACTTTGACTGACCAAATCGTGTGTGAACTGAGGAAACGCACATTAAGGGCTGTGGTTTTTAATATATTTGTTTACTTATTCCCAGATTTGTTCTAAAAATTGATCTTTTTACTTGTTCTCTGAGTGAGTTCACAAAAACCACGATGTACAGAATATGTTATGGTAAATAATAAAACTGTAATTATGGCCACACTATTGAATTAGGAAATTCCTGTAATGATAGTGATGTTGAGGTATTAAATAAATAAAAATAATTCTACTAAGTACTAAATTTAGCGAATTGTATTTTGTGAGATATAGTGAGGTCCCTAGGTTCACACGCACAACAAATTCTCGTTCGAAGAAACATGTTTTCTTGGTGCGTGCACTGGGCCTGGACCCCTAGTTGATACGGGGCCCCTAGGCAGTCGCCTACTCCGCCTAATGGTTAATCCGGCCCTGCTAATGGCTAAGGTTTCGGTCTTGTGATCGAGAGGTCTCAGGTTAGAATCATTACATTATTACCGTGAACCCACTCCTGACACAAGCATATTTAGCTTAGTTAGAGGGGTTGACAAGATTACTATTTATATGAATTGTACACACATTGCGAGTTCTCTTTAAAAAAAAAAAACTACTTTTCATTAAATAATAACAGTCTGACCGATAGATTTATAATGTTAAGCAATGCTTTCCGAGGTTAGTAAGTAGATGGATGAAGCTGATCATCTAAACATATCGTGATCCATTTTTTTGTTATCTATATTGCCCACAGCTGAGCAAAGGTGTTCCCCGTAGGTGATAAAAATTACACAAAGTAATGCTTGGGCTCAAACTTACGACCTGCAACTCACAAGCCTTGCTTGTAACCACTGGGCAACCAATGCATGTTTATCAACAAATACTCTGAATCATAAATTTATTACGGAGTATCCTCGTAATATGAATCTGAATACCTTATTAATTATTGCCATAAAAGCCATCTTCGCATGTTGTATTATTATAACTTATCTGTAATCTTTATCAAGGTAATTAATTTATCTATTAACGATAATGTTAACTATTATCATCTTATCTTCAATAATAAAGCGTAAAACAATAAAGAATCAAGTACATTTGTCATTGAGCCATTTAGTCGTATAAAGAAAACAGGTTACTTATTGATTTTATTACCGAAGCTTAAATCGTAATGCCATCAATCCAATATTGTTATTGTCGTAGATAGAAGGTTGCGGGATTATTTAACGGGATACCGTGGCCCCGGAACTCAAAGGCAATGAAGGAACATTTCCTTGCTGACGACCTTAGAGACAATGCAGACATTGAGAAGGAACGGAGGGCTCTAGCGGTCCGGAGCAATATGCTGGCCTGGCTGTACAGACCTAGTGAAAATTACTCTTTTTAAGGCTTATTGCTAGAGTCTGTACACGGGCAATCTTTTTTCTTTTTTGTTTTTTTTTTATTAAAAATAGGTTCGCGTTTGACCACCCATCTCACTTGATGGTAAGTGATGATGTGGTCGAAGATGGAGCACGCTTACCTAAAAATAACCTATTCACTCTTGACTTAAAGACTCCTAGGTTATAGCTATCGTGGAATACAGACTCCGGTAGGGAATTCCACTCCTTAGCCGTCCGCACGATGAAGGTATTCCCAAAACGTTTTGAGCGTTTGGGGGGATGTCCACCATGTAACGATGGCGCTTCGCCGTTTGTCTCGTAGTCCGATGATGGAACGGGCTTGGCGGAATTAGACTGTGTAATTCCATCGCACACTCCCCGAAATGTAACCGATAGAGCACCGATAGAGAACCGATAGACTAGCAACTCGTCGTCGATGTTCAAGGCTCTGGAGCTTTGACTCGACCAGCGCATCGTTGCCAATGAGTCTCTTGGCCCGCTTCTCGATAGACTCAAGCGCGTCCAGTTGGTATTTAGCAGATCCATCCCAAAGATGAGAACAGTACTCCATACACGACCGAACCTGGGCTTTATAGAGATCTAATATATGGGTCAGTTACGCCAAATGATTGCTAAATATGCTCCGCGTCCACTATAATAATGCTTTCAGGATGCTCTAGCGACTGCCTCTTTACCGAAGTGCTTCAGAGATGTTTGCACAAGCTCGTTTTCTCAACATTTCACGCGAATATATGCAAGAAAACACAGACAATACAGACAGTCGTAACAGCATCCTGAGAACGGTGAGTGAGAGTCCTTTTCACTACAGTTCAGTAGATAATAAGCTATTCGATAGAAAAGTTGCGAAATAAAATTATTGATTTAGTCATTATACATTACTTCAGAATTCTCCTTCGTAACAACAGCGATTTCCATGTCATTTAAAATTATCATAAACAGTAAATCTATCTACGATATCTCGTCTTAGATTATCCTTTCTCACTTACGGCTGCTAACATCATCGATAAGACCGTCTTCTCTACTCTGTAAAGTTATTACTTGTGAGTTTCCCTTTAAGTGTACAATAATCTCCATCTCCATCTATCTTCCCGTGTTGTCGATCTATCATCACTATCTGGTAATAATCTTTTCCGTTCAGATAACGTAATATATTTAGCTCACTATCTTTGTAAAAACATCAGTCTTAAGTGTCAGGTTGCAACTATCGACTTGTTAATGTTAAGGGTGATTTCAGACTAGGGTTTTTTTTTCTACATTGGATCCGTTCGTTTGGCGCGGGCTTGTGGACGGCGAGCAGTCAGCAGCGTTAACAGGGCCCAATTAGGCCATTGCCTGGCAGGGTTGCGGGAATGTTTTAACGAGTTACCGCGACTCCGGAACGTAAGGAAAACTGAAGGAAAAGCGTGCGTTTTTCGTCAGTAAAAGTCAGACCTTCCACCGAAAGGGGGAGGAGTAATTTCATGACTTTCCCAATGGAAATAAAGATATTCGGTAGTATCGCTATACGCGCTTACACGCTACATTTCGCACTTAAAAAACACGAACTCTCCTTTCGGTCGAAAGCCGTCGGCTGTCCCATTTCAAAAACAAGTAAATAAAAGACAACGAGAAATACAAAAACATATGGCGGTAAAGCCAGCAAAAACTAGCGCGAGGTTAAAGGAATAGGTGAGTTTTAATAAACCCACCACGCGGGCAAAACCACTGGCGGAAGTTAGTAAAGTTATAAGGGCTTCAACGCTCGTACGACTTTCGAGTGAGTGAGTAAAGTTTAATAAATGTTAGGTAAATTATAACACAATTTACTAAGCTTTGTATTATTAAGATAAACTTAGTTTTTATACCCACAAAACCGCTACAAAGTGCAGAAAATTGTAAATAAACTGTAAAATGAAGGCGCCTGTGTCTGTAACGCAGTGTGTACCAGCACAGACACAGAAGACGTTCACTTTTTCTTAAATAATAGCGTTGTTCCTCATAAAAAGGCGATTATGTTTTTCTTTTTATTGAGATGAACAAATTTTATTTGGCTTTTTGATAACAAAGTTTTATTTATTTATTTAAAAGACGCGCTTATAAGCGTCTGCGTGCGCTTCCAAAATTGAGCTTAAATATAAGAAATAGCCCTAAGTGAAGAGATATAGTCGCCAAAGCTTCTGTCAGTTGTAAATCTTGTTGAACGAGATGAAATATTGTTCTGTGTTATGCGACGACAGGTAGAGCGGTTCGATTTATTATAACACAAGATTATCGGTTGCTTACCTATGTTGTACTGTGCCGTTTTCATTGGGTTCTGTTATCTGTAGCGTTTTTTTATTGATAATAGGTTCGCGTTTAACCACCATCTCACCTGATAGTAAGTGATGATGTGGTCAAAGATGGAGCACGCTTACCTAAAAGTAACCTATTTACTCTTGACTTAAAGACCCCCAGGTTATAGCTATCGGGAAACACAGACTTTAGCAGGGAATTTCACTCCTTAGCCGTACGCAATATGAAAGTATTCCCAAAACGTTTAGTGAGTATGGCTGGGATGTCTCTGAAGAAAAGAAATGTAACTCTTATAGGATCGCTTCGTAGTCCGTCTTTCTATCTGTCTGTGTGTCTGTCAAGACCCTATTTCTCTGGAATGCGTAGAGGCATAAATTGAAATTTAGTGTTACATTAAAATCTACAGTCTCTTTCAGCTGTGAAACTATAGTCTCAATTAGTTTGAAGGAATGAGAGTAAGCAATGGTATAACGGGAGGGGAAAAACTCACCCTTTTTCATTCAGGTGCCCCTGCTTTTTTTTTTACGTGGTAAAATCATCAAATAAGTCCTCCCACCCTGGGCAGGGCCGGAGGGACTGTCAGACTTGTACTGACTAAAATCCACGGTGTTCCTTCAATAGCCCTTTACGTTCCGGGGTCACGGTAATGGGATAAGTCCCACGACCCCGGCAGGCTTCAGCCCTCTACAGGGGGGGCCTCGTCATGTTGCTGACGCTCTTTGAGGCGCGCGTGGAACACGCCGTCGACCCGGGCATGGTCCATGGTCGGTGCCCCTGCTTTGGTTTTGAAATGAGACTGTCGACCGGTTCGAATGAAAGGAGAGTGCGTGTTTTTATTTATGTACATTGTTATTACTCTTTAATTGACATAAATAAATTGTTTTCTTTTTATTATCGTAGACATTCTTACTTTTGACATTAATATTATTTTTTGTTATGTTATTGAATGGTGCTGGACAATACTGTATTTAATTGTATGTTTCAAAATTTGATTTAGATATAAGTATATAACCATGGTATATAACATTGTAATATTTAGCACACCGTAATGGTAAATATATTGTAATTAATCTTTAATCGTCATAAATTAATTGTATTTTTGTTCTTATTATTATAGACATTGTTATCTTAGACAATCTTACTTGTGACATTACTATAATTATATTTTTGACATTATTATTATTGCGTTATTGCCATTATTATTTTGGTCCAAATTGCATTAATGATGCTGGACAATGCTGTATTAAATTATATGTTTTTAGAATTTGATTTAGTTTTAAATAACACTGTAATATTTAGCACACCGTTATGGTAAAATGTATTGGGACGCTACTAAATCTAACCAACTTATATGTATACCTACATTATGGCTAATAAATGATTTCTTTCTTTCTTTCTTTCTTTCTTTCTTTCTTTTTGAAGCGTGAAATTTAGCGTATGTGGTGTTAGCCCGTACCTATACCTATACGACTGATACCCTTTTTATGTTGGGAATATGATTAAATAACTCTTCCCGCCGAAGGAACCTGATTGTATGGACTTTAAAAGAGACGTTGACCTCTGAGTTTGTTTCGGTGTTTCTTCTCAGAGTAGTCAGATAGGAAACACTGGCCACATCTAGTTTACATTTACGAAAAAAAATGCCGTGTGATGGTGTTATTTATGAACTATTTGCAAGATAAACATCATTATTTTCATTCTCCTTGCGTTTCGGAGCCATGGTATCACATTAGAACATTCCCAAAACTCCGACAGTCACTAGGCCCAGAGAAGTCTCTGATTAGGCCCTACCAGACCCCGTGCTACTGACTTCTCTTTAAGGCGCTCGTGGATCATGTCGATTCGGTTAGATAACGCTTTACATTTACCACAAACATATTTCTAAACATGTCGCAAACGTGGGGATATTCCTATCGTACCTACTTGACACTGTTTTCTTCCCCAGATCATAAAGCAGTGTGTTCGCTGATTATCTCGCAAATGTATGTCACGGATCGCAGTTAGCGCACAATACTTATTGTAATGAGATAAACTATAAGTTATTATAGAGATGTGGAACTGTATTATTATGATCTACAGCGTGTGGAAGGTGTTATAAAACAGATATTGTTACCTATGTTCTTGAGAAAATGTTTACTGTTTTGTGATAAATAACAAGGATACTTGCACGACTGTTTTGTTGTAGTGTGTAATACGTCGTTTTCAGAGTGTAACATTGAAAGATTGTTCGGCTTTATACTAGGGTATAATACTATTGCACCTAGTTGATATACCGTCTTGTCATATCAAGCTTTTCTCCTCCACATTTATTGTGTGCACAGCTAAGGTGTGGAACTCTCTGCCAGCTTCTGTGTTCCCTTCCGCATATGACCCATCAGCCTTTAAGGGTGCGTTTCCACCAGAGATGTGCGATGGAAATGTATCGTGCGAGGATGTCTAGCTGTGCTGTGAAAATGTGTGGGCGTTTCCACCAAAGCTGTGCGATGAAAATGTGTCGTGCGAGGATGTCTAGCTGTGCTGTGAAAATGTGTGGGCGTTTCCACCAAAGCTGTGCGATGAAAATGTGCCTACGAGGATGTGTAGCGGAGCTGTGAAAATGCGCACACATTCCTCGCACACATTCCTCGCACACATCCCTCGCACACATCCCTCGCACACATTCCTAGCTTGTTTTGTATGGGCAAAAATCTAGCGCCGCTGAGCCGTTTCCACCAGAGCTGTGCTGACCGAGGCCAGGTAAATGAAGCGATTCTATTGGTTCCTTACAAACACATCCCTCGCTACGCATCCTCGCACATCTCTGGTGGAAACGCAGCCTTAAGCAAGAGTAAACAGGCATCTTCTAAGCTCGCTCGTTCCATCGCAGAACTCATCTATCGCTTACCATCAGTCATGATCGAGGCCAAAAGCGGGCTCACACGAAATAAAAATATGTGTTTCATCGAAGCGACGTAGCATCGCTCCGCGGAACTCCTTTCTGAGCTTCTGTATAAAGGATCTGTGTTAATCCTTACCGGAGGAGGATTCGGTCGCTCCCTAAGCCCTCGTTATCTCCTGCGAACCCAGCCAGTCTCAGTCAGGGTGCCCCTATTTCCGTTTCAGTATTAATTAAATAATGATGAATTTTGCAAATTGGTCCTAAATAACAATTTCATACGTATTTTTTTTTATTTATTTTAACGGTATTTACTTCCCTGAAGAAATACCGATACAAACTCTGACATAAAATCTTTATTTTTAATGTTATTGTTTCAGTAAAATTGGTGAGCTTTTATCCATCTTGGTAAAAATTTAAATTGTAAATAGACAGCTAGACGTACTCTTTATCTCTTTATTGTACACCACGGTACAACATAATAAAATTAAAAAAAAATTGGCCAAGTGCGAGTCAGACTCGCCCATGAAGGGTTCCGTAGTAACTATAATAATGTAATATAATATGTATATTTATTTGACGAAAAAAAAATCTTACAAAGTTCTTAAAACTAGCTTATTTACATTTTTTTACAACTACGCCAAATAACTTTGTTTTTCATAGTGTTTGTATGAATTACAAAGTTTCACGTAATCACAAAAACTGCTAACCCGACCTCGTTGAAATCCACATTGGTTGAAAGTTTACATTAAGATCTACAGATATATATTTTTTTATAGATTTTTTACTCCATTATTGTAAAAGTTAGGGGGGGGGAGACACATTTTACCACTTTGGAGCTTTTAGACAATTGACTTTATGAATTAATTAATAGTTTCGGAATAAATTGGCTGCGACATACGGACGGATGGACAGACAGACAGACTGACGGACAGACATGACGAAACTATAAGGGTTCAGTTTTCTGCCATTCGGCTACGGAACCCTAAAAAAGAGTGATTCAATGGGCGGTCTTCATACTAAAAGCAATCTTTTACAGAAAACCTTTGGATGGATTTGACACATAAGGAGGAATAGATACGCGGGTAGTATAAAGTATGTACAACTACATAATTACAAATACTACACAACAAATCTACTATTAGTTTTTTTTTGTTGATTGGCTTGCATTTAACCGCAATCTTACCTGATGTTAAGCCTCAACCTGCAAAACGGACCAAAATTGAGGGTGGAAGTTAGTGTTACTCCAAGAAGCTCAATACGATCGGTTATCGGCACGGTTACATCGCGGAAAGTAGGAGTACAATTTTCTTATTGTAGCCTTCATTATTTAATACAAATATATTTATTCATAGATACAACTACATGGTCCCTTTAGGTGTTCAACCTTGTTTATCTCAAAACTGTGTCAGTGAGGTCTCATTAGAATACAATAGCATCGTTACGGAGGTATTCAGAACAATCTGGTCGACGCCTCGTTATACACTATAAACTGTCAATTGAAACTGAATACATAATGTGAATGCAATGTCGGTTATTATCAAAGGTTCAAGCTTGCATGCAGTATGCAGCACTGCTCTCCTGCCCGCAAATATACGTATACACAGAAAGTGATGCATGTTGCCTGCAAGCAAACTACATATACTTCTGTTTTGCCCCTCGGCGGAGCATCCGTAGGAAAAAAGTGTCCTAAGTTAAATCCAAAACAAACTAACACAACAGAAGTGTTAACTTCTGTTGTGTTAGTTTGTTTTGGATTTTCACAAAGTTAAGCCTGATTCCATTCTGTATAAAAAGCCTGTGACATTTTCTGTCTAGAGAGGGTTCTGAGACTTATGTGCATTCGTAATTGGTGACGAGACAGAGACGATACCTGACTCCCCGTGCTTTACCAGATGGACAAAGGTTAAACCACTCTTGCCAAAGGCGATCCGAGGATGGATAACCGTCTTAATAAATCTGGATTTTATCGTGCTTTTTTAACGTGCTTTCTGAAAAGCACGTTACGCTATTAGTTGCAGCTGTAACTTGTGCAGCTTTCACAGTCGTTACAGATAGTCAGAAACTTGAAAATATGACAACAGTCTTGCCTAGGGGTATCGTGTTACCCAGTTACTGGGTTGTAGAGGTCAGATAGGCAGTCATGTATAACAATAGGACTAAGCTGCATTCGATTAGACTTGTAGTTGACTCCGACGTAATTGAGAAAAAGCTGAGCAGAAAATTTAGTCCGAATAACCAACTTTTTTTATTGATTAAAGGCTCGCGTTGACCACCATCTCACCTAATAGTAAGTAATGATGTGGTTGAAAACGAAGCACGCTTACCTAGAAGTAACATATTCTCTCTTGACTTAAATACCTCCAGGTTATAGCTATCGGGAAACACAGACTGCGGCAAGGAATTCCTTGCCGGAGTCTGTGTTTTTATCTGTTTAAGATGTCTGCTGGGCTCACTCGTTCCATCGTAAACCTCATCCATCGTTTACCATCAGGAAAGATCGAGGTCAAGAGTGGGATTATACGGAATAAAAAAAAAATTAAAAACTCCTTAGTTATACGCAAAATAATTCGGGGTTAGGATGCCAAATTTAAACCAAGAGTACGCAAAATTCTCTGATATCATTAAATTCCTTTTATATCTAGTCACTAATAAAACCGGTTAGATAAGTGGTTTACATTATTTTGGTGATGACTTACTTTTGTCCCCAATTAATGGGTCAAATAAAGGGCTTTGGGTTTGTCCTTTTCCGAAATTCAATAAATATTTATTTCTAAACACAGGTATATAAAAGATCTTAAAAAATAATTTTACGTTGGGTGAGCTCCATTTTCTACGAAAAATAATGATGTACAAAATAATACCTAGCCTAGCCCATCGGCGAACCGTTGCTTGCCTGTCGGTTTTCTACAGATCGTACTTCGGGGAGTGTGCGCAGGAGCTCCATGACCTGATTCCTCCATCTCCCTTTCACTACCGGTCTACCAGACGCACGGCTGGGTACCATCCATACTTGGTTGATATACCGTCTTGTCGTACCAAGCGCTTCTCCTCCACATTTATTGTGCGCACAGCCAAGCTGTGGAATTCTCTGCCGGCTTCTGTGTTCCCTGCCACTTATGACCGTTCAGCCTTTAAAGCACGAGTAAATAGGCATCTTCTGGGCTCGCTCGTCCCATCTTAGACCTCATCTATCGCTTATTGTCAAGAGTAGGCCCATCAGTAATTTAAAAAAATACAGACTATAACGGTTGCTGGGACAAAGGCCTCCTGTCTATGAGAGAATAATCACGCGGGCCTAAGGTTGGTGGATGTCACAGGCCTTCAATTGTTTTATCCTATGACATACCACTTTCCTCATGATATTTTTCATCACCGGTTTGAGAAGAATAATGAAATAATTATGTTTACTTTGCAAATAGTTTATAAATAACTAGATAAAACTAGATGAGGCCAGTGTCTCCTGACTACTCTGAGAAGAAACACTTACACAAACTCAGAGGTCAACGTCTCTTTTAAAGTACATACAATCTGTAGTGATCGAATCATACGAGAGCCATGTAGGTTAATGTCTGTGGCGCCCTTCAGAGCAGTGGTGTTGATATATAACAACACCAAGTAATGTGGCTGTGTATATAATAGCTTTTAAATATTTCTCTATACATTGGAAAGTTCAGTAATCTATACTAATAAAGCGGTAAAGTTTGTTCGTTGCGCTAATCTTCGAGTTCTGGGCGGATTTGGTATTATTATTTGGTAGCCTTTAACCTTCCTGAAGCTTCAAGCTACCTTTGTGCCCTGAAGCTTCAGGAAGCTTTCAGGAACTTTTTACCCTTAAATTAAGAGCTTAATGGTTAAGGTGTAGGACTTGTGATCAAGAGGTTGCGTGTTCTAACCCCACCCATTATACCATTGCCGTGAACCCACTCCAGGCACAAGCATATTTAGCTTAGTTGGAGGGGTTAACAGGACACCCTTTGCTAGTTCGCTAAAAAAAAAATTACATACATGTCAACGCTTGCGGAAGTCGGTCCATGGATGGGTTATGGATATTAACACATCGAGATTCTTCAGTATTATTTATTTAGCAAAGAGCTCTTCTAAAAAATAACTCTTACTCCCCTCTTGTTACCAGGAATGCAGAGCCCTGCAGGAGTGACATCATAGCCTGCTCCCTGATGACTGTCGGTGACATATCTGGCTGCGGACACTATGTGAAGACCTCAAGATGCTGCTCAAACTGTGCAAGTCATGCCAGTAGTAAGTACTACTCAATTCTTTTAATCTATGTTAAGTTATTGGGTCTTAGAATGAATTCTTATGCCCGCGATATGGCTCGCGTGGGAGGCTTTTCCCGCGTCAATCCCGATCCCGTGGGGATTTCGAAATAAAAAGTAGCCTACGTGTTATCCCAGGATGTCAGCTATCCTACTTACCAACGTTAATTCAGATCTGTTCAGTAGTTTTTGCATAAAAGCGTGACATCCATCCATGCATACTCACAAATAAAATACTTTAAACCTAGCTTAAGACAGGTAAATACCAAAATATGTTTATTGAAGTGGCATATCAAGTCTGTGTCAGTTATCAGCTTATATACATATATAGTTGATTATATTATATGGGAACCTTGTGGGTTACAGTCTGAGGCGATCCTTTGAGGAAAGATGCTCACAGATTTGAGCCTGTCCATATAATGCAAGCATTTGTCAAATGACGTATAGCTCAACTTAGAACAAGGAGCTTAATGATTTGACGAACAATACCAAGGTAGGGACGTTTAGGTAGGCCGCAAAAAGTACTCTCAGTAACTGTCAGACAAACATGTACACCAAAGAAGATTTTTAAGAATTATTCATTAGTCCCAGAGATTATCCCCTACATACACACTTACAAACAAAATTTTCTAATATTAATTAGTAAAGATTTTAGGGGATATGCGGAACAGGGTGTAAAGTCCCGAATTCCCATTGGAAAGGGAGGATCCTCCGACCAAACAGGTGTTTTTGTCTGGTGGGCAACTGCCCGATGTTTGTGATCGGGTGATTTGTATATAGGCTAGTTGAGCGGTAAACTTTGCTTGCGCGATACAGGATTTCTATCGTTTAGTTTGTATGTTGCGAGATAGATGTCGCTACAGATTAATAATTCTGGCATTGGAAAAATATTTTTTATTACAAGTAATTAAAAAGTGTGGTTGTGGACGCCATAAGCAAAGCGTAGTTAAGTTTAATAACTGCAATTACGTACTCAAGTATAATTTGCCCATCATCTGTTATTAGGCACTTAATTCCTTCATAACTGGGTGAAAACAATCAAACATACAATTTCCCAGGGTTTCAATACATTTTTTGTACTAGAAATCATTGTACAAAGGCAGAAACAACTTACAACGTAAATACCTGTTGTCGCCCAGTGGTTAAAGGCACGATTTTCAATTGTGCCTGTCTGGGTTTGAACCCGTGGGTTGACATAGTTGTCCGTGACATGCATATTACTTTCTGTAATTTTCAAAATCACCCTTAATGTTAAAATGGTAAAGGAAAATGGAATGTCCTGTTTTTTTCCGGTTGGGTAAATCAAGTGCAAGACCAAGACAAGACTTAGCCAGTCTTGGTCTTGGTCTTGCGTCAGTACACCTGAACTTGGTCTTGGTTTTGATAAAATTAGGTGGTCTTGGTCTTGAAAAAATGCAAGAAAAGACCAAGACTGATTTTGGGCAACACTAGTCCGGAGCAATATGCAGGCCCGTAGGTTTGCATGGTGTACAGACCTAGTGAAAATTACTCTTTTTAAGGCTTATTGCCAGAGTCTGTACACGGGCAATCTATGGGTCAGTTACGCCAAAAGATTGCTAGATGTGTTCCGCGTCCAATATAATAATGCTTTCAGGATGCTCTTGCGACTGCCTCTTTACTGTAGCGCCTCAGAAATGTTTGCACAAGCTCGTACGGACGCGTTTCAAGCGATGATACGCAAGAAAACGGCTTCACTTCTAAGGAGAGTAAGGGACAGTCGTAACAGCATTCTGAGAACGGTGAGTCAGTGTCCTCTCCGTTTCTGAAACAGTTTGTGCGTAGGGTGATGGGTACTAACACTAGATAATAAGCTATTAGATATAAGTTACTAATATTTTATGGATTTTGTGGTCCGAAATAAAAAGATTCTATTCTATTCTATTCTAATGTTCTAACGGCATGTCCTAGGACAAAAAATCCGAAAACATACTGTTACGCCAGTCGCTTAGCGAAGTACGTCAAGAAACTTCGACAGAAATCTAGAATGTTCGAGACACTAATGCCACCTGGCGGCGAGTAGCAGTACTGAGTATCTCGAGTAGCTTCTGGAATATTCTTGGCAGTATAGGCAGCGAGCCGATTTTACAAGAATGTTCTAGAACTAATGGACTATAACCTACAATAACATATAAATAGATCGCAGAGGAACGCAGACAGTAGTCTTATTTGTAGATACGAGGCGATGTAAACAACGCTTTACAAGTGAATTTCGGTGCGATTTTGGTGTTAAGTGACAAGTATTGTACTGTGAATATCTGTGTTAATTTTTGTTTTGTGTTGTTTTAATTAAATTGTTAATTATGGTCTAATTGGCGTTAATTATTTCTATCCCGAACCCCAGCTCGTAAGAATACGATATCCACCAATCTACAGTGGGCTTGCGTGACGGATTAAGGCCCCAACACTCTCATATCGAGGATGCCTATGTCCTAGCAGGGAACCTTGTAAGCTTATTATATACTAGCAACCTTATAATTAACCTATAACCTTCCTCAAGCTTCGAGCTACAAATCTTTTTAGAACTTTCTATGATTAGTGCGTTTAAACAAACAAAACAAAACTGTTATCGACTTAACAAACCCAATAAATCGACGCTGTGAAGATTAAAACTACTTCTTAGAGTTGGGATGTTCACGTGTTAATACATTATCTCGAAAAGATTATTACTGTGGGCAGAGTAACGGAATTCAATATGTGAATTATGATAAGAGGAAGTGAGTTTATCAAGAACAGTAAACAAGGTAGGCAAGTTGCTTAGTAATGTTTATCTGTTTGTACATCAATCACTCGTAAACGGCTGGATTACTCTCCATGACAGTAGAAAGTTGTCAAGTGTTTTTATTTATGATAGGCTCGCGTTTGAACATCATGACACCTGATGAGAAGCGATGATGTGGTCGAAGATGAAGCACGCTCACCTCGAAGAAACCTATTCACTCTTAACTTAAAGACCCCTAGGTTATAGCTATCAAAAAAAGTACACAACATAGTGATATACAACGTATAACGAAAACCTCATAACTATCCAAAAGGGCTGAAGACAACATCCGGTATGGAGTCTCTATGCACAGTTTCAGCTCAAAATTAGTGACTCAAAGAATTGACACCAAGTTATCGTTTTCATATGTTTCTTGAATACCATTCATAACAAACGTGTCACAGCACTACGAGGGCCAATAAATTTCCACGTCACTTGCCAATAACACGACTATTTCGTCGTTTTTCGTAATTTAAAATTCAGTATCTGATATCAACGTACATTGAAATTTCTAGTAAGTTCTACACATGTAGACATAGAATTACTAAACCTTTGCCATTTCGTTTGTTATCATCTAAAGAAGCCGTGCACTTGGTATGTATATGTTAACGAAAATATAATATGTAATCCGTCATTGTATACAATTCCTAGGAAATGTATACTATAATTCCTAAAATCGTACGGAAATGTGTGAAATAAATTATATTGAATAGATTTCCTAGGAAATGTATACATTTCTAAAATAGCAATCGGAAATGTAATACATTCATATTTCATGATGGCAATTGGGACGCGGGGATAGCTGAAGATTAATTACTAGTAAACCCTAAACTATTTTATACTTAAAACGATGACTGTTACCTGGACGGCCTTCTTTACTCATAGTTTAATAAAAAATATAGAAAAGCTTTTATATTATCGCGGCGGTAAGTCCTCTATTTTAGGGGTAGCTAGAGAGGCGCCATGGTGTCCTCACGTTCTTTCCATTGCTTACTGGACATGGCTGTTTCGGTAGGTACCTGTCTCAAAGAGCAGTAAGCAGCATTGCCTTACGGGGTTGTTGAAATGTTCTAACGAGATACCGCGACCTGGAATGCAAGACCAATAGAAGGAACAAGGTTTTCAGTCAGTAGAAGTTTGATACTCCCTTCGACTCCACACACAGCGGGCACATACTTGCCAACTGAAAGTTTGAGCTTTTGTAAGAAAATATAAGAAGGTTTTGTGCTAGATGGGCTTTAAAAATTTATAAATGGTTAATTTTTGAAGCTTAATTAGTAAGAAGCCATACGAATATACTATACGCCGTGTTATTTTAGTCGTCTTACAACGGCCGCCCACTTCATGTATCCAATGACTAGTAACATTCAGTTAAAAAAAAAAAAACATATTTATGAACATTTCAATAATTTAAAATTGAAAATAATATTTATTATTATGACGTTGTTGTGCGCTAGGGTGAGTAAACTCTGATAAAGATGTCACCGCTCTTCCATGCCTTGGAAATCAAGGCTCGATCTCCGCCCGCAACAGGATGTTTCAAACTACGACATAATAATAAAGGTCATAAAAACTTTTTACCAAAAAATTAAACCGACCCCCAAAAAACACTGCGAAGTGAAAAATAACTATAATTTCGGTAGTCGGTGTCTTTAGTTTTGTATTTTCGTTTTTGGCACCGACTTCCGAAATTAAAGTTATTTTTCACTTTGCAGTGTTTTTTGGGAGTCGGTTTAATTTCTTGGTAAAAATTTTTATTTCACTCTTTTTAGTTGGTTGATTTTTAATTTACCTAGTTACAAGAGCCTAAATGTCAACTACTTATAACATTTTACAAAATATTGCTTTTCCCAATGCTGGGCCGTTAATTTTTGAGGAGTTCTCCTGGTACTTCACCATCAGCTATACATCACCATATGCATTGTGACGAGCATAAAGTGCTTAACATCCATATTCAAGTAATCGAATCGCAATCCACGAAATACTTATTATTGCTTAGTTTCCCCACTCACTTCCCCAAATGGTACTTTTTGAGAGCAACTGTACAAGTTACTATAAGAAATACCCAAAACGCCATAGGTGTGCCTATAATATTTGAAGAGTTCCCTCGATTTCTCCAGGATTCCATCATCAGATCCTGATTTGGTGACAAATCGTACCAATTTCGAAGTATACCATAGGGTACAAGCAAACAAAAAAATTATTTTTCAAATCGGTTCAGCCGTCTTCGAGTAATCGATGATCATACATTAAAATATTTATATATATATATATATATATACGCGTCGAATTGATAACCTCCTCCTTTTTTTGTCGTCGGTTGAAAAGCGGGCTCATTCATAATAAAAATAAATGATATGAAGCAATGCGTTTCATATATTTTGTTGACAGAAAGCATTCCTTTCATACATTTCCTAATTCGATATCGGAATTTTATACAAATCCTTTCAAATCCAAATTTTATACATTTCCTAAACAGCTTTGGAATTGTGTATATTTCCTGGGAATTGTATACAATTCCTCGGTTTTATACATTTCCGGTAACATATATACCCTTTAAATTACACGTTGTACCTATACTACATACAGACTCGGGCAGGGAATTCCACTACTTATCTGTACGCACAATGACAGTATGCAAAGCTCCTCACCGGAGCCGTGTTGCTAGTAATAACACTACTGTATCTATCTCTCCACAAAATTTTTCCTTTTCTCCAGTTATGTCACTCAAGATAACTCCATCAGTCTCAAGCATCAGTCAATGTCGAGATAAGTCAACATCCGACGCGCTTCTTAGTACACTGTACAACATACTAAGAAAATATACCGTGGATTGCACTTGTCTATTTTTAAAGTACATACTTTAGTTTTTGCTACCTTTCAATTTTGAGAAGCGTTTCCAGTAGTAACAGGATCTGTTTCAAGGACTGTGTGTGTGTGTGATAAATTGTGTTTTTTTTTTGTGTGAAATTTGTGTGTGATATTTTATTTGGATAGTTGATCCATGTGAGTCGGCGATAGATTGTGGTTTTATAAAGTTACAAAATCTGTGTCCAGATAATTATTTGCCTTAAGTGTAAGTGAAGTACAAGTGCCCAATAAAAGAAACAAAACATTAAATTCAATCATAAAATTATGAACCAAGTTTTGCTTTTGATGTGCTTGTATGTGTTGTCAAGCTGAGCATCGAGATTATGATTAATTTCGGTCTATGATCTAAACGTATGATAGAGAGTATGGATCATCTAATGACGTATGTTGCAGGCATTGTTATGCAATATTAAACATTTTTGCTAAGGAAATAGAGGTGAGATTATACTGCAATACTTATTACAAATCGGTGGACTTCTTACCATTTAAAACTTATTTGATTTTGATACTTTTTTCCTCACAGTACTAAAAACCATTTTAAATATTGACATTGATATTGGAAGTATTCATATTGTTGTCTTTAATGGAGCTAATACAAGTATTAGCTCCATAGATAAAATATTTTTTATTTCTGTGATTAGCTCCATTAAAGACAACAATATGAATACTTGTGCAACAAAATGAAAAGAATACAAAAACATTAATGGAGCTAATACAAGTATTAGCTCCATTAATGTATTTGTATTCTTTTAAATTATATTTTTTCTACTAATTCTGTATTCCGAGCAAATATCCAACAATGTCTAAGCTGCGGTAATATAATTGACCAGCTTTTACCCGCGTCTTCGTTCGCGTTTGAGGTTTTTCCTGCGTAAATCCCGATTTCCTGGGAATTCCGGGATAAAAATAGCATATCGACGCTGGAAAGAAAAAAATATCCAAGCGACATCAGACTAACTTTACAGTAGAGCAGTTTAAAGTTTTAATTTTCAGAAAAAAAAAATCGTGTAAATTCTTGTTATGGTCCAATAAGCCTAATTCTTAGAAATTTATTTTGATATTTTTTATCTACATTATAGTAAACGTAACTATTAAAAATAATGCTCAGTTTTAAAGTTAGTGTCGCTTAGTAAAATGTTACCTAAAAGTAGAAACGGGAAAAATTTACTAACCGACAAGCTTTGATTAAGGACGGTACGGTAAAAATGTAATATATATCTTTTTTAGAATTAGCCTTTCCAAATTACATCAAATTTGCCTTACCAAAATAAAAAACTTGTGGAAGTTGAGGCAAAACAACCTAAATATTAATTTAATATAATTTTTATATTACCTCAATGCTTGTAGGAAAAAAACCAAATAACTCAAAATTACCTAAGCGCCTAACACTATATCGCCAGATACTGGAAAAGTTAACTAAGTGGAGTAATTACCGTACGAACAGAAATGTCAAACTTGACCAAAGGCAAATTTAGCAAATCACAATTTTATTACGAAAACCACCAAAATTGCTCGAAAATTTTGTCGTTTAGTAAGGAAAAAAGTGAACTCTCACGAACTTCAAAATGTCGAAGCGACATCAAAAGTCGCCGTAGAAGGACGTGAGTAAGACCAAACGACGCAGAAAAATCAGGCGATTCCAACAATGTATATAACTCCAAATGGCCAAAAATGTCGCTTGGATAATTTTTCCTTTTCACCGTCGATATGTATTATTCCAGTATGTCAACTATTTACTTACCAAATTTCATTAAGATCCGTTCAGTAGCTTTTGCGTGAAAGAGCAACAAACAAATCCTCACAAACTTTCGCATAATAATATTATTAGGATAGAATTAAGTATTGCAACATAATGCCTGGTTTACCAAGTTTGTTTTTGAAGATTTTGTTTTGTATTACCTACTGTTGTAATGTAGAAACTTGAACCTGTGCGTCTAATAAAATAAGGAATAAAGCCACAAAACCCTCTCAATCTGTGTATCGTGTTACCCAGACATAGTTCTCGCCAAATACCTTGGCAAGAGTCGTTCAATGCGCAGAAGTCGATTTTTAGGTGTCAGCGGTGGTCAGCGGGACGTGGGGTATGACGTAGCGCCGCTCCGAGCGCGCGATTGGTGCGTCAGTAGTTCTCGTTCAATTTACTTCCGAATACACTTGCGTACACGAAAGTTATACCCTTTGTTTTTGTTACGAGTTGTAGTTTTTGTTACATTGATTACAATGCCAGGACCAAATACCGTTTTACGCAGACTATTAAAACGTCAGAAAGAACAGTTAGACAATATAGTTAAGGAAGGTTGAAATTCCAAATTCGTCGCTGTCTTCAGGACACCGGGAAAAAAGAAGAATTAAAGGGGTAGCAGTTTTATTACCTAATTGTGACGACGAGAATATATTATTTTTAATGTCTTTTTTAAATACATTTATTCACTTTTAAATGTAGTTATGTATTGTATCTATTTTATTTATAATACCGAATAACGAATGAATTCCTCTTCTTTCTTTAACATTCTTCTGAAGAGACATAATTAAAAATAAATGATGGCAATAACCATAGAATAATGGCAAGCAGTAAAAATGACCACATTTTTCTTCCACTAAGTGCACGATGCGTGAACTTACCCCCACTACGCCTGAACCTTGCCAACTTACGTCACGAGGACTATACTGGGTTGTGTAGGTCAGTCGCTCCATGTAAAACACTAGTACCTACTCAGCTGTACCCGGTTAGACTGGAAGAAGATCCCGACATAATTGGGAAAAGGCTAAGCAGATGAAGAGTGATAGTCTAAACGTCTTTTATTTAATTTATTTATCTTACTTCAAAAAAATATTACATAAATCAAAATTGTCAATCAATCAATCAATTCAATTATTTCAGGCAAACTTGGCCCATACAAATAAAATCCTTACTTCCTTACTAATATTATAAATGTGAAAGTAACTCTGTCTGTCTGTGTGTTACGGAATCACGCCTGAATTACTGAACCGATTTTAATAAAATTTAGTACGGACATAGTTAAGAGCCTGAGAAAGGACATGGCTGCTTTTTAACGCGAAAAAAGGGCTGTAAGGGGTTGAAATAGGGGATGAAAGTTTGTATGGAAATTACGTCATTTTTAAAGCTAGAAGCTTGAAACTTATTTTTTAGACTTTTGTTTAGAAAAATGTACTTAAATAAGGTATTAAGAGTAAAATATTGTAAATAGCTTATTTATGTATGAGTTTTATTTTCAAAATAATTAGTCTAAAAAATTAAAAATGCTGCCGAAAGTCACTATTTCGCGCGGACAAAGTCGCGGGCACAGCTAGTACTTACATACTACTTTAACAATAACTATAAATAAACTAATACATAATACTTAACTAAAACCTTAAACCTTATAAAACTATCACTTTACACACAATGTTGACGGCGTCATATTTCGCTGAGAAGCGCCGCGTAACCGTCCTTGGAAACGTCGATAAACGACACCTTTCGGCCAAAACATGATTGTCTGGCACTTTGAGTGCTTTTTGCGGCTTACCCAAACGTCCTTACCTTGGTATTGTTCGTCAAATCGTTAAGCTCCTTGTTCTAAAATTGAGCTATACGTCATTTGACAAATCCTTGCTCTGTATGGACAGGCCCACTCAAATCTGTGAGCATCTTTCTTAAAAAGACCACCTTGGACTGAAACCTGCAAGGTTCCCATATAATTAAATCAGTTTAGATTGTATGGACTTTAAAAGAGACGGATCCCTGAGTTTGTTTCGGTGTTTCTTCTCAGGGTAGTCAGTTAGGAAACACCGGCCTCATCTAGTTAACATTTACGAAAAAAATGACGTGTAAAAGTGTTATTTAATAACCAATTTGCAAAATAATGATCATTTATCATTTAAAAGTAGGTAGTAGTAGTAGTTTCGCTGTATGCCGAGATACAGGACATGTCCTAGTTCGGCTACAGATGCTCATTTGCTGTGTACTAAATACTAGCCTTTAAGTTTTTGTATTACATGCTGATGTATTTTTATGGTGAAATAAAGTTATTAATATAAAGTTATTAATATTATTAATATAGTGCCTCCTTCAGGCAGGTCTGTAGATGGTGGGTTGGAACTCGTACCACGAATAACTTAAAGTTGATGTTGTGGCGCGATTCCAACCATTCAACCCTCAGAGTTCAATTATGCACTGAAGCCCATACTAGGACACCCTTTTTTTTTTTTGGTATCGGGTTGGAAAAATCTCATGAAGTCCCTCCGTCCTCGGGGAAGGGCGGAGGGGACTGTCAGACTCTTACTGACTAAAAACCAACCCGGTGTTCCTCACGTACCCGTGTGTCGGAAGGGGCGGGTGTCGCAAAAGCATTCTTCGTTCTTAGCCCCCTGACGGGTATTGGCCCGCCAGATGGTCGGGCAGGCCCCGTCACCCACTGCAGCCGTCACCCCGGCCGCAGGACTCCATTACGAGGCGCGCGCGGAACACGGCGCCGCCGCCTCGAGGCCTGCTGCTGATCAGACGACAAGACGCCCCAAGTCTGTCGTCCGCAGGCCACGCCCTATGGTGGCCGGAAGTCGGCCACCCTCCGGCGCCCCGTGCGTCTGCTGCGGGAGGGGTGAGAGGAGGCAGCCTCTCTCTCCCTTTCCGCCGCCTCCTTTGCGAGCATCCCGGCCTCGCAAAAGGTGGCGACGGCATTCCAACCTGACTCGCTCCCGACCATGGTAGACACAACAGCCGGAAGCGAGATACTAGGACACCCTGTCTTGTGAGGTCCAGCCTCCTTCATCACATTTTCCTTTAATTATGTAAGAAAAATATACTTTTACAGATTATGTACACAATTCTTCTGTACTAATCTGAATACAGTTTACATTGCCATTTCAAATCTGTATTATCTATATCTGTATTTGATATTATTGTTGGTAATTTTGACCGCTTATTATTTTGTTATTCATAACTTGTGGTTTTCCTTCAAACTGTTTATCGTATGTTTGTCAGTTGGAGAATGTTTTTGTTATAATATTTTCCTTTTTCGTTCACTTCTATAAGCTCCAATCGCATTGCCAACCGACTAATGATCGAAAAAGTTATTCCAATGCGGATGTTTCCCGGTTTAAATAAATATGATTATATTTGACTCATCACTTGGATTATCTATACTAATATTATAAATCGAAAAATTTTGTATGTTTGGACACATACGTATAGTTTTTGCTTTATCCAGTCGAAAAAAATTTAAGAAGATACAATCAAAGATAATACGGTATTTTTATCAGACTTCAAAAATGGAGGTTCTGTATTCGATCAGTATGTATGTATATATATATATATATATATATGTATGTATGTGTGTTTGTATATCCGCGATTTTCTCAGAAACGACTGATCCTATTTCGATCGCGTTTTCGTTATTTAAAAGCATATTTGACAAGGTAGGTTTTAGTGTAAGGAAGGTCTTTATCAGGTTCTGATGAAGACCTTCCTTATGAAGATCGTGTGATTAAGTCGCTTATAAATAAATACGAACTTAGAATACAGAATACGAAGTACAATTTTACGCAGATGTCAAACAAAACTTTGTGAGAGCGAAGACAGTTTTATTTTTTGATAACCTTTGACCACCATCTCACCTGATGGTAAGCGATGACATGGCCGAAGATGAAGCACGCTTACCTAGAAGTAACCTATTCAGTCTTGACTTAAATACCCCGAAGCTATAGCTATCAGGAAACACAGACTCCGACATGGAATTCCAATTCTTAGCTGTACGCACAATGGGAGAATTATCTATTGTCAAAAATAGATTTCATACTTACTACTTATTCATATATGCTATTCACTTGAATAACAAAAACACAGTTTTCTTTTGAAACTTAAAACAAAAGCATGTCTTTGAAAAATCGCTAAAAATAAAACGTTATTTTTCGAACACGACAAAAGTGACCGCTAATATACCTAGGTATATACATGTCACGCTTTAGTATATCATTTAAAACTCAGTTCCATAGTTACTTCAAGACGGCAAAGTCGCGTTATTAAACGTAATATACTAGTAATTAATACGCTATTTAAATACATTTATCATTGTGTCAGTTTGTGCAACCTTAACCGGTAAATAAGTGAGTCAAATTCGATGAAATTGTTGATATGAATCATGGTGATATTAATGTGTATCAGATAGTTTATCAATGTCGAGGTTTATGACGTGTTATCAGTGTTGTAAAAATACCGTATAATACCAAAAGGCTATGTATTAAACAGGTATTTTATTATAACTTACGGTATTATTGGTATTTTATGTATTTTATATTTTGATTCACTTTTTAAGATCTTGCAATATTACGAAGAGTTTTAGTTTAATAAATTAAATATATTTTAAGTTTCGATTGTATTCTATATTTTAGAATGACTAATTCTAATTTAATGATTACTTAGTAATTAAACTTCACAGATATTCGTCGCCGTCGACACCACCGCGCTGCGTTAGCGCCGTGTTAATGTCGTCGCATTGACGTGATTTTCTAATTGGCTTCTTCTTTTTCCTTTAATATTTTCATTTTTTCTGTGCTTTTCCACCGTAATCAGTACTTAGGTATTTTAATGATTACTCAGATAATTTACATAAAAAATATAGAAACAATCGATTTATACATAAAATACCGTAGCAAATGGTATAATACCGTATTATACGGTATTTTTCGTTTAATACATTTCAATACAAATGGTATAATACAGCACTTACATCTCTACGTGTTATACTGTGTAAAGGTTACCGGAGTAGGTACAGATATTATTGTTCCTTTACATAGGACTTACTGTTCGTTTCCTAAGAAATAAATACTCCAGCATCGAAGGAAATGTGACGTCAATCAAGTGGCATTGTTCTTGGTGCATCTTTCTCGTATAATCTTACTGCTTAGAAATATTATAAATGTGAAAGTTTATTAGGATGTATGTATGGATCCGTTTCCGTGGAAACGTTCCTTCCTCTTTTACGCAAAAACTACTGAACGGATCGAAAAGAAATTTAGTAAGTAGATAGTTGACATTCTGGAATAATATCACAGAATTACCACGGTTCAGTTTCGCAATTGGAACATTTTCACTCGATTCATTTTTTAATCGAAAATCATGTATTTTTTAAAGATTATTCAAAATTTGATAAAGATTATTCGGTTTTATGTCTAAAATTAGTATTGACAATAAGAAAATATAGTTTATTATCCAAATATAGGACATTTTTTCTCTAGATCAATTATCACTTTAGTTATAAACGAAATAAGAATTGAGACTTACGACATTTAGTTTCGAACCCGAATATGGTAAAAGAGTGCATGCGATATTCAACTTTATTACTGCTGCGTTAGCGTTTAGTATAGCTTGCGCGAAAATTATTTTGCACTGCCTGGTCTTAACGTGCTTTCTCGTGGTACGGGGTTATCATACCGCCAACTTCCAAACTCCGGGCTGCTACCGAGAAATTTCTATTAGCCTATAACTTTCCCATTGTTGGGGCATACGTCTGAGTTGGTGAATCAAGGTTGGTCACAGGTCTTTGGATTTTTGTTCCTAGGACATACCGGTTTCCTCACGGTATTTTCCATCAATGTTATAAAATCAATCAATCAATAAGTATTGCACCAGACTGGATTCGAAATCAAGACCTACAACTCTTAAACCGAACAAACTGCTCCGTTCTCGTATAGTGTTAATTATTTAACTTAATTTGAAAGGTGCTAATAACTACGGAGATTTTGATCTATAAGAAAGGATTACTAGAATCACTCGTCTTATCTATACTATACTAATATTTATACACATTTTATCATCTCATCTTCAATTTTTCTGTCGCAGGTCTGCTGGAAGAAATTTCTTTTGAAATAAGCAGCACCTTTGTGCTCTTTTACTGTATTTGTCTTTTTTTTTCTCTTTTAATTTTGATTGTTGCTTCAATCTTAAGTCTTTGTTTTGATAAACACTCACTACACAACACTTACAAACTACACACACACACACACACACAATACTAACAATACACACAACCCTCGCACCACACACTCGAATTAGAATATATTTTTTATTTTGTTATTATCTTATTTTTTATTGTGCTTTCGTTTATTTTAGTTTTAGTTGTAATTAAAAAAGTACTCCTTTTTACCTAGTGTCAAATTGGATTTATGTCCTCATAATTTTGACTACTATGTACCTTACTTAATGCCTTAATTTAATATTGTATTGAAATGTATATTAACGATGACGCAACCCCTGCCCCCGAGATACAGGCGCTGCACGCTGCCTAGTTCGGGGACCACTGTGCAGTTCTATTTTATGCTTATCTTGTTACATAATCCATGTTGGTAATATTAGTTGCATTAAGAAATGTTGTAACAACGGTTGAATAAATAAATTGAAATAAAATAAATAATTAAAAATAAAAATTGTCATGTCTGTACATAAACAACAAATATACTATTTATTATATTTAATAATTTAATAAAGCGGAAAAGTTTGTTTGTTTATAGGCCACTTTTCACCCGACTGCAAAAGGAGTTATAATGTTTACTTATGTTTTCATCGTGATAAAGTCCCATGGGAGTGACTTGACACTAGGTCTGCTAGTTAAAGTAAATAATACTTACAACTTAAATTAGCAGATATCGTGTGTTTAACCTGTTTAACCTAATTGATGACCATCTTGGCTATTTAACAGAACGTGTTTAACAAGAAATATTATCTACATTTATGTGTGCATACTTATTTTTACTAGTAGTTTCATGCTATAAAGTGCATGTTTTCCTTATTCACTTTAGTTTTATTCACTTTTGAACGTCAATATTAATAGTGTGAAAGGATTTATAGAATTACTGAATTCTTTCAATAATATAGTGACATTACATCCATTTGCTATTATACAACGTGTAACGGAAACCCTATATCTATCCACAAGGGCTGAAGACAACACCTGGTATGGAGACTCTATGCACAGTTTCAGCTTTTACTTTATTGATACCAAATTATCGGTTTCATATGTTTCTTAAATGTCAATCATAACAGACCTGTCACAGCCCTACGAGGGTTAATAACTTTCCACGTGACTTGGCAATAACACGATAATTCTCTTCGTTCTTCTTAATTTGAAAGATTCGGTCTCTGGTATCAATGTATTGAAATATCTAATAAGTTCCACACATGTAGACATAGGATTACAAAACCCTTGCCATATCATTTGTTATCATCCAAAAAAGCTGTGAACTAGATATGTATATACCCTTTAAGTTACACGTTGTATACGTATAGATAAGATTCTTATCGAGAGAAAAGAGAATAAACATCAAAGATTTGAAAGAAACTCTACATTGTTAGTTCCATTATTGCTATTCTAGGAGCTCAACTAATGCACTTAATTAAGTACCGAAATAATCCTTAGCCATTATGTTATAAAAACATTCTCGTATTGCTCACCAATTAATTTATTTTTTCGGTGGAAAAATCTCCCGCTGTGGATGGAGCGGAAGGGAGTGTCAGACTTCTACTGACTAAAACCCCATCCTGTTGCTTCAGTTGCCCTTGTGATCCGGGGCTGCGGTATCTCGTTAGAACATTCTCGTAACATCAGCAGGCAATGTCCCTATCAGGCCCCGTCAATGCTGCGCGCTCTTTGAGGCGCGCTTTTTGAGGCGCCAGTGGAATAGGACGCGCCGTCAGCCTGAGCTACCTCATCTCGCCGTCCACAAGCCCGCGCCTACGGTGGCCGGACATTGGCTCGCTGAATGCTGTACCCTTCGTATCTGAATTAGTAACTAAAAGTGATGTCTTCTTGTCCACAGCTGTCTGGAGACGATGTACTGGAACTGCTGTGAGGAGCGGTTTTGTTTCGACAAGAAGATCGCGACCTACAAGTAAGTGGCAAATATAATTTACGTCCATTTTGTTATAAGTAATACACTACTACTAATGGCCTATCATTGCCTATACCTACTTCCATCTATGCTGAATATATTAACCCTAGTCGACGACATGTCAACATGTTTTGTTCGAGGCAGTCCAAAACAGCACTAAATACGTAGTGTTTTTTTGCATGGCGCCAATCATCTATGACCACATACCAGAAACAATGAAAAGCTTAAACGTAAACTACGTTTAAGCTTTATTTAAAAAACATTAAAGAGCTTTAAATTTATTCTAAATTATGTAAAATCTAATTAAGTAATAGTCAATATATGCACATTATCAGCAAGGAACACAGACTACTTTAAAAAGCCTTTTACGCGAGCGAATCCGAGGGCAGAAGTTAATTCAATATAGATCACTAAACACGGCTTTTTGCTTTGCGAACTTAGCTATATCACTACCGCGTCTAGATATTGTATTGACAATCTACGTCAGGCGTCGAGATAACGCGATTAGATGAGAGATGGCGATCACTGATAACACGAGTGACTGAATGGACGCTGAGCGTGTTAAGTAACGACCTTGAGGTCTTTCAGATTATAAACGAGATCACGATGTATTAGCGCCGCATTAGTATTTGTATGGATTATGTAATTCTGCGTTTCGATTTTTTAAAGAGCGTTCGCTTCCTCATATCAGTACGTGAATTGTATCTCTAATTTTCTTCAGGATATATCTAACGGGTAGTTGCCCGTAGCTGAACGACAAAGCGCGTCTTTTTTTCCGGTGGAAAAATCATCTAATGACTTCTCCCGCTCTGGTAGGAGCTGAAGAGAGTATCAGACTTCTATTGATTAAAAATCCATCCTGTTCTTTCAACTTTCCTAACGTTCCGGGGCCCCGGTATCTCGTTAGAACCTTGTTACAACTCCGACAGAACACTGAGAACACTCGGTGCCATCGACTCGAGCCTGGTCCTTATCGGACGGTGAGCTACTCCTGCTCGCCGTCTACAAACCCGCGCGTGTGCACTGGCCTAGTTTTACTTACCATTTCCCAGTACCTGGATTGCCGAAGTATTTGGTCCTGTAATCCATGAGTAGAGGGCAGCTTAGTAGCAGGGGTGCGGCTGTCCCATCCTCCTCTTCCAATATAAGAGATTCTACACTCTGCACTGTAAAAAAACAATAACATTAATATCTATGAGCATTTATGTTAAACTTTTAACAAAATAAATATCTTTTATTACGAATGTTTCTAAAAAAAGATGAGTCAGTTACCTGCAATAAATCATTTCTTCTCGTGTGTTTAAATAATTAAAACAAACAAATGGACTTACACAGAAGCTAGAACAAGTATTTATATAGTGATGAATTTACACCGTTTTATTTGTGAAATATGAGTATTTATTTAAACTGATATGTAGAGATATCCACAACTTGACATCTTGGATTGTTTCCAGCCCGGTAACAGATGGTGAGAAAATTGATTTATTTTTCTTTTTTAAAAAAGATAACTAGGAATCTGGGTAGAATTTACATTACCAGCAATCTTGTTAGCCCCTCCAACTAAGCTAAATATGCTTGTGTCTGGAGTGGGTTCACGCCAATAGTGTAATGGGTGGGGTTCGAACTCGTGACCTCTCGATCACAAGTCCGACACCTTATCCATTACGCCATTGACGCTTCAAAACATTCATCGGCTATACGTGTAGAAACATCTCTTATAGTTTATTAGACAATATTAATAAACATTCAAAGCCACATACAAGTACATGTTGAATGAAGTCATAAAAGTTATAAAATAAAGTGGTTGGATAATTACAGTCCAATCGTAAAATTAATTAATGTCCATTAGATACAACATACGAATATGTGTCAGGACAATGTGTGTTTTGATCACGTGATATTTCGATAGCGTTAGCTGAACTCCCAACTCCGAGGTACTACTGAAAAATTACTAAAGCTAAGTTAAGCTAAAGTTAAGCTAGCTATAGAAGCTATAACCTGGCGGTCTTTAAGTTAAGAGTGAATAGGTTACGTGTCGGCAAGCGTGCTTCATATTCGACCACATCATCGCTTACCGTCAGGTGAGATGGTGGTGAAACGCGAGCCTGACATGAATAAAAAAATCTAATGGATAAATCCAATAGTACTTTTTTCCCGACCTGGTTTCGAATCCGACACCTCTTGCTCAGCAGTCGGGCTACGCTTGTGACCACTACACCAACGAGGCCAACGACGACAATGATATTAGATATACCTATGTATTATCGGGAGTGATATGAAGATTCGAATGACGTTATTGCGACGCACGCTATTTCGAAAAAAATTAAGAGTGGTACGCTAGTTCTAAAACACATTAAGTCGAAAACCGCTATATCGAATGACGTTGTCGCGAACACGCTTTAATTCGAAAAACTATGTGAATGGTACGCTAGTACGAAAGTCTTGGTATCGAAATCCAGTTCAATGCCCAGACAAATTCAGATTGGAATATACTATTCGCAACAGTGGATTTCGATAGGAAGACTTTTGTACTAGCGTACCATTCACACAGTTTTTCGAATCAGCATATTCGTGACAACGTCATTCGATATAGCGGTATTCGACTTAATGTGTTTTCGAACTGGCGTACCACTCTTATTTTTTTTTGAAATAGCGTGCGTCGCAGTAACGTCATTCGAATCTTCATATCACTCCCGTATTATCTTATCGAATACCAATCTACCCGTGTACCAAGTTTCTTACTGACCCGTTAAGTTGTTTAAACGAATAATAACAATAGAACCCTTTCTTATTCCTTTTTTCATCCATTTCTCATCACCAAATTTTTTATGTAGATCTTTGGGTATAGACCTCCATTTTATTTCACTTTTCTCTATATCTATTTTAATCCACACACGTTTAAACATAAAGAGATAAAAACTATACAGACAGACTGACATCTCATTGACCACATTTGTTATGAAATTACATTTTTTTTTAAAGATGTCTATATAGATATAGTACAGAGTACTTAATTATTTTAGTTATGTTAGGTGAAGCGAGCAGTGGTGGCTCAGTAGTTAAAAACACGACATACTAGTTTTAGGACGTGAGTTCGAAGTTCGAACCCAGATAGGCACTTTACTTAGCATAATTTTCAACCGACGACAAAAAGAGGAGGTTATCAGTTCGACGCGTATATTTTTTTTTTTTTTTTTTATGTATGATCATCGATTACTCGAAGACGGCTGAACCGATTTGGAAAAATCTTTTTTTGATTGAAAGGGTATACTTCGATATTGGTCCCATTCTCATAAACGTCAAGATCTGATGATGGGATCCTGGAGAAATCGAGGGAACTCTTCAAATATTATAGGCACACCTATATCGTTTTGGGTATTTATTATAGTACCTTGTGCAGTTGCTCTCAAAAAGTACCATTTGAGGAAGTGGAACTGATGATGAAGACCACAGATGGCCGCCGAAACTACTCAATAATAAGTATTGAGTGGATTGCGATTCGATTACTTGAATATGGATGTTACGCACTTTATGCTCGTCACAATGCATATGGTGATGTAGAGCTGATGGTGAAGTACCAGGAGAACTCCTCAACAATTAACGGCCCAGCATTGGGAAAAGCAATATTTTGTAAAAGGTTATAGTA
This sequence comes from Tholera decimalis, assembly GCA_943138885.2. Taxonomy (NCBI): domain Eukaryota; kingdom Metazoa; phylum Arthropoda; class Insecta; order Lepidoptera; family Noctuidae; genus Tholera; species Tholera decimalis. Next base: position 38,802,869 of record OW964573.2, on the reverse strand, counting down.
GTTGATAATTAGGCTCTTGTAACTAGGTAAATTAAAAATAGACCAACTAAAAAGAGTGAAATAAAAACCTTTTACCAAAAAATTAAACTGACTCCCAAAAACACTGCAAAGTGAAAAATAACTTTAATTTCGGAAGTCGGTGCCAAAAACGAAAATACAAAACTAAAGACACCGACTACCGAAATTAAAGTTATTTTTCACTTTGCAGTGTTTTTGGGAGTCGGTTTAATTTTTTGGTAAAAAGTTTTTATCATCATGACCACTATTCTGAAAACGGTGAAAGAAATACTTTCATTGTGCGTACGGCTAAGGAGTGGAATTCCCTGCCGGAGTCTGTGTTTCCCGATAGCTATAACCTGGGAGTCTTTAAGTCAATAGTGAATATGTTGCTTTTAGGCAAACGTGCTCCATCTTCGACCACATCCTCGCTTAACATCAGGTGAGATGGTTGTGGTATTTCTTATCCCCTCTTATAGCGAGGAAGCTTTTGTCCCAGCAATGGGAACGTTAAAATGGCTGAATGATTATACAACGTGTAATTTAAAGGGTATACACATGCCAAGCCCACGGCTTCTTTGGATGATAACAAACGATATGGCAAGGGTTTTGTAATCCTATGTCTACGTGTGGAACTTTAATACATTGATACCAGAGACCGAATTTTTCAAATTAAGAAGAATGAAGAGAATTATCGGGTTATTGGCAAGTGACGTGGAAAGTTATTGACCCTCGTAGTGCTGTAACACGTTTGTTATGATTGGTATTCAAGAAACATATAAGAAACCAATAATTCTTTGAGATACTTATTTTGAGCTGAAACTGTGCACAGAGACTCCATACGGTACCAGATGTTGTCATCAGCCTTTTTGAGGGAGCCTTTTAGATATGGGGTTTCCATCACACGTTGTATAATCATTAAGGCTCCTCAAATTAGTCCCTAGAAACATCAACATGTAGGTATCAAACAAATCATCTACAACTATTAGTCAGTCACGTTGAAGTCAGTAAAATATAATTGATACGAACATCTTACGTGTATCATCTGAGATCAGACGTAGGTTTGCTACATCATAAAACAATATAATAAATTAAATAATTTATTATTATATTTATTAATTAACAAATCAATATATCAGTACCATGGGGAGTTCGTGGCTAAGTAATAACAGCCACACGGGTTCAAGGTTAAGCAACGTTTGCCAAGGTCGGTTTGTAGATGGTGTAGCGTAAATAAAATTAAGTGCACAGTAAAACACAAACCGCTACTTAACACGTTTAATTTTGATTAAAAGGAAAAAGATAGAAAACAAGTACTTAAATAAAAAATATAAAAAAGTTAAATATTAGTTATTATTGGGAACCTTTTAGCGATGGCGTGGGTTAACTTAGCGGAAAGAAAAAGAATGTTATCGAAAGTATTATGCAAATATTTTTAACTTACCTAACAAAAAAAAATCGATTGCAATCGGTTATAGCTAGGCGAATACGCATTATTAGTAATTTTAATTACAAAAACACTAAGAGCATCCAACGCGTCTTGATAGGCCTTAGGTTAGAAAGAGTTTTTGACGTGAGAATTTTTAGATTAGAAATATACAAATTAGGTGCACTATTTAAAATAGAACTCCTGCTGCGAAAACTCGGTAATTCCTGGACGGCTGAACACGACTGTGGGAAGTAACGTAGAAATCACGGAGCCACTGCGCTGCGGGGTCCGCATCTACCTCGTACTCTCTTCAGGCCTTTGAGATGGACGTCTCAGGCACAGGATGTGCTCGGATATCGGGCGAGAGCGCCCCGACCTCCGTCGTCGATAACCGACGTCGCTTGCCCGTAGGGTGGAGCCAAAAATTGGCTTGTAACGGGATCTAAACAAAAAAGAAACTTCAGACCACCGATGCAAGCTGAATCTTTGATTAATTATGAAACTAGTGCGAAATGGATCGAAAAGAAAAAAAACGACAATACATACCAAATTAACCAGAAAATCACACACAGACTATACTTTTGCTAGGACACTTTATATTTTTTATTGGGTTTACACCAACAGAAAGAAAACTTTCACTTCATAATTTCGATATTAATCACAAAAAATAAGGTCGACCATCACTTATCGGGTCCCAAAAATGTAATGACGCCGTCAAAAGGCAAACAACCGACGATTTTTTCACGATTCCTGGTTCAAATGTGAATAACAGCTATGAAGAAAAAATTTTTTATTGAAAAGTTTGTATTAGGATTGGAGGAAGTTTTAACCGTAGCGGTTTTACGCTACAGTACCCCATTTCCAGTAAAAAAAATTGAGAGTAGCAACCCTAAAGGTGAGTGGCAACCCTAAAGGAAAGGTGAGTGACAACCCTAAAAGAAAGGTGGTTGACAACCCTAAAAGAAAGGTGAGAGATCAACCCAAGTGAATGTATCAACCCAGTGAGAGGGTGACAACGCTATAACAGATTGACATCACAACAACAGATTGAAAACACAACAACAGATTGAAAACACAATAACAGACTGACAACACAAAAGGGATAGCATCAACCAAGAGTGAAAACCATAATATACAAATTAAATAAACTAGCCTAACTAACTTTAAACTAAATACATCAAATCAACAACATCGAAGTGCAGCTGATACTGAATAAAATTGAAAGCCGGCCTCCAGTTTAGACGTTAACAGTGCGAGCTTCAGATGCGTCTCCTAAACCTACATTAGAATAGAAAAACAAACGATAGAACTAGAATAATATTCTTAAATATATATAGGAACAAAGAACAATAATCAACACGAAACAAATAAGAGTTGAGATTAAGAAATAACCTAAAAATACGACGAAAACTCAAAGGAAGTCAAACAAAAACTCGAAGTCGAACACAAAAGCTCGAAGTCAGATAAAAACTCGAAGTGAGACACGACTCAAAGTCCAACACGACTCAAAGTCAAACACAACTCAAGTCAAACACGACTCAAAGTCGAACACGACTCAAAGTCAAACACGACTCAAAGTCAAACACGACTCAAAGTCAAACACGACTCAAAGTCAAACACGACTCAAAGTCAAACACGACTCAAAGTCAAACACGACTCAAAGTCAAACACGACTCAAAGTCAAACACGACTCAGAGTCAAACACGACTCAAAGTCAAACACGACTCAAAGTCAAACACGACTCAAGACTGAATTTAAGAGCTTAAGTTATAGAGGGATAAGTTAGAAGGTTAAGTTAAAGAGAGAGGGTTAAGTTGAAGAGGGTGGACCTTAAATCAAAATCAAAAATACGACGCCTAATGAGAGGAAATGGTTATGAATAAATATTAACTCCAGGGAGGAATGAGGGTCGAAATAATAAAAGAGGTGTCGTTAATTGAAAACTAATGGCCTAACATAAGTAATGCTGATTAAGTTAAGAATATGGAACAAATTAATTCATTTAAGTATGTCTTTTATATGATATTGTCCAATATGATGAGAATCACAGTCTTGTAGGACATATGTAGTCATGGAGATGACTCTGATCACACGACATTTAATGAAACGAGGAGCAAGCTTTCCTGTAAAGTATTCAGCAGCTGACGATTTTGAAAAATTACGCCTCCATACAATGTCGCCGGCATTAAGTGTAATAGCCGTCCGGTTCGTATTGTAATTTCGTGAATTACGGAGAAAAGCAGAAGAAAGATTGTCCGCTACTTTTGCGTAAATCTCGGCGAGCGAAGTCAGATTACTCGCGTGTTGTTCCCGACTTTCAGCTAAATTAGTGCTTAGAGTCTGGTTATTCGCACGCGATGAATCCATACAGACTTCTCTACCGAATATGAGAAAGTTTGGCGTAAACCCTGTGGCTAAATTAATACATGAATTGAGGTAAAGTTTGACCTTGGGTAACAATTTAGCCCAATTCCTTTGGTTCTCGCCAACCAATATGCTCAAACAAGTAACGACACTTTGGTTATAACGTTCTACCGTGTTTGCTTGTGGAGTGTAATAAGGGGTATATGTAGGGGATTCAATGCGAAACGATCTAAGAAAGTTTAAAAACTGATTACTACGAAAAACGGTAGCATTATCACAGAGAATAGACCGTGGAACTCCGAAGTTAAAAAATATTTCAGATTCCAAAGCTTTTATAACTGAATTGGCGTCAATCCTTTTAAGGGGCACTAACCAAACATATTTAGAAAAAACATCGACCATAGATAAAATGTATTTGAACCCATAATAAGCGATTGGAAGCGGTCCAATAACGTCGATAGAAATCATTTGTAAAGGTAAAGAAACTTCCTTTGGATAACACATATGACCACGTGGTTGGGAATTCGCGATCTTATAAGCTTTACAAACCTCACATTGCCTTAAAGTCTCAGAAACATCTCGAAACATATTTGGCCAGTAAAAGTTATCCTTGAGCTTAAAATAAGTCTTTGAAACTCCAGGATGTATAGAGAGAGGATTATTATGAGCTTCCCATATAGCGGATTTAACTTTTTCAACGGGTAAAACTACGCGCCAAGGATCAGAGCACAATGGGTTAGTGATTGGCATGCGTCTTAACAGAACACCGTTCCGAATGGCGTAAGCTGGAAACGTTTGAGGGGAGTCACGAGCCCCTAAATACACCTTTTTATACCATCTATCATTGGTATGGTCAGGTCCTTGATCGAATGTAACCGGACTCGCGTACATTCTAGATAAAGCGTCTGGAACGACGTGTTGCGACCCTTTGCGATGAATGATATCAAACGTGTATTGGGAAATCACAGTAGCCCATCGCGCCAAACGCCCTGAGGGATTACATAGTGTGAGGAGCCATTTCAAGGCCATATGATCGGTTATAACAGAAAACTTCATTCCATCTAAATAACAGCGAAAATGCTTAATGGAATCAAGAACGGATAAAAGTTCACGTTCAGTTGTACTATAATTGCGTTCTGCTTTTGAGAATAAGCGTGAATAATAAGCGATAGGATGTTCAACACCATCGAACTTTTGAGAAAGAACTGAACCAAGACCAACAGCTGACGCATCACATTGCAAAATGAAGGGCTTCGAGAAATCTGGACATGCCATAACGGGAGTATTGATGAGCGCATCCTTTAATTTTAGGAATGCTTGATCGGCGGCATCATCCCAACTTATAGGGTCACGACCCTTCCTTTTACCTATAAGGGCAGTGAGTGGAGCTATTATAGAAGAAAAACCATCAACAAAACGCCTATAATATGAGCATAACCCAATAAAACCACGTAGTGACTTAGCTGTAGTAGGAGCGGGATAATCCCTAATAGCATCGAGCTTGCTGGGATCAGTTTGTAAACCCTTTTCGTTAATGATATAACCCAAATATTTCAATTCGCTTTTACAGAACTCGCATTTTTTTAGGTTAATAGTTAAACCGGCCTCCTTGAGACGGTCTAGTACTTTTCTAAGGAGCGAGAGGTGACTATCAAAGTCTTTTGATATTATGATTAGATCATCGACGTAACCGAAAACGCAATTATCACTGGTCGAAGTGAATTCAAAATTGACGATCATATCAGTAAGGCGCTGCATCTCGGAAGCTGCATTCGTGAGACCAAATGGCATTCTGACGAACACAAATAAACCTCGTTGTGGAACTATGAAAGCGGTTCTTTCACAACTCTCATCATCAGCGAGGGGAATCTGCCAAAATGCACTCCTAAAATCAAGAGAACTTATATACCTTGCACCTCGAAGGTTGTCAAGAATATCGTGAATACGGGGGAGCGGATAAGAATCTCTAGTAGTAACGCTATTCAATTTCCTACTATCAACGCAAAAACGTACAGAACCGTCCTTTTTGGTAACCATCACAACAGGACTGGCCCATGGAGAACGTGAGGGACGAATGACACCCATCTCCAGCATCTTATCGATTTCCTCATTGAGCAACTTTAACTTAACAGGTGAAAGAGGGTAAAAACGTTGTCTAATTGGTGGTCCAGTAGTGTTTATTTTGTGTGATAGCCAAGTAGTCTTACCAAGGCCAACTTTATCGGATGAAATGACATCGAATTCCTCAATGACCCGTTGTAACTTTAGCTCTTGGTCTGGTAATAAAACGTTACGAGGGTAAATGTATCGAACCTCGCTAATGCAATTAATCTGAGGAAGGGATTGAGAGTCAGAGGGAAGGGTATGTGAGTCAGGAGGTAGGGAATTAGAGTCGGGAGGAAGGTACATATTACCTTTGATATTTTTGTTAAAAGCTTGACTAAAAACTGAAGTCAAACCGAACTTATTCCAAAATTCGATACCTAAAATAACTGAAGAAGACATAGAACGTGCTACTAAAAATTTGTGGACAAAAGTCGTACCATTAAACTAAACTGGGAGAAAGATAGTTCCTAAAATATCAATAGGAGAGTTATTAGCGGAAATAACACGTGGGCACTGAACGTTTGATTTTAAAGAAATACCCAGTTGTTGGGTTAAACAATCACTAATAAGGGACATTTGTGCACCAGAGTCAAGTAGGGCTTTAACGACCCGGTTACACAATATGATCTCGATGAAAGGACGGTTATCAGACGAATCGGACGCTATCACCGGTGACACTGTACGGAGTAATGCGTGTCGCCGGTGGGCTAAACATTTTTTTGGATTGCATTTTGGGCAATCACGAGTTATAAAACCAGGTGTGCGGCATTTAAAACACAGCATACCAGGGAAATCAGGGCAAGTACGATAGGGGTGTCCCGTTTTATTGCATTTTGGACAGATTTGTGATTGATTTGTTGCGCTTGAAACTAATTTTGTAGATTTGGGCAAAAAACTTTCAAAATGCGATGCAGTGTCAATGAGCGCATCTAAGTCAGTAAATTTATGTATCGATAAGCATGGAAAATATCTAGGATGCATGTTGTGAGTGATAATTTCTAATAGTTCAGATTTATCGACTGGTTTACGTAATGTATCATTCAATTGAGAAATCTGATGCACAAAATGTAAAACAGGTTGATCTGATTTCTGTTTTGTATTTCTAACTTGTTGACCGGTTTTAAACTCGAAATCAATTTCTCCGAATGTATTGAAGAAATTTTCTTTTAATTCGGGGTAAGTCATATCAGGTCGACGGATTGACCTATAATAATTCAAGGCGCGACCGGATAACACTTCGTGGAAGCGTTTAAGCAGATATCTGTCAGTTATGTCGTCTGAATCCTTCTCTTCTTCGATACTGGTAAAAAAATTTCGAACACTGGTATCTCCAGTATAATTTATGTTCCATTTTCTTAGCGAAAATCGTTTTAGAAGGTAACCGGGACAGTCCTCGGATTTCATAGGAGAAGGTAAGTTAGAACGACTAGTACCCGGAGTGGGCCTAGGTGGAATGGGAGGAGGTCTAGAAATAATAATACTTTCGTGTAAAGGAGTCTCACCGATAGAACCTTCTTCGGACATTTTTAAACACAAAATAGAAATAGATTAAATGAAAGAGAGCGGGACTTAGCAGGAAATCGTTAGATATCGTGCCGTAATATCGATACGGGAAGAAGACAACAAAATGAACGTCAAAGGAATCCGCTGGGCTAAGAATCCAACAAAAACAGATACTAGCAAATAGCAGAAAAGCAAACAGTCGGGCTAAAAAATAAAAAAGGTAGACACTAGCACACGACCATTCAAAAAGCTTACCTTTGGTCACGATGCCTAACCATCCACACATCAAACACACTCTACGGGAAACTAACTACCGCTACCTACTGGGATAAAATAAAACTCGGGATAGATACGTATATTTTGGGAGAAAATAAAAGAATTGGAAATTGGGTATAGTTACAAAGTTAATCTTTAAAATTGAATTTCACAAACATCACACAATTTAGCAAAGAACATAAATTCAGTTAGCAATTCCGTAGTCCAGTCGTATGAATCGGGAAAACATTCAAGACAGGTAATCCTTTTAACTTCCATACGGGTATCTGACCAATTCTAAAACCTGAAACCCACAATAAGATGAAAATTAAAGATTGCTCTCAAGAGCAACCACACACGAGATAACAAAAAAAAAGGTATTTTAGTAATAATTAATATGCAAACTTACTTTAATTCGGGCGCCATATTGTAGCGTAAATAAAATTAAGTGCACAGTAAAACACAAACCGCTACTTAACACGTTTAATTTTGATTAAAAGGAAAAAGATAGAAAACAAGTACTTAAATAAAAAATATAAAAAAGTTAAATATTAGTTATTATTGGGAACCTTTTAGCGATGGCGTGGGTTAACTTAGCGGAAAGAAAAAGAATGTTATCGAAAGTATTATGCAAATATTTTTAACTTACCTAACAAAAAAAATCGATTGCAATCGGTTATAGCTAGGCGAATACGCATTATTAGTAATTTTAATTACAAAAACACTAAGAGCATCCAACGCGTCTTGATAGGCATTAGGTTAGAAAGAGTTTTTGACGTGAGAATTTTTAGATTAGAAATATACAAATTAGGTGCACTATTTAAAATAGAACTCCTGCTGCGAAAACTCGGTAATTCCTGGACGGCTGAACACGACTGTGGGAAGTAACGTAGAAATCACGGAGCCACTGCGCTGCGGGGTCCGCATGTACCTCGTACTCTCTTCAGGCCTTTGAGATGGACGTCTCAGGCACAGGATGTGCTCGGATATCGGGCGAGAGCGCCCCGACCTCCGTCGTCGATAACCGACGTCGCTTGCCCGTAGGGTGGAGCCAAAAATTGGCTTGTAACGGGATCTAAACAAAAAAGAAACTTTAGACCACCGATGCAAGCTGAATCTTTGATTAATTATGAAACTAGTGCGAAATGGATCGAAAAGAAAAAAAACGACAATACATACCAAATTAACCAGAAAATCACACACAGACTATACTTTTGCTAGGACACTTTATATTTTTTATTGGGTTTACACCAACAGAAAAAAAACTTTCACTTCATAATTTCGATATTAATCACAAAAAATAAGGTCGACCATCACTTATCGGGTCCCAAAAATGTAATGACGCCGTCAAAAGGCAAACAACCGACGATTTTTTCACGATTCCTGGTTCAAATGTGAATAACAGCTATGAAGAAAAAATTTTTTATTGAAAAGTTTGTATTAGGATTGGAGGAAGTTTTAACCGTAGCGGTTTTACGCTACAATGGGTACATCTTAATATACTGAGATACCTCCGTGTCTCAGAAATTACGTTATGATTTTGATCCAGTGTATAATTTGTACACCTTTGACGTTACGGGCAGTCAGAAGTCGCAGAAGCCAGAAAGCCAGACTCAGGTCTTGTCAACTTCTTAAAGTTGCTGAGCTACGCGATAACAAGCCAAATCTAGTTTACATTTACGTAAAAAAAATACGTATACAAGTGTTATTTACAACCTATTTGCAAAATTGACAGGCCTGTTGGTCTAGTGGTCAGTGGCTCTGACTGCTATGCTGAGGTTCGATTCCCACCCCAGGACAAATGTTTGTGTGATGAACACGATCATTTGATCTTTGTCTGGTTGTAATTTATCTACAATATGTATGTATTTAGAAATATATATGTATGTTTATCAGTTGTCTAGTACTCGTAGCATAAGCTCTGCTTAGTTTGGGACTAGATAACATTGTGTGAAAGTTGGGGAAAAAAACAAAAAAAAAAAAACATAATTATTCCACTTAGTTAACTGGTTTCTTAATAATAAAAGAGACCCACAACCCAGTAAAATGATACCATTTGAAAAACCCTACAATCCCAATACATTCTGGTTAGCATATGAAACATACATGTTTAATTTGCTAAGTAAGAGATTATGTAAATGCCATTGTAAAGTACAGCATATCTGCTGTAAATCTTTGTATATACATATGAGTATGTTTGACGAGTCCCGTGTATTAGCGAACATCAACAGACTTACTGCTAGCTGTCATGCTCGAGATAAGAGTGGGTTTACCCGCGGATATGACTACTTTTAAGATAATACTGTGTTATTAATAGTTCTTCTCAATGGTAACAGTCACAGATCATAGTAACAGTCTTTCGTATGTGTTTGTCCGCTTTTAGGGTTTCCTAGCTGAATAGCAAACACCAGAAGTATTATAGATTCGTCATATCTTTTTTTTTATTTACATTACTAGCAATTTAAAATAACATCATACTATAACAACTAAAATAAAATAACTACCTCCGTGGTCGAGTGGTTTAGGCGATTGCCTTGTGACCCGACCCCATTGATCGTGGGTTCGATTCCCGCGGGGAGCATACTTTGTAAAGTTATTCCCGGTTTGGCTAGGACATTGCAGGCTTGAATCACCTGATTGTCTGATAAAAAGATGGTTCCGTGCTTCGGAAGGAACTTATAAGCCGGTGGTCCCGGTCGCCAAATGGCGGTCGTCAAAATAGAGCACGTCAGAGGCCCTTGAGGCGGTATAAAAACTCTGCCACTAGGGTGTATGGGGTCGTTAGACCTTACTACCCACACGATAAGAAGAAGACTAGCAATCTTGTTAACCCCTCCAACTAAGCCAATTAGCCAAGTATGTATAATATATAATAATACTAATCTATAATCTGTTTGTACGTCCGTATGTCACAGCCATTTTATTCTTAAACTATTAAGACTACACAGTTGTTTACTTGGTAAACTACTTTACGATTTATTGACGAAAATAAATAAAAAAAAAGCTTCATGGTGTAGACTCATTTCACTTATAATTTCGGTTGATTCCGTAATTTATTGAGTTTTTAACTTAAAAGAGATAAGATCATGTGCAGCGTTTAGAACTAAAAATATTTTGTTATTAAATAGGTGTACATACGTGACAAATTATTAAATAACTATCCATATGTGAGTTACAATCACAAGCCTAGAAAACCGTCAGCAAACAAACAAACCCACAACGATCTGCGTCGGTTGCTATGCTAATATTAATTTACCTATTTCAGTTGTAAATCACATATTTATCACAGTTGTGACTTGTCAGTTACTAAAAATGTCTTCTGTCTACATGCTGTATAAATCATAAGTAAATACTATGTAGGTTCTGCGAGATAGAAGATCTGATGTGCTGGACCGAAGTCATGAAATATGCCAAAATGATGAAATTCTAGGTCTTTGACAAGATATATAGTTTTTTAGATGATTATACACGCTGTGCATAGTTCTTTATGAAAATAAAACTGTTTTAGGTGTTGCAAAACAAAAATTAAATTTTGTTGACCAGTGTAATTTATAAAAACTTTTTACCAAAAAATTAAACCGACTCCCAAAAAGCACTGCAAAGTGAAAAATAACTTTAATTTCGGTAGTCGGTGTCTTTAGTTTTGTATTTTCGTTTTTAGCACCGACTTCCGAAATTAAAGTTATTTTTCACTTTGCAGTGCTTTTTGGGAGTCGGTTTAATTTTTTGGTAAAAAGTTTTTATTTCAGTCTTTTTAGTTGGTTGTTTTTTAATTTACCTAGTTACAAGAGCCTAAATGTCAACTACTTACAACATTTTATAAAATATTGCTTTTCCCAATGCTGGGCCGTTAATTTTTGAGTAGTTCTCCTGGTACTTCACCATCAGCTATATATCATCATATGCATTGTGACGAGCATAAAGTGCTTAATATCCATATTCAAGTAATCGAATCGCAATCCACGAAATACTTATTATTGAGTAGTTTCGGCGGCCATCTGTGGTCTTTATCATCAGTTCCACTTCCCCAAATGGTACTTTTTGAGAGCAACTGCACAAGTTACTATAAGAAATATCCAAAACGCCATAGGTGTGCCTATAATATTTGAAGAGTTCCCTCGATTTCTCCAAGATCCCATCATCAGATCCTGACTTGGTGACAAATGGTACCAATTTCGAAGTATACCCTATCAAACAAAAAAAGAATTTTCCAAATCGGTTCAGCCGTCTTCGAGTATTCGATGATCATACATAAAAAAAAAAAAAAATATACGCGTCGAATTGATAACCTCCTCTTTTGGTCGTCGGTTGAAAACTAGCTCCTACCTGCGGCTTCGCTTGCGTGTAAAGTCCTGCATCAGGTGTTCCAGTTTCCAAAAAATAAATTATAGCCTATATTTGTTAAAATAGTTTAATTCAAATCCGTCTAGTATTTCCGGAGATTACCGTATATAAAAAGATATACATTGTTTTAAATTCTTGCTCTAATACTGTTTTTGAACACCCCTCAATTATTTTTTTTTGTAAATAAATTCAACGTACAAACACTCTTTTTTATCACTTTATTATAATATGTAGGGTGGTGTGGATGACCGAATGAAATAAAATACAAATTCTCGAAAACACAATTAGTTTGTTAATTTTATTATGCGTTCTGAATTAAAATCCTACATATATGCATATTGATATTCTTGCCATTAACACGTTCAGAAGAAGAATAGCAAATCCCACCAAGACCCCACCAAACTCGAAGTCCACTCTTTTAATCTCTCTCCTTTCTTTTTCAGACTAGAAGAAGATGCAGCCCACACAAATGGTTACGTCAACAACGGAGCCAGCCTGGACAGCGTGGTCACCGAGCAACCGGTCAACAACAACCACCTGCCACCACGAGCCATCGCTGGGAGAGAGGTCAACGAAGTGCCCTTGCATGCTGACAAGCTTTATGAGGTGAGACATTTTGATCACTGCCTCGTAGGTCATGTTGTTGCAAGCGCGACTGCTAAGCACGAGGTCTCGGGTTCGATTGCCGGGTCGGGCAAAAAGTTCTATTGGGTTTTTCTGTATGGAATTTTTTGGTAGTTGCCCTCCTCTATAGTACTTACCAATCAAACTAACATTTGTCTTTCTCATTTTCAGGTATTCTCTAAATCCCTAATATTTAGAGATGACCACGAGCTCAAAGCAAAATCTGGTAGCACAGACTCCTTGGACGAGCTGGAGACAAAATCCGAACCCGATTATCTATCTGACAGACCTAACAGGACCAAAGTTTACTTCGAAGATGAAATCAATTCACCCGTCACTGACTTTGAAATTATGTTCAAAGATGAACTGCTTTCTACCAACATGTTCAAGATTGACGAAGAAGAGGAAAGTGACCGACAAAGCCAGGACACCGAAGAAGGATTAACAATGAACGTAGAAGTTAAGAAACAAGACGTTATTAAACCTAGTACTATTACAATCAAAGATGAAACAAAGATCACAACAGTTAGTCCTATATACAAGTATGATCCAGTATCTTCTATGGCTTTACCATCAGCTTTCTCTTTACCCAGAGTAGACAGTGTGAAAGGAATTCTTAGGATACGATCGGACAATGAATTCCCAAGAAGTAATAGCTCTAAGACTTTGGATAGAGTTGATAGTAGTGGCAAGATATCGCGACCAATGCTGAGCAGGGTCGATAGCTTAAAGAGCATGGATCCTACCAAATTTAATAAAGTATTGTCAAGAGTACCACATCGAAGTGCATCGTTCTTGAATATTCCAGATCATCTGGCTCCAAAGAAACCTCCGTTGATTAAGAGTAAATCGATGGTAGGAGTAATGTCAGCCACGGAGGAATTGAAGCTGAGTCAGTTGCCAGACACTCCAATAATAAAGAGCAACAATCTCCCAAGATTCTTTGCCGACTGCCCACCGCAGCCCGAGTATAAAGGCGAAACGAGCTTGCAGAGTATTAAACAGCAATCAGCAATGATGTACCAGGAAGACTACAGTATGCCGAGGTACTACGGAACTATCTCGAAGTCGACAGAGCAGTTACCGGTACATGAAAGTAAATCGATGCCGGATTTAAGGAACCCAACAACAAATTCTTCTGGAAAAGTCAGTAAGCGTCTGGTAAAGCTTCGCAGTAGGTTAAAGCCGTTAGTGATAAAGAAGAATTCTAATGAGAAATTGTAAATGTAAGTTTTAAAACAGTGCCTGTGTAAGATTTTCAAGTATTTAAAAAAATTATAATAGTGTTATGTTAATTTGTGTGTGCGTGTATACGTTGCCATTTTATTAAAAAAACAGTTGAATGGATTTTAGTAACTTTTGAAGCCTTGAAGCAGGTTCTTGAAAAGGTTGTATACCCAACTTATACGTAAAAATTTAAGACGCTTATGTCGTTGATTGAATGTTATTCTTTTACTTGTGTTAAATATTATGTCTTGATTGAGACTTGAATTTATTGGCATGAATGAATAAAGTGGCTAAATTAATCTAAGAACAAAATGATGATTATGTTTTAGTGTTTTGCTCAAGGTTATATATTCACAATGTATTTAATCTTTAAGTTACTGTCGCATCACTTTTATCTTTGAAACATCACAATGGGCGAAAATGATTCGCTCTTCACGGATATTTTTTTCTTTAAGACAATGAATATGTTTATCATTTACCAGTGACTTGTTACAAACTATATTTTTTACCAAAATACTTAAGCAAATTACCAAACCCACTTAATTTAATATAATTGTTGCTCAGAACAATTTGTGATTGAAACTAAGAATATATTAGTTTTAATTTAGTATTATGATCCTACCTATTATTTTTAGTACTTAAATATTATTATTATCTAGTCATTGCATCACATTATTAAGGCAAAACACCTTCTATTGGGAAACACTAGATCTTCGTAAAAACTGTCTTAGTGCTAAAACGACTAAACTGAACTCAAGTATGTAATTAGATATATTCCAGACAGGTGCGACAATGCGACTGTCACTGCGTCTTTTCAGAACAGTTTTCGAACACTTTAAATTATTAGCGTTGTCATGTTTTTGTCGCATTGTCGCAACCTGTGTGTAAGTCTTACCCAGACTATATTTATAACCCATAAACAAGAAGTCTTCTAATCTAAGTATTCTACAATTTATTAGAATAATCTGCAATGTAGGAAGATAAACGATTTGATTATATACATGTCTAGATAGAGCGATCGGGCGTACAAACGCAAAAAAGTATCAGCCAATCGTTGGCTCATAAAATTGTCCCGATCAGTGGCGACACTGTTATTGTACCTATGGTAAACATGTATATAATCAAATTCATGAAAGACATCAAATAGACATACATAAACAACATAAACCATGAGACAAAGGATAAATATTTAGAGTTAAAAAATCGTTGTCATTCACCGTTTCAATAGAAGTCTCTAACATTTATTATTGGGACATTTATCGTTCTGTAGTTATAACATCTGATCAGAAATATTTTATTAATTTGAAAACTATTTCTTGTTATTTCACTTTCCAACTCTTCAACGTTTTTCTAACAAATTACTACTGAGATCTGCATAACATTCATTGTTGATTATAACTTAATCGGTACATACTTACTGTTAAGTTTCAATGTTCCCAAATAAAGTGAAGTTAAATATATGTGTCGTTTGTTTTATTTAATAGCTCCTGTGGTGTCTTCATCCGGTTTTCCCGCATAATCCCGATCCCATGGGAATTCCAGGATAAAAAGATACTCACAAACTTTCGTATTTATAATATTAGTAGGAGTAGGATAATACAGTTGTTTTTATAAGGGGTAAATCTAGGCGAAAACAGATCTCACAAGAAGTAGAAAGTACTAGTGTCACAATAGCTAGAAAGCAAGAAGTAGACTATGATTCATTCTATGGAGGGCAGCGCAGCGTCGTGGGTCGCGGAGATATCTTTCTGCATAACAGTCATGTCGCATAAGAAGGCTATAGAAACAGGAAAGGGAGATCTCGAGAGCTCTCTCGGGTCGTAGAAGGCGTACGGGATGACAGCAAAGGACGACAATGCCCTCTGGCGACCCCCCTAAATGAGTCCATGGTCGATGGATTGGAGACGTTCGCCGCTCCCTATAACACTTCCCCTGAGGTGGCAGAGCGTACTGTGCGCATCTTTCTTAGAAGGTCCGGGAAATCAAACACCTCACTCCCGTTCCCATCAAAATTTTTGCTCTTCTCTAAGAGCAAACTCTTCTCCAGACTCTTCTGGATGTTTGCGTAGCTGAGTAGGTACTGGCTTATAGAAGATGATTCAGAAATCTGTGGTCATTTAAGAGTTATGTTCTGTACTATGCAAATAAATGTATTTGCATCTGTCGGCATTAAATCTGTTATTAAACGAAAATATATGGCACTATTTGCATCGGATTTGGTTTTTTTAAGCATTTGTTTATTTTGCACAACAGGTACATGTCATCACGATAAAATAAAATCACTCAAGTTTGAAATAATACAGGTATTGTGATAATCCCCCTAACCGATTCCGGCCTCGGCGGTCATTCTCAGTGAAGATTAGCCATCTGCACAGGAGATACTACAGTGCACAAGTATGTGCAGGTAAAGATGCACTCTGTTCCTGTACTCTCATAACCCGATCTGACGTCAACCCTACACGACCGGAGAGAGATTAGTCTTACGACCAACGGCTTATATAGTTTCTGAGGCTCGGAGATATTACACCGCCAACTTCCAAAACCCGAGCCACTACTAAGCAATTTCTTCTAGAAAAACCTAATAGCAATTTTGGCGACTAGATCAACGAAGCAGTCAAAAGAGGTACTACATATAGTAGGAATAACATACGTCTGCCTTTAGCGAAAATGTCTTACGGTTAGAAAGATATAGAAGATCGTGGGTACGCTCTCTGTCTACTCTTCTCATCAGAAAATATCGAAACGCTTCCGTTTTTATGGTTTCTGTCCTAATTTACCACAAAAGAGTTTACATTCCATGAAAAAATCACATGATTGTAAAGCTGGCAGTTTGGGCATTTCAGTGATAAGCGAAAATTCAAAATTCAAAATTAGAATTTCATTAAATGTTTTTTTTTTTTTTAACCAAAGGCTACTTCACCCGCACGAGCCGCCCAAGTGGAGGCATTGCTGGATTCTGGACTTAGTCTGCGTGTTGTAGCTGAAAGATTGCATCTAAGCATGTCATCTGTTCATAGAGTCTACAAACGCTATCGGGAGACTGGTTTGTTCACGCGTCGTTCTTGATCTGGCAGGAATCGGGTCACTTCTGAGCGAGATGATCGATTTTTTTTATTTTTTTTTTATTTAGAATAGGTTCACGTTTGACCACCATCTCACCTGATGGTAAGTGATGATGTGGTTTCTTTACAAAATCGACGCCTCAATGCTTTTCAACTGCAGCAGCAGCTTCATGTTGTACGTAGGGTGGCTGTAAGTGACTCTACAATTAGAAGAAGGTTGAAGGAACGTGGACTGGTACCGCACAAGCCAGCCAAATGGGACGAAATTAACTGCAGACCATCGAAGAGCGTGCCTTGACTTTGCACGTGAGCACCTAACCTCCAGTGGAACAAAGTCCTCTTTTCTGATGAGTGTAAAATTATGCTGTATGGTAACGACGAAAGGAACAAGGTCTACAGAAGGAATGGAGAACGCTTTGCACAATGCTGCATTGAAGAAAAGGTCAGCTATGGTGGCGGTTCACATTCACATTTTTTTACATTTGTGGACGGTTTGAGGAGGAGTCAGCGCCGACGGTAAGACAGAGCTTGTCTTTGTGTCTGGGCCATGTCTGCATGCACTAAACAGTCATTGATACATCGAACAGTGTCTTGAGCCTCACGTGATGCCCTATGCACATTATATAGGCAATGGTTTCATATTCATGCACGTACTACACGTATATGTACGAGATTATGTTACCGAAGTCGGTATCCCCATTATGGAATGGCCAGCAAGAAGCCCGGACAAGAATCCGATTGAACATCTATGGGATGAATTAAAGAGACGAATTAGTGCAAGAGATCTTGCCCCAGAAACACTTAGCCAACGGCAAAATGCAATCCAAGAGGAATGGAATGGAATGCCACAATATTTGATCGTGACTCTCATTTGATAGATGAAGAACCGTATGGAAGCAGTAATAAGAACTCGGGGAGGGAATACAAGATATTAAATAAACGTTTCTTAGCCTTTTTTTTCATTTACGTGTACACATACAGGGTAAAAATGACTTGTTAAACAAAATACGAAACCTAAATTTGAATTTAGAACATTAGCATTATGATTTGAAAACCTCATATATTCCTAAATATATCTAGAGATTTTTCTGATAATCCTTACAAAACATAAACTTGCGAGGTGTTTCGATTTTTCTGATGAGAAGTGTACATGTTTGGATAGATAGGGTACAGCGATCCTCTCTCGTTTTAACCAATATGTAAAGATGGAGGCCTGGCTACCCTACTCTATTAATAACACTTCTATACAACGTGTAACGGAAACCCCATATCTATCCAAAAGGGCTGAAGACAACATCTGGTATGGAGTCTCTATGCACAGTTTCAGCACAAAATAACTGACTCAAATAATTGATACCAAATTATTGGTTTCATATATTTCTTGAATACCAATCATAACAAACGTATCACAGCACTACGATGGTCAATAACTTTCCACGTCACTTGCCAATAACACGATAATTCTTTGCGTTCTTCTTAATTTGAAAAATTCGGTCTCTGGTATTGTGTATTGGAATTTGTAATAAGTTCTACACACGTAGACTTAGGATTACAAAACCCTTGCCATATCGTTTGTTATCATCCAAAGAAGCCATGCACTTGGTATGTATATACCCTTTAAATTACACGTGTATAATGTAATAATCTCCCCTAATCTATAAAAATGATATTCTAAATTTTTTATGACCTTTCAGTCATTAAAGCAAGAGCGAACAGGCATCTTCGGTGCTCGATCGTTCCATCATAGACCTCCAGGCGTGACCGCGTGATCGAGGGCAAGAGTGGGCTCATTCGAAATAAACAGATAAATAACAAAGTTCTAGCAATTGTGGGTAGAATTCACATGACTAGCAATCTTGTTAACCCCTCCAACTAACTATGATTGTGTCTGGAGTGGGTTCATGGCAATAGTGGGTGGGGATTTTTGGAACACCTACACATACAAACCTTATTTGTAGACAGCGTAATTCTGAAAGCCTTAGCTATTTTAACAGAACCACTTCAGAATGGAATGCAATTAATAATTTTATTATTATTTGTTATTTATTTACAGAGATAATGAGAGCCAAATTTATCCTATAAAACAGCGGAATTTACAGATAACACGCGCGATATTAGCTAAGAAGCGGTATGTGTGCTTTTGTCGCTTATTGGTATGTGTACGCATTAGATGTATGAAGCTATAACTTAATACTATAGCTTTGCTTTTAGCGATAAGACCGTCCAATGTAACACCCTTTGTAGTTTTTAATAACTACACGATAACTGACAAATGCTTGCACTGTCTGGACAGGTCCGCTCAAATTTGCGTGGTTATTTCCTCAAAAGGATACCACAGACATGAACCTACATGCTTCTCATATAAAAATACAAATACTGGACTTTAAAAGAGACTATGACCTCTGAGTTTGTTTCGGTGTTTCTTCTCAGAGTAGTCAGTTAGGAAATACCGGCCTCATCTAGCTAAACTTAACACGCAAAAAAACATGACGTGTAAAAGTGTTATTTATAACCAATTTACAAAATAAATATTTCATTTCATTTCAATTCCTCATTAAATTCTGTTATGGTGTACAATAAAGAATATATCTATCTATCAATCTTTCATAGAGCAATTAGGAAACAATAAGGAAAAAAAAATTGCCGACTTCAAAAAAAGAAGGTTATCAAGTTGTTAACACCTTGTTGGTCTGTTTTCGATTCTGATGCAGAAATTAATTTAACTAAGGTTTTAATAATAAAGTTTAGTAAAGTTTTCATTTCGGGGAGTGTGCGATGGAATTGCACAATCTGATTCCGCCAAGCCCGTTCCATCATCGAACTACAAGACAAACAGCGATGCGCCGTAGTTACATGGTAGACACCCCACCCATACGCACAAAACGTTTTGGAAATATTTTCATTGTGCGTACGGCTAAGGAGTGGAATTCCCTGCCGGAGTCTGTATTTCCTGATAGCTATAACCTGGGTGTCTTCAAGTCAAGAGTAGATGAGATGGAACAATAAAAAATAACGCAAAATAGTGGGTGATGTTGCTATAAAAAATAAAACACGATTATAAAAAAGCGTACGTTTTATTACATATCACTATCTCATACAATTTTCCGTATATATTATAATATTAGGTAAACTCCAACAATAAAACATTATTAAAATCTTACGAACCTGCACTAGAACGCGTCTAGTAGAACTGAAACTATTCTAATATACACCTAAACTTCATTACGATAGAGTTTAAAATTACTTTATCAAGGCGAATCTTAGACGACAGGGAAAAAGGATATTAACTAAATAAGTACTGAAAAGAGTTAGTTACAATACTCTAAAGTTAGATCATTTACAGTAAGGTTAAGGAGTTTATATTTATAATAATGAAGATCACAAATTTCTACTTACATCTAAGGATATTATCTAGATCGGTACATAAATAGCGTAACAAAGTAGGATTTCTTAAACTACGCCCCGTTTTTAGAAATAATTAAAAGGAGGGTAGGTACATTTGAAAGGTTTACAATAAAACATTTGCAAATACTATAACATTGATTCACCTAAAACCTTTTTAATTTTGACTCAAGATTTTTCTAAAAAAACACTCAGTAACTACATATTGTAAAGGACTGTTTGTTCTACCGTGGCATAGTATCACGTGATATTTTCGTCAAGCTTCAAAAATATAAATTTGCTATTTATAAAAGACTAGATTCTATTGGTGAAAGGATTTTCTAAATCGGTTTAGTAGATCCAGAGACTACTTCCTATGAACTTACAAAGTTAACTGCTGTATAATATTCGTATAGAATTAGCTAGATGAGGCCGCATTACAGGAAATCTAAATAGTTCTTGTGTGAAATTTTCATGATCGGCATCCATTGTGGTTTTTGCACACAAAGTAACAATTTTAGTGCTTGAACATCGGTCAATATGTATTGTAAAATTATTTGTTCTCGTAGACCGTAACCGTAGTGAAAAATCGACTATTTAAGGCTAACAGTACGTTTTCTAAATATTATTAAAAAGAGAAAAGACTTTATACACTTTACAATGTTTTAGAATTATGCTACGCAATCCATCCATTATTTAAATGCATTATTTTAAATTTTTATTTATATAAAAATCGCAAGGTTTGCTTGTTCATAATAGTTTTTTTTATTAGCTATCAGCAAAGTTCAAATAGTTTCGAAATAATTTTTTTTTACAATATAGTTTTGAACACCGTCACCATTGTTTTTTACATACATACTCGGTTCGGTACTTAAACAATTATTAAATTAATACAACATTTCAGTTGTTTCTTTATAATTATAACACTTAATAAATATCCTGATTTTCTTTAATATACTCGGGACGGTGTTCTATAAATCTGATATTAACCCTTACATCGAAATGGAACTATTTTTGAGGAGTTTAAATGTAATTACAATCCGATATACTAAATTACTAATCCCTATAAGTTACATTTCAATGCAGAGCTGCTTGTATAGAAAATCTTTAGTTTATATTATATTGAAAACCTCACGTCAAACATAAGGCTGGATGTGTAATGATAGTACCAGTGTACTAAAACTTCCAGATTTAAAAAGAGATAGCGCTATCGGTCGTCTTTAGCTCCATCTCACTCGCACACTGGAATCAATATACAAAACGCCTTAATTGTGTCAAATCTGCCTTTTTTATTAATGATCTTTCCTAAAGTCTCCTTTGATCTTAACATACCTTCTACTTAATTGACGATATATTAGCTTATACTCTTCACCTTCAGTAAATCGATGAATTTATATAACTGCCTTTTGTTTGACGTGTATTTAAGCCCTTTCCACATAGAAAGCGTAGCAAGAACTTACTCAGGATTTTCTGTTTTTTCTTTACCAGGTATATGATAATCTCTCTTTTGCTTCGCTTCTACCTTTCATTGGCCAGGGGCTTCAGAAAAACTGACATTCTATCATCAATAATGATTGCTGAAAAATCTATTAAATGCGCATGCGCAACCGAAAAGTTACGTGATTAAGTAAGTTACCACTTGACTTTGAGTCTTCAACAGTCGTCATCGCTAATAACTTATTATGCCATTTTTCTAAAGCCTACATAATCTATCTAAAGGTTTCTTCCTACACTCCACTCGACTCTCTCTCTTTCTCGTCAAGGAAAGAAATATTACGCTATAATATTATATACAGTAGCGCTAGTAGGATGAATTAAAACAAATACAAAGTATAAAATTTATTAGTTTATTTTATTGAAAGACATTTAATGTTCTACAGTAATAGTAATAAAGTCGGCCCTTTTTGCAATGAAACAGAGTTTAATAAAAAACAATTAAATAGGGTGGATCAAAAGTATTCATACTATGACACTATTAAAAAAAAATGTTTTTAACAAATAAATAGTATCTACAGTAATTAGCAAATCAGTATTTAGTAGCATATCCTTTGGCCTTTGAGATAGCCTCACACCACGCCGGCATTGAATCAATTAATTTATGTAATCGATCCATCGCAATTTTGTTCCACTCATTTTTGAGAGCTTCATAAAAAGTATTTTTATTCGAATAATTTTGGCTTTTAACCCTGCGATTTAACTCTTCCCACAAATGTTCTAGGAATTCGCGATTCACGTTTTAGGAAATCACTTAAGTACTTGGATTTGTGTTTGGGATCATTATCATATTGAAAATACCACCTAGTTGGCATATAGTATTTGGTGAACGGTAGCATTTGAGTCTTCAATATATTTGCGTTCACGAACCGATCCATATTTCCTTCGATTTTAACTAATGGTCCAACTCCAGAACGTGAAAAACATCCCCTACTACTACCACTACCACCTCCATGTTTGATTGTGGGTATTTGGTATTGATAATCATATCTTTTGTTCTTACTAAGAAGATATGATTATCGATACTAGCTAGCTAGCTAGCTATGCCAGCTAGTCGGCCCTTTTTGCAATGACAAAAAGGGCCGACTTTATTACTATTACTGTAGAACATTAAATGTCTTTCAATATAATAAACTAATAAATTTTATACTTTGCATTTTTTTTTAATTCATCCAACTAATATAATTGTCAAAATAATTTTGAGCGCTACTATATATAGTTCAACAGCCAAGGTGTGGAACTCTCTGCCGGCTTCTGTGTTCCCTACCACATATGACCCGTCAGCCTTTAAAGCAAGAGTGAACAGACATCTGGGCTCGCTAGTTCCATCGTAGACCTCAGCAATCGCTTACCATCAGGCGAAATCGAGGTCAAGAGCGGGATTAGCCGAAGTAATAAAAGAAAAGTATTTTCAACCGACGACAAAAAGAGGAGGTTATCAATTCGACGCGTATATATATATATATATGTATATATATATTTTTTTTTTTTTTAATGTGATCATCGAGTACTCGAAGACGGCTGAACCGATTTGGAAAATTCTTTTTTTGTTCGAATGTGTATACTTCAAAATTGGTACCATTATCACCAAAGTCAGGATCTGATGATGGGATCCTGGAGAAATCGAGGGAACTCTTCAAATATTATAGGCACACCTATGGCGTTTTGGGTATTTCTTACAGTAACTTGTGCAGTTGCTCTCAAAAAGTACCATTTAGGGAAGTGGAACTGATGATGAAGACCACAGATGGCCGCCGAAACTACTCAATAATAAGTATTGAGTGGATTGCGATTCAATTACTTGAATATGGATGTTAAGCACTTTATGCTCGTCACAATGCATATGGTGATGTAGAGCTGATGGTGAAGTACCAGGAGAACTCCTCAACAATTAACGGCCCAGCATTGGGAAAAGCAATATTTTGTAAAAGGTTATAAGTAGTTGACAGTTAGGCTCTTGTAACTAGGTAAATTAAAAATCATCCAACTAAAAAGAGTGAAATAAAAACTTTTTAACAAAAAATTAAACCGACTTCCAAAAAACACTGCAAAGTGAAAAATAACTTAAATTTCGGAAGTCGGTGCCAAAAACGAAAAAACAAAACTAAAGACACCGACTACCGAAATTAAAGTTATTTTTCACTTTGCAGTGTTTTTTGGAAGTCGGTTTAATTTTTTGTTAAAAAGTTTTTTGTATTGAGGGTGGAGACGTTGAGTCGAGTGGAGATAATGACTTCCAATATGTATCCCTACAATGAAAACTTGAGTTACCTCAAGTAAAAAATTGCAATTTTCGGTGTCATAAAAGAAAATCATCAATCTTTAAAAAAGCTGTGTTGAGTATATTTTGCTGGTAATGTGTAGGGATGACAGGGCTATACTAGAGCAAATATCACTCTCCCACAGAGGCTGAATTATTATTTATATCTAATAAATTATGTATGATTAAGCTGTAAGATACCTTTGTGGAAGAGAAATAAATATTTATGATTACTACGGGGATTTAGATGAGTTTAGGGTTATATATCAAAAAACAGAATTTATATTAATTTAAAGTTGTCACTTTCATTCTGAAGGGAAAGGGCTTAATTTTCTGGTTTGCTATTTCGATAATTAACGTACTAAGTAGGACCCTAGCTTCTGGCGATGATAGTGGCCAAGCCTATTCTACAAGGCAGCGACTAGATTTAATGTACTTTTATCTTTATAACGGGTGGTTAAATTTTAAGGGCCGATGTTGAATGTGAACCACACCTAAACGTCAAGTTTTTTTTCTGCATTTCATTTGACATTTCTCAATTTCAGACTAACTCAATTTGAACCATGGAAAGATACACAACCGAGCAACGCGTTAAAGTTGTTCAGGCTTATTATGAAAATGGGCGTTCAAATCAATTCGGATTTTTTTTCTTTCGATTTCGATTCGGATTCGTATTCGTCAATAAGCAGAATTGACGCATTTGGGCGAATGATAATCTAAGAGTGATTGTCGAAAAACCAATGCACCCACAAAGAGTGACTGTTTGGTGCGGTTTATGGGCTGGCCGCCAAGATCATGTGATTTGACACCGTTGGACTTCTTTCTTTGGGGATATTTGAAAAAAAAAAGGTGTACGTCGATAAGCCAGCAACAATTCAAGAGCTAAACGATGAGATAATTCGGCACATTAACGGCATAGAACCTCAAATATGCCTCAGCGTCATCGAAAATTTGAACCATCGGATGGAGGTGTGCCGCCGAGGTCACGGCGGCCATTTGGCCGATATTTTGTTCTATACATAATTGAACCATACCTTATTATTATAATAAAAAGAAATGACAATAATTTCCTAAATAATTTGTGTTTTATTCAAAATTAACATCGGCCCTTAAAATTTAACCACGTAATTTAATGTACATCAGTATGTACATTAAATTACGTGGTTAATGGTTTTCAGTAAAATAGTTTGTTCAGAATCTTTTACTGAATCGATTCCTATAAATATTAATAGTTTTTATTATAATTTTTTATCTCAAAAATGAAAACATCACTGCACAGTCAAAATGTACCAAAATCTACCAATTCATATACAAATTGAAAAATGATACTTAACTATTTCAAAGAAGTAATTCATCCTTTACCTTTCTATTTATTCGTGATAGGCTGCGTTTGACCACCATCTCAACTGATGGTAAGCGATTATGTGGTCGAAGATGAAGCACGCTTGCCTAGAAGTAAACTATTCACTCTTGACTCAAACACCCACAGATAATAGTTATCAGGAAATACAGGGAATTCCACTCCTTAGCTGTACGCATTATGAAAAAAAAAATCATAGAATATATTTAGTAAAAAAAATCTGAACAAACTAATATCAGGACATGTATTAATTATATTACATATTGTATATAAAGTTTACAGTTAGGTGTGTTTACAAATTATCGCGACGCGTGGCACTTATTAATTCATTTTGGTGTTCATGAAAAATAAATCCAATATATGTTCTCGTTTAATTTTGTGTGTTAGATACAAATTGTCTTTTTTGTCGCTGCCAAAATTTTAACAGGTTATTTTACTGCTCAAATATAACAACTTTATCTTTGGAATCTATGTAGAAATCTTTTAGAAAAGTTAGCCACCCATACTAACTCGATCAGCTGATCAACTAAATATGGGAAATCGGAAATTTCTTTTCAGATTTCTACATGGGTTCTATACAGAAAATTGTTGTATTTAAGTATAGATTATCCTGTTAAAATTTGGGTGATGACAAAAAAGTCACTTCGTATATGCTATAAGATAAATAAACATTTTCAATGACTTGTGTTTATACGTCTAACAGAAATGCCTCACGACCAATAAATTCGAAATACTTATCAGAATGGATAAATGCTCACCATATTGTGTTTCACAGTGTAAAATTTGTGAAAATCTATCCATTTTGTAAACATTTAAATTGAAAATATATCAACTGACAAAATAAATTGTAATAAATATTTGCAAAAATACAGTTGATGACTTTTACTCCTTAGGTTTTAAAATAATATAGTGGTTAAAATTCCAACTATTACAAACTATAATCTACTTTCTTGTACTGAATCGAGGTGTACTTAAAACCTGCAAATCTAAAATACTGAGGCATCTTGTAATCTACAAAACATGGGTTTTATCGGCCTTAGCAAATTAATCTAAATCTCAAATCATCTTAAAGTAAAGAAAGCTATTTTTTAAACAACAATGGAAATAAAATTCTTTTTCATTCGTGTCTAAACGTTTTTACAAAAAATACTTTAATTCAATACAGTAAGTATAATTTAAAAAAGCCGGCGAATTTTGTATCACCATATATTCTTTTCCATATTTTAGACTTTTCCTGGACTTCGTCAAATATTTTAGAACTATAAATATCCAAATCGGTCCAGTCGTTCTTGAGTTTTAGCGTTTATATATATAAATTTATAACAAAATCTTGCTAAACACTACAGTGCCCGAGTTCTGACAATATATTGAAACTAGAATTATCTTTCTTAGCTTATAAAGTTGACATTTTGGTAGTTTCACTGTCATAGCAAAATGTATCGAATGTGTGTAATTTATTGTCTAATCACTTTTCAACACCCGATGTTAACTACTGAACTAGGTAAGTATTTATTTGGCCTAGATTTTATTCTAAGTTATTTACCGATATTTGCAGATCAAAACCATCTTTTTGTCATCAAATTTTCATAAGCAAATTGCTAACTATTCTTGAAGTAAAAAATTGATTTTCATCTGCGAACTATCGAATCTATACTAGTTATCATAGTTTCGGTGTCACAGCTAAAATAAAAGTGTTTTTACGTAGGTATACTATATTCGAGTAGGTACGTATATTATAAATATTTCGAGTAATTTAATGATATCTACCTGAAGAGATAGTATTTTTTTGAAAATCTGTTTCTTACAATATGTGACACATAATGACTGCGTTGGTCTGTACTTAAAAAAGACTACATCACCCCCTTCCAATGATCGTCTTCTTATCTGACAATTCGCTGCTCAAAACTCTACCTCTCACTTTCTCTATAAAGACTTTTTTAGCACTGACTTCCTAACTTCGAATCTGGTAACACCTGTTCGGACTTAATCATACATAGCTTTAAATAAAGTTATAATTTCGACAATAGGTGTGGCCACAAGGAAATCTATTTTGATTTCTGCAACCTTAATCTTCTATACAATAGTTTGAATGTTTATGGAGAGGTCTCCTAAAGTGGCAGTGTAAGAAAGATATATTTGATGTCCTTCATTGTCATTTTCTTCTTTTCTGAGACACGTGTAAACTGTCATCAAAATGCCTGCTAGCTCATCAAAAATATCAACATCGGTGATTTGGGACCTAAGGTCACGATTTACTCGCTCACCGAGACTACCCGTTTCTGCCAAGATCATCTCTCTTGCTGAAAAAGTATTTAAAGAGAGACTCTAGTGGTAGAGTTTTGAGCAAAGAATTGTCAGATGAGTTGACAGTCTTTGGAAGCGGGTGATATACCGACCTACATACAGCAAAACTAAAAGTAAATATTTTAATGTAAAATAAGAATGTCATCGTGACACTCACACTTTATGTTCAGATAATTTTTCCAACCGTAAAATATATATAGCTTCGCCGCATTTTATTTAAAACTGAATTTTCTTTTCGTTCGTCTTACATAATTATTATAATAGTATCACTCCTTCTAACTTCTAACATCACGCCAACTGACCTACAAATGCATTTATGTATCTTCCTGTTTTATAAATCTTTCGATGTATATATCATCCTTGGCTCGGTCGTCAACGCTCTTCCATGACCCAAGATCTACAAAATATTCCCCTTCATTTTCACCCAGATTCATATTTACAGCGTTTTTCTCTTCATTAAAGATAACTAGTGATGTTCCGGAAATCTCCGTATCCGTAACTGTATCCGCGGATATCCGAGGAAAAAGAAAGAACCGTATTCGTATCCGTATCCGTTACTTTTCTCAGGGATCTTTTTTCTTTTTCTTAATAGACATTATTTTCGCATTTGTACCATAACCACACACAAACGTTATTGACACGGCACAGTGTCACACTAAATGGTAAATAAAACAAAAGTTTATTACTTTGTTATTACCGCGCAATGCAATTCGAAACATTTCCTGCCTGCGGCGAGGGTGACTTCAACTATCGTTTCAAGGTCTCGCGCGCCGACACGGATTTAGTAAGAAAATAAAGATCAGTATCCGCGAATCTTGACACCAAATATCCGCATTCGGATCCGTATCCGAATACGAATATACATTTTTAACAATCCGGCACATCACTAAAGATAACCACACTTAACAGTCATTAGCCTATTTCATCACGTTTGTAGTCCATAGGATTTGGTGTTTCCGTGATGTTGTCTACCGCACGGGCTTGAACCGCTTGACCTTGATGGTGGCCTTCGTGGAGCACAGCTTGAGCGCGGCGGCGCACGCGAGCAGGTCGGCGCCCCACACGTCGCGCCCGTCCACTGCGCACAGGAAGTCCCCCCGACCGATGCGGCCGTCCACCTCCGCGGGAGTGCCGGGGAGCTGCGGGGAGAGAGATATAACAATTCATTCCACAAAGTACACTTAGTACCTGGCTTACCGATGTACCTGCGCAGAACATGAATTTTCGCACCCCGCTTCATTTCCTTTACCGCTATTGAATGTTAGCATGACGCGTGAGTGATACGGATCTAACAGATGCAGTGTATTATGAACCTTATACTAGTGTCTAATGCTTTTTTAAGCATTCTTTCGTTAATCTTCGGAGCCATACTTTTTTTATCGTTTATTATTTAAAACATGCGAGTACATTTTTAAGAAATATAAACATACCACCTAAACCATCGAGGGCTTTTCTGTGCGAACGAAGATTCACGACACACCTTATCAGTTGGGTACCACTGTACTTACATAATCCAAATCCGTATTATAAGCGTTTTCTGGAGTACCTTTTACTCCTTAAACACAGACTCTTGGTGAAATGATGATTTGCTATCTAGCGGTTTAGGAGACATCAATGTGTCTTTCGATTGATGGAGAACAGTTTAATTGAAATTAATACTTAGGTAATACATGAAAATTTACAATAAATTAAACTATCAACAATGTTATTTATGTTGATATTTTTTTTTTTGGTTTATTCGCAAAGTCAGTCACACAGCTGTTACCAAAACTTTTGATTGAGTAGACCACAAAAAAATATGCAAATTACATGAGGAACACAATCTAATGCCTTAACTAATAGCAAAAAATGTCCAACGCATCGCATTTATCTTCCCATACATTATAAATGTGTCCTAAAAGTTTAAGGCATCTGCAATGAATTAACTAAAATGAGCAATGAAAACGAGCTACGCTTTACGTTTAGATTGCGATGCTTTCAATACATTGCGCGTTCAAAACTGTCAATTTCGGTACCCAATAATTTATTATTAAATTAAATTTTGTGATACTGAAGTTTGCGTTAAGATGTCCCTTACACCTGTGTATATTTATAAACATAAGTAAAATCTGTATTGTAATTGTTTTCTTTTCATGGCAGTCTTTAATTAAAGCCTTCATGAATAAAATCGTTTAAAAATTAAAATATGTATGCCCTGGGTTGGGAGGTGTCTGTCAGATTAAATTCTGACTAACACACCTCGTGTTGTCTCACACACTTGCGCTAAAGCCCGATTTACACTTCAATAAGTACACTAGCCAGTTAAGAACTCAGACAGTTAAGTAGTCAGTAGTAAGTTGTAAGGAGCGTCCAAACGTAGGCGAGTGAGTAGTCATAAGTTGCCCGAGAAGAAGAAAAGAAAATAACACGTGTTCGCGGCCGCAACCTACAAATTTATTGATTTATGGACTGTACTAAACTCGCCCGTCTACATGCCAGCCAGTTAAGTTGGAGGGGTGCGGGAGACGCGAGAGAGGGGGCTACTTCGCACTGGACTCGCCGAAAAACAGGATCGCGATCTATTTAACTCAACTTAATCAACAACTTACTATTTAACTCGCTTTTGCCGTTCAAACTACAATAACAACGTAACTCGCCGATGACGCAAGTTAACTCGCTACTGTACATGAAGTGTAAATCGGGCTTAAGGGCTACGGGTCTACTTGAATGCTTTTCTACGCGTTTCCCGACTAGTGCCGTGTCGTCTAGCTCTGCCGCCATAAACGCTTCTACATGAAGTGCAAAACAAAGAAAAAAAAAGTATTTTAAAAACTTAAAAATGCGCTGTGGGAAAGGAAAATATACTAAGTAGAAAGGGCACAACTGCCACTTGCAACTGCTTATTTTTCGTAATACCAAGTTAAAAAAAAAGGAATTAAAAAAATTAAAAAACCCGACTGCAACCTTATACTAAAACTAACTGAAAAGCTAATAAAAACAAGCCCATTTTAAATTAAATAAAAGTTGGAAGCAGGCGGGGCCCATACCATTATTATAGTTTCAAACTCAAATGGGTCCCGCCTGCTTCCAACTTTTATTTAATTTAAAATGGGCTTGTTTTTATTAGCTTTTCAGTTAGTTTTAGTATAAGGTTGCAGTCGGGTTTTTAAATTTTTTTAATTACTTTTGTTTTTATTTCCAGCTTTTTAGTTTACAAATGTGAAAGATTTCGCAGACGATTTAGTTCTTGATACGTGATTTTTACAATTTGTCACTTTGAATTACTTTTAACCATATAAGTTGTATATATGTTTGTAATCACCTTTTAAAACCCTTTATCTTGATACCCCACTCGATAGGTTTTGAGAAAAAAAAAAACTTTTTTGAAGGCCTAATATGGCGCCAAAAATCCGCCATTTTGTTTTTTTATTATTTTGATATACCCAGTGTCACTTTCACAGTCAATACGAATCTAACGATACCTCTCAAGCTAAAATCCGTCGAGCCGTTCAGGCCACAGAGCGTGCCAAACAATTATACATACATACATACTCTTGAAAAACATAACCCTCCTTCTGGCGCACTCGGGTAAAAAAGCACATCTACGCAGAACAGTCTTTTCTTCTTATGACCATGCATAAGTGTCTTTTAATTGTATGATAAATTAAATATCTAGTAAATATACAACGTGTAATTTAAAGGGTATATACATACCAAGTGCACGGCTTCTTTGGATGATAACAAACGATATGGCAAGGGTTTTAAACCTATGTCTACATGTGTGGAACTTATTAGAAATTTCAATACATTGATACCGGAGACAGAATTTTCCAAATTCAGAAGAACGCAGATAATTATCGTGTTATTGGTAAGTGACGTGGAAAGTTATTGACCCTCGTAGTGTAGTACTAAAATGCGTCTTTTCAACTTAGTGTGCGTCAGAAATGTCTTTTATATTCATTTCAGCCTCTTTAATTTTCTATTTAGTAATATTTCATTCATATGGCAGATAAGTCTTATTTACCACTTAGGTTCATAGGATTTTGTTTAATTTATGCGAAATATAAAAATACTGGTGGATGCTATTTTTTTTACTGATTTAGAATATATAGATAATTGAATTTCGAAAAAAATGTTACATTTATTTATTCAATTATTAAAACTTTATGCAACACAAAATGTACAAAGGCGGACTTAATGTCATAGGCATTCTCTACCAGTCAACCATGGGTGGTGAAGAGATAATAACATGGCAGGTGTATAAAAAATAAACTAAGTAGATAGGCTTTTTCCTTATGGTGGCAGAGCTGTGGGTGTGAGGCTTGTGCCTCCCCCGGGACGTGCACACACACAACCACACACACACCCGCACTCAAACACACACACAACCACACACACACCCGCACTCAAACACACACACACACACACACTCACCAGCTGTGCGATGTAGACGCCGGGCGCGGCCTGCGGCGCGACGCACGTGAGGCCGAGCGCCTTGCCCGCCTTGCGTGTGAGGTCGATCTCTACCTCCTCGTATTTAAGCGGCTCAGGACGATGTACCGTCAGTTTTAGCTGGAAACGGAGATATTTAATTAAAAATATTTATAATAATAATAATATAATTACCGGAGACATATTATGAAGGACGGGACTATTGACGTGTGTCGGGCATGCCATCGTCCTGGTGAGTCCATCAGACATATTGTCTCCGGTTGTTCTCGTCTAGCTAACGGCGAGTTGGTTGGTTGTGTCTATGCAAGTAGCATAGACACAACCAAGTAGCCAGAATTATCCACCAGCAACTTGCTTTGAAATACAAACTTGTCGATTCTGAGGTACCGTATTACAAGTATGTGCCCGACCCAGTTCTCGAAAATGACCATGTCACGTTGTACTGGGATCGGTCTATCATCACTGATAGGACTATTGTTGCCAATAAGCCTGATATAGTGGTGATGGACCGATTAGTGCGCCGCGCAATGATAATCGATGTTACCATCCCACATGACGAGAATCTCGTGAAAGCTGAGAAAGAGAAACACATTAAGTATCTCGACTTAGCTCATGAGGTTGTTGACATGTGGGATGTGGACTCGGCTGTCATTGTGCCGATTGTCATATCAGTCAATGGGCTGATAGCTAAAAGCTTCGACGACCATCTGTCGAAGCTGGCTTTGCACAGCTGGATAAAGGGCCTGATACAGAAGGCAGTTCTCCTCGATACAGCTCGTATTGTGAGGAGGTTCCTTTCTCTGGAGACCTAACCACCGGTAGCTTGGACCCCGTTCCCGATACCAGTGGACTGCCATTTTTTATATTTTTAAATGTTTTTTTATTGTCACTTTTTTATAGAAAAATATTTAAAAATGTAATTTTTGAGAGGTATATAAAATAAAGGAGATAATAATATACCTAATATATAATAATAATAATATATAATATGAAATTTCATCCATTGCCTCCAAATCGGATTATGGATGTTTATTTATTTATTTGATGTTTTCAGCAATTACCCTCAGGTAGCTAATATATGTAATATAATTTAATATATAATTTATTCAAAAAAACCCTTTTACACAATAATAGCTTTGTTACATTACATTTTAAGTATTAAATTTCAATTAAGTACATATACAATAGATATAGAGGTCACATTCTGGTAGGTATACACTGATCTGGGGTTAGCAGTAATTTAGCAAATACAGGGATTGAAACTCTGGCTCAGAAACTAGGCAATGCCTGCATCTTCCGAGTCAGTGGTTCCTCTTGGATAATAAAAATTCGGCCTGAATTTACACGGAACAGATTTGTTAAGTATTAGTATATAACTTTTAATAATAGAAAAGTGTGTGGGTTTGAGAGTAAGTATTTTATAGTGTGTGTGCGTGTGTGGTGAGTGTTGTGAAAGAGTGAGTGAGAGTTTAAGAGTGGAAACATGTTTGTGGAATGGGGAATTTGAAAGAACTCTTTGAACAAGCAGTATTTAAGATAAACGTGTAAATAGATGTTCTGACTCATCATACGTGAAGTGCAGTAGGTAATCCGTTACTTTGTTTTTAATTCGAAATTATTTAGGGAATAAATGGATAGTAATTTATTTAGTTTGTTATATAATTCCGAAGCGAGAAAGGAAAATTGCCGTTTCGCGAAGCTTGTTTTGGTTGGCTCTGTTCTACATATAGGTTTCCACGTGCGAAAAGTCACATTTCTGTCATATGGAACGGAGCCGTGTTTCCTAAGAGTTGTTCGCAATATGAAAAGCTTTCTCACAAATAAAACATTGCATTCTGAAAATAAGGTAGATGTTGGATATCGACGCGGTTTGCGCATCATCGCCTTTAGAACAGCCCTTTGGGCTAGTTCAATACCCAGCATTGCTGTCTTGTGAGTCCCACACCACACTGGGATACAGTATGAGAGGATGGACTAGCATAAGGCGAGGTAGACGTTTCTCAAGGTGCTGTGATGATAAGGGTCTGAACAGACGTGTGCCTTAATGACTGATGCTCCGGGTGGAGGCGCTGATCTTGAGGTAGTACGGAACGCAACAGCTTTGGTTTTGGACAGGTTTAGGGTGAGCAAGTTGGCAGAGAGCCAAGCCATTACTGCCTTCATTGACTTCAAAGCATTTTGTATAGCCGTTTTACAGCCGGTGCCATATACCAAGAGTACGATGTCGTCTGTGTACGTATATGTTTCACAGTTTTGCAGCTTAAGTTTGCAGAAATCGTTAACATATAACTGGAAGAGAGAAGGACAAATTATGCTACCTTGGGGCACACCGTAGTAATTTTTTTCAGTAGTCACTTGGTCTATTTGGACGCATTGTTCTCGATCAGTGAGAAAGTCTTTGAACATCTTTAGGGCATTTCCTCGGACACCTGCAGCTTCCATCTTGCGGAGGAGGATGGGGATAGAGACGGTATCGAAGGCTTTTGATAAGTCCAGGAAAATCCCGAAGCAAGCCATTTTAGAGTCTACTTTCTTCGATACCGACTCTTTAAAACTCAATACGGCGTCCTCGGTAGATATTCCTGGGCAAAATCCATATTGATTATCCGCTATGGTATTATTAGATTGAAAAAATTTTGTAAAACTATTTTTAAGGATACGTTCGAGAATTTTAGATGGATTTGGAAGGACTGAATAATTTGTAACATCGTCTCTATCCCCGTCCTTATAAATTGGGTGCACAAGTGCTCTTTTAAACGCTCGGGGGAAAGTTCCCGATTGTATAGAGAGATTGCAAATATGTGTGATTGATGGAATAAGAAGGTTTTTGCTGAATTTTATAATTTTTGTATAGATACCAACCCAGCCCACTGCGCAGTTGCTCCTAAGACTCATGATGATGGTATCTATTTCTTCATGAGTTACTTCCAAA
The DNA here is from genome assembly GCA_943138885.2 of Tholera decimalis. Taxonomy (NCBI): domain Eukaryota; kingdom Metazoa; phylum Arthropoda; class Insecta; order Lepidoptera; family Noctuidae; genus Tholera; species Tholera decimalis. The sequence goes on along the minus strand of OW964573.2, from coordinate 38,767,796 downwards.
ACGCACATAGAGTTTGGTTGCAGAGTTGAACTTTCGGGGGGGAGGGGGGGGGGGGGCCTGTTTGGATTAGGCGATATTTGCGAGGCCAGTATTTTACCTACGTTCACGAAATATTCATTTACTAGATTCGCCGAAGAGGTTGGGTCAGTTGCAATGGTTAAGAGTTCGACAGCACATTGTGGTTTGTGTCGGGTATGTGTTTGATTGATTTGATAACGTTCCACGTAGCTTTTTAATTACCTTTGGCTTTTTCTACTTCTACTTTTTCATAGTCGCGTTTTAAATTACGTAGTAATTTATTCCAGAAGTTTCTGTAACGGACGTATGTAATTTATTTAGACGCGTACTTGCTTTGAGTTGAGACTTGTTATTGAGGTGAGGGTGGAAACGAAGTGATCGCTGGCCATGTTTGCATCTGTACAATATAGTACTGATGTGAAGTCTGTGTTTTCTAGAGCTAGCACGATAGCTGGGTAGTCAATGCGGTGAGTAAGCTTTGGGGGCTTACGTATGATGTGTTTAGTACTCAGACATAGCACAACCGGGAGGTGGTCTGTTACTGGAGAATCAATGACATTGTAATTGCTTTTGCTTTGGATTTTAAAAGTATATGATGGAGACAGCTATTTAGCCTGGTAGGTATATTGTGAGTGGACAGTAGACCAAAAGATTATTTTTTTTTTATTTAGAATAGGTTCGCGTTTGACCACCATCTCACCTGATGGTAAGTGATGATGTGGTCGAAGATGGAGCACGCTTACCTAAAAGTAACTGTTGGATGTAACAATGTAACCGATGCAGTCAATGTTAGGTATTAATCAGTCGATCTGTCCACATTGTTATCCTTTATATCTATGTTTATGTCACCAATCAGTGCTATGTTTTTGTTAGGTGGAAAAGTGTTTACAATGCTGTTGGGACTGTCCCTCACCCTTCGCATCAGCGATGCTACTTTTTTTACGAATAATGACGCACTACAGTAACGGGGCAATCCCATCAGCTTTGCTGCATTGGATTCTATTATTATTATATAATATTGAACCCGCAGAGCACTAACGGCTCAATGTGTGTTGTCACAAACTACATGTATAAAAAGTATGCCCGAAATAACATCTTTACTGTCTTAGAACATCGAACAAATCTTGATTAGATTATAAATTAGGTTAATTAGTATTAAAATTAAGCTAATTCAGAACATCAGACGTGTAGTGATAGAGGAATATGGAACAGAGTATCAAACAGAGCCCCCTTATTTTATTATATTTAACCCAAAATCGGAAATCGATTCACAGAATACATCTACCTACCCCCTTTCATATGTGTAATCCTATTAGTTCGTAATAAAATGGCTGTGACATACGGGCGGACAGACATACAGACAGACATAACGAAACTATTAGAATTCCGTTTTTTGCTATTCGTCTACGGATCCCTAAAAATGATGTATGGGATATGATATAATGGATGGGAAGCATTTATAAACATACCTTAGCAGTTTTCTGCTTGATAGTGAGACAGACTCTTTCATGTGCCATCTCCTTAGTGATAGCGATACCATTGCACTCGAGGATCTGATCTCCGGGCTTTAGTCGACCGTCTTTAGCGATGGCACCATTTTTATAAATGTCTAAGATTATTGCTGCAGCACCCTGAAATAGAAACAAAGTTGGCTTTCAAAAGGAGTCACTATCGTGAAATGTTTGAGGTATTCCGCTTTTCAATAATTCTGCTAATTTATACAAAACCTTAGTAAATTATAGAAATACAACTTTCTCATAAAACACCCTATCCATGGCATTACTATTGGTAAATTTTGTTAATAATTTTTAAGTTTATTGCAGACACGCAGACAGGCAGACGCCGCGGATTTTTTTTGTCTTATCTTAGGGATAGTCAACCCGTGTCAATGCATCTTCTATTCCCTTCTTACATTGCATTTCAAATGGAAAAGTGAATTCCATTTGAAATGCTCATTGCTGATCAATGTCTGTCATTGCAACTATGAAGTCATCAGCCAAATTTTTCTATGCCTGCTTATATTATATATATTTAAATATTGCCTTGGATAGAATCCATAGCAGCTTGGACTTACGAAGTCAAAAAATTGGCCAGCACTCCACTGTCAGAATGTATTCTTGACAAAGAACTTAAATATTTTAAAAACACACCTACCATGTTATAGGTTTTTCTAAAAGAAATTTCTCAGTAATAGCCCAGAGTTTGGAAGTTGGCGGTGTGATACTTCCGTGCTTCAATACACCTTTGATCCCGGCTGTCATTTGTACGTCTTTGACAGTTGTTACAAGTAGTCAGATGCCAGATAATCTGACACCAGTCTTGCCAAGGGGTATTGAGTTACCCAGCTACTGGGTTGTGGAGGTCAGATAGACAGACGCTCCATGTACAACACTAGTACTCAGCTGTCAGAATGCCAAAGAATTTAAATAATTTAAAAAATACTCCTTCCATGCTATGAACGTTTTCTTTATCATATATACAACGTGTAACGGAAACCCCATATCAATCCAAAAGGGCTGAAGACAACATCTGGTATGGAGTCTCTATGCACAGTTTCAGCACAAAATAAGTGACTCAAAGAATTGATACGAAATTATCGTTTTCATATGTTTCTTGAATATCAATCATAACAAACGTGTCACAGCACTACGAGAACTTTCCACGTCACTTGCCTATAACACGATAATTATTCTCTTCAATCTTCTTAATTTGAAAAATTCAGTCTCTGGTATCAATGTATTGAAATTTCTAATTAGTTCCACACATGAAGACATAGGATTACCAAACCCTTGTCATATCGTTTGTTATCATCCAAAGAAGCCATGCACTTGGTATGTATATACCTTTAAATGACACGTTGTATATTATGTATATCGTAGGTAATGACTTACCATAATAGTAAACGTTTTAAATCATCAATCATTACTTTCACGAATGTAGGTACTATAAAAATACAGGTGGTAACTACAGTCAGAAATAAGCCATGTACCTACTTACATTCTGCCTTGAGACAGGCACGCAAAATTTTATACAATTACTTATAAACCAGGTATTATTATACCTGGTTTATAAGTGATTGTATAAAATTTTAAAATGATATATGATAATAATATAAAATGTCAACTCAGTAATAATAATGAACACAAATATAATCTAGAAAAATATTAATGCATGTCGAATCAAAACAGCATCCAAATTGCTTTGTCCTAATCATACAATTTTCGAAGGAAAAGTCAGTCCAGTATACTCACGTTGACGAGCGTATCGCTGCCCCCGAGCAGCAAGACCCCGAGCACCTCGTTAGCGGAGTTAATCTCTATGACGGTGTCCACGTTGGGGGCTACGGGGGCCGTCGCGGGGTCAGGGGGAGGCTCCACTGGAAACAGGGAAAATAATCATTTAAATAACTGGCTAATATTACCGTAGGACACTTACCCACCGAAACCACCAACACACTACACTTTCTTCCACTCACACATTCACTCTCAACACTCATCCATACACACACGCTCTCATATATTCACACACTTATACAAGCGCGTAATTCTCTTAATCAGAAAGATTATTATAAAGCCCCACATTTATTAGTTTAGCATATATACGTATTTTATTAGTTTATATATACACACATCAAAAGTGTCTAGGGATCAAGTATTTTTATGCGGATTTCTTGAGATTGAGATGTGGCTTTGTAATAAATTTATGATTTTATAAATTTATATGGATCCTTTTTGGTGCATTTCATAATTTGAAACAGGAACTGTTAATCAAATTCGAGTAAAAGATGAAAATCAGCTGTCAATATTTTCCCTATAAAAACATACAACGCATTGAAGACATTATTAGTGCTACTGTTTCCCTACTACTGATTAAAACCAACGTTATTATGGAGCGGCGACGTCATTTAAGCAGGGAAGAAATGCTCAGAGCCGTGGGAATGATAGAAGCTGGTTCCCGGCAACGTACTGTGGCTTTAGCTCTGAATACAAGTCAGAGTGTTATCAGTCGACTTTGGACACGTTACCGAAGCACTGGTACCGTGGCTGAGCGCCATGGAGGACGGTACCGCTGCACCACACGGAGACAAGACCGATACATTCAAATCTTAACTCGAAGAGCTCCAACAATAACCGCCATGATGTTAGCCGTGAGGCTTCATCACTCTTCAGGGAACTTTATTAGCGACCAAACAGTCAGAAACCGCTTGCATGAAGTGAACCTTCATTCCCAAAGATCGCTACGGGTACCACCTATAGCAATGCACAATCGTAGGATTCGATATCAATGGGCTCTTGAACACAGAAATTGGGCAGAAGAACAATGGCGTTTCGTATGCTTTTCTGATGAGTCTCGTTTTGGTATGAGACCGGATACAAGACGTATACGACACTGGAGAACCCCTGGACGCCAACAGCGATTAAAATCCTGCCAGGAAGTCCATCCTTATAGTGGTGGAACCTTCATGGTATGGGCGGGTATTTGGATCGGCGGAAGAACTGAGTTGATTTGGATCAGAGGCAACCTCAACGCTCAAATTTATGCTGAGACGATTGTATCTGACGTCATCGTTCCTCTACAAGTGCAAATCGGTCCCTTGTTTCAGTTAATGCATGATAATGCACGACCGCACACCGCAAGAGTTGTAAGACAGACTCTCGCCGCAGCTAACATCAATGTCCTGCTCTGGCCTGCTCAGTCGCCAGACTTGAACCCGATTGAGCATGCATGGGATATGCTACAGAGAAGAGCTCTGCCGAATATGGAGGGTATCCAGTCGCAAGAAGACCTTTTTTTGTTGTTGCAACAAACATGGGCGGCCATTCCACAGCGTGATTTGGATGAACTCATTTTGAGTATGCCAAACCGATGTTCTTGTGTTGTTAGTGTTCGCGGTAGAAACACGGATTATTAATTGTTTAAGTTACCCAATAAAATTTTAAAGAAAACTGTTATTTCAGTCTTTTTTTCGAACTTTAATGTTAGTGGTTCAAATGTCAAAAATCCCTTTATAAGGAAAATGGAAAATTTCTTTATTAATGCAAAGGTGACTTGGTTTATCGTTACTGTGACAAACGAAAACACTTTATTTGATGAATCCTTAAAGAAAATTTTAATTAATATCAATCAGGAGAAAAGTTATTGCAAAAATATATGTTGATCCCTAGACACTTTTGATGTGTGTATTATTTCATTCCATTTTCTCGTACACCTACCACAATGTTTTTTTTTAACCCAAAGGTTGACCGAGAATGCCTTGCTGCATTAAGTCCACCCATGTAACAGCATTGTTCATAAAGTTTAAATAAATAAAACTTTTTAGAATAGAATAGAATATTCATTTATTTGCTCAGAATGTAGATATCTACAGTAAAGTGTTACAGTAACATATAAGAATCCTTGTACATTCTACCATTTAGGCATGCACAAAGGCAAAAATGTACAAAGGCGGACTTAATGCCAGAGGCATTCTCTACCAGTCAACCATGGGTGGTGAAGAGATAACATGGCAGGTGCATTAAAAATTAACTAAGTACATAGATCATATGTTCAAAATTACAATATATATACATGTATAACGTAAATAACCTTCACATACAATACAAAACACACAATATTGACGAAGTATGTGTAACAAAATTTTTGGGACTACAAATAGAGTACAGTTTAAACTGGAAAGCGCACATAGACGTATTGTGTAAAAAATTAAGTTCTTCTGCATATGTTTAATATAGGTTATCATCCATAGTAGATACCAAAACACTTCTTGTGGCTTATTACGGTATAGTTGAGTCTTACATACGCTACGGCGCCATTTTCTGGGCAAACTCAACTGACAAGGAGACAGCATTTAAGGCTCAAAAAACGATGTCTCCGATCAATGTTCAGACTAAAAAGGACTGACAGTTGCAAGGCATATTTTAAGCCGTACAATATTTTGACACTCCCTTGTATTTATATTTTTGATACAGCTATGTTTGTTAAGCTAAATCCAAGTCGTTTTGAACGTACGGCAGATGCATTTCCAAGAAATAGGCCTGCCAATACGAAATTATGTCAATTAACATGTCAAACCACCCTGATAAGCAAAAGTGTTTATTGCATAGCGCCTGTTATACATAATAAATTACCAAGTGCTTGGAAAGAGTTAAGCACGGTGCAGTGCGAAAACTATTAGCAGAGAAAACATATTACACTGTAACTGAGTTTCTAACTGATAAATTTTACTTCTGTGAAAGGAATTCATAGTAAATTAATAATTTAAAATTAATAATCATAATTTAATATTTGCATGCCGAATGGCGAAATATGGCTGAGCTGATGTATAACATTTGTAACTTGTGTAAAATGTATTACCCATATTTGCTTATCTATATATATATAAGAGAAAGTCGTGTTAGTTACATTATTTATAACTCAAGAACGGCTGAACCGATTTGCCTGAAAATTGGTAGGGAGGTAGCTTAGAACCATGAGACGGACATGAGATTTTTTACACTTAGACCCTGCCTCCTAAACTAGGAGGCAGGGTCTAACTGTCTGTGAGGACCAACTGTGTCTTAGGAGACAATGTTCTACTGTTGCTTGGACTTCTTTTTAACCCTTATAAGTAATCGTATACCAGAGCTACAGATAATATATTTTACACAGTGAATATAAACACAAGAAAAATAAGTGAGAAAATAAGAGATTAACTATGAGTAAGCTCAGCCACTCGTTGCGTTTTAAAATTCAGTTGCCAATCATTTTATTCATTTTATTTCAAGAAATTTCAAACTTATAATTATTCCTTTGTTTTCCTCCACACGATGTTAAAGAACACATTATATTTATAGTATATTTTTTGTAGTACACTAATTTAACCCTCCCCATTTAATTTAATGCTCGTAAAGCCCTTCCAAAGGTTGTCTGGAAGATATCGCTCTCAGCGATAAGTCAAGATAACCAAAGTTTTAGCAATATTGTTATTTAATTGTTTTAATTCTTGATATATGTACAATAAAGTATATTCTATCTATCTATCTATATATATCTGTTTTTCTTTGCCTGTTTATTTACCTGTTTTACTAACACTAGCTATTATTAGCTGGCGATGGTTGCCATTTATAGTTGACCATTTTAACATATTGAGAATCGTCCGTGGCTCGGACTAAATTAAATGTTTTATGAAAATATCCTGTATTGTATAAGTCCCATAGAGGGAACGTATTTTATTTCCAGTACCTGAGCAAAGCCAATTCTCAGATCTTTCAGCCTATGAACTTCTAGCATCAAAGAAAAATATACCCTGCTCAGTTGTAATAAAGCTTACATACCTTTTACGGGTGAGGGGGCAGGTCTCGGCGTCTGTGGCCTGCTGGCGGCGAGCGCGTCGTTAGCGTTCCTACTGGCCGGCCGAGATGCGGCACCGGGGGCTGAGGGACCACCTGGGAATTAAGTACAAAAAATTAGGTTAAAAATGGTGAAACAAAATCACAGTTTCTTCAAAGGTGACTGAAATAAAAAACACTTTTAGGGAAAATAAGAGCTGCCTTATGAGACTGTAACTACAAAAGTCTACAAATACTCATATACAATAGTTTGAACCCTGTCCATCTTCGAGCACATCATCACTTACCATCAGGTGAGATGGTGGTCAAACACAAGCAATTTATTATCAATAAAAAAAGACGCCTAGAATAAAGCTATTGGGAAACACAGACTCCGGCAGGGAATTCCACTCTTTAGCCGTACGTACAATGAAAGTATTCCCAAAACGTTTTGTGTATGTGTGGGATGTCCACCATGTAACGATGGCGCATCGCCGTTTGTCTTGTAGTCCGATGATGGAACGGGCTTGGTGGAATTAGATTGTGTAATTTCCATCGCACACTCCCTGAAATGTAACCGATAGTCTAGCAACTCGTCGTCGATGTTCTGGAGCTTTGACTCGACCAGTGCATCGTTGCCAATGAGTTCCTCTCTCTGGAGCCCTGACCAACGGTAGCTTGGACCCTGTTCCCGATACCGGTGGGCTATTGTTTTTTATATTACTAAATATTTTTGTTTTGTAGGAATATTTAAAAATATTATTTGGATATTTAAATATATACAATGTTTACACAGTGTTATCGTAATACAACAAATTTTATATTTTAATAATTTTTTAGTTTAATAATTGTATATATTAATAATTGTTTACTTTTATAGTTGTATATTCTTATAATTGTTTACTTTAATAATTGCATATTTTTATAATTGTTTTTTTTTGGCGATATAATTGTTGTTTATAATTGTTTTCGTAATTTTGATAATTTTCATGTAATTATTTACTTACCATTATTGCTATAAATTTTGTTTTGTTTTTTTTTTATCGTATCTGTCAGTGCTGTGCACTTCTGTAAAGATATTTATTCACAATGTATAATAATCTATTCTTTTGGTTTTTTTTTAATGATATAGTGAATACGTTGTTGAAGTGCCATAAATAAATAAATAAACAACTAGGACTGACCTGCTCCCGGAGTGCCAGGAGTGGTGGCCGTAGCTGGAGACTCCTCCCCCGGCTCCTTGAGGTTGGGAGTGCATACTGTGAGGACCACTACACCCTCCGTCTGCTTTAGCTTAGCGGCTGCCTGGAAAGTTGACGTGAATTGGTTAGAAGAAGACAGAATATAAGTACTACCAAAGTATGTAAGTTAAATCTTCTCTTTTTTTCTTAAAAAAAAAAGTCTACCGATCTTTGTAATCGGTGTTATGACTCGTATAATACCCCTCGACGCATAAAGTGGCATTCGGTAAGGTAAATTTTTTTTTTTTTAGTTATGGTTGTAGAATTCACATTACATACTAGCAATCTTGTTAACCCCTCCAACTAAGCTAAATATGCTTGTGTCTGGAGTGGGTTCACGGCAATAGTGTAATGGGTGGGGTTCGAACCCGCGACCTCTCGATCACAAGTCCAAAACCATAACCATTAGGCTATTGACGCTTCTGAGCTAAATCTGTTACTAATATTTAGAATTATAAGTATTTATTATTGTGTATCTTGTTGTCTCTAATAAAGAATGAATTAATTAATTATAGAACAGCGGGACAGGGCAAGCTCGATAGCGGGTAGAGTACGGGTTAGCGCTGGTCTCTTTAACGTTGTTGCCGACAGGTTGGACGACACATTAATACGGCATTGGCCCTACATGCCCCCGTGTATAATCCATGGGGCAGTATTGTATGTGTGCGTATTTTGTGTAATTGTAATATTGAATAATAATATTAATATTTATTTATTGTGCTTATAACATTTTATACTTGTACAGCTTAGTAGACATTAAAAATACGCATTCATTAAGGCACAGAAATTAAATAATTTTTGTTTTTTTGTTTGTCATTTGTACTGTGTTAGTATGTATGGATCATTAGTGTCTTATATATATAAATAATAAGATAAAACCGAACAAGTGCGAGTTGGACTCATCCACGGAGGGTTCCGTACGAGAAAACATTTATTTTTTATTAAATAAGAATTTGTGCGTCGCAAATAACAAATAAAGTAAATTTTGGAATATGCACATCAAGTTCTTTTATATGATACCTCACTTGAACTAATGGCTTGAAATTGACCTTTATGACTATAATTTTTTCAAAGCTTCAAGGGACTGAAGACCTGGTTTTGATTTCAACTCAATATCTAAAAAGAAATAAAAGATAAAAAAAAAAAACAAAAATTATTGGTTTCATATATTTCTTGAATACCAATCATAACAAACGTGTCACAGCACTACGAGGGTCAATAACTTTCCACGTCACTTGCCAATAACACGATAATTCTTTTCGTTCTTCTTAATTTGAAAAATTCGGTCTCTGGTATCAGTGTATTGGAATTTGTAATAAGTTCTACACACGTAGACTTAGGATTACAAAACCCTTACCATATCGTTTGTTATCATCTAAAGAAGCCATGCACTTGGTATGTATATACCCTTTAAATTACACGTTGTATATTTACTAGATATTTAATTTATCATACAATTAAAAGACACTTCTGCATGGTCATAAGAAGAAAAGACTGTTCTGCGTAGATGTGCCTTTTTAACTTGGTATTACGAATTTTTAAGTATACTTACTGCATCATAACTGCAGTTTAGTAAGGAGTCCCTGTTTACTGCCAAAAGCATGTCACCAATCTGCAGTCCACCCTGAAAACAGAGAAAAAACATTTTACTTTATTTTATTTTTTATTACGGATGAGCCCACTATTGACTTCGATCTCGCCTGATGATAAGCGATAGATGAGCTCTACGATGTAACGAGCGAGCACAGAAGATGCCTATTCACTCTTGTTTTAAAGACTGAAACGTCATAAGTGGCAGGGAACACAGAAGCCGGCAGAGAGTTCCACAACTTGGCTGTACGTACAATAAATGTGGAAGAAAAGCGCTTGGTGCGACAAGACGGAGTATCAAACAAGTGTGGAACCATCCACCACTACCAGACGCACGGCTAGGTACCAACCTAGCCGTGCGTCTGGTAGACCGGTAGTGAAAGGGAGATGGACGGATCAGGTAAGGACTGATGAGAATAAATGCATAGAATGTTTAGAATGCCTAAGACATTAAGTCCGCCTTTGTACTTTTGTGTTGCATAAAGTTTTAATAAATATATAAATGGTCACTGTCCACAATGTGGGGAATGGTAGTTTTTTTGCCCCACTTAAATGCAGATCCCGTAGGAATTTAGGGATAATAAGTAGCTTATATGTTCCTTTTAGAATCGGTTCAGCCGTTTCAGAGATTTCACCGGACAAATAGAAAGACGGACATTTTAGGTTTGTTTACGTTTTAGTACTGTGTAAATAACTATAATCATTTGAGAAAACAGTCTAAATTTAGAAATCACAGACATACACATTAATTTGTATTTGTATGTATAGATTACTAGCTTGTGCCAGCGGCTTCGCCCGCGTGGGAAGTTTTTCCCGTGTAAATCCCGATCCCGTGGGAATTTCGCAAAATCCTTTCTTAGCGGATGCCTACGTCATAACATCTACCTGCATGCCAAATTTCAGCTCGATCCGTCCAGTGGTTTGGGCTGTGCGTTGATAGGTCACTATGTCAGTCAGTCAGTCAGTCAGTCAGTCACCTTTGAGTTATATATATTTAGATAAGGAAGTTTGGATGTATGGTAGATGTTTCTAATGCTAAAAGACTCTGGATGTAGTGAATAGATTATAAGGAAGTTTGGATATATGGTAGATGTTTCTAATGCTAAAAGGCTCTGGGTGTAGTGAATTTGGTACCTACAAATATAGATTAAATTTTACAATAACAAATTCCACAAATTTTCCCAGGGAAATGTTCACATTTTCCCTACAGCTAGTGTAAATAATGTCAAAACAGAATATCCCTCTGAAGGTGAAGTTTGTCTAACTATTCTTAATCCTAAAAGTCATTATTATTGAAGCCTGCATATACCTGCCACTCCTTTCAATCTATACTGAAATGAAATATTTATTTTGTAAATTGGTTATTATGAATAACACTTTTACACGTCATGTTTTTTGCGTGTTATGTTTACCTAGATGAGGCCGGTGTTTCTTAACTGACTATTCTGAGAACACCGAAACAAACTCAACGGTCAACATCTCATTTAAAGTCCATACAATTTGTATTGGTCCAATCATATGAAAAACATGTAGGTTCATGGCTGTGGTGCTCTTTTGAGGAAATAAGCACACAAATTTGAGCAGACCTGTCCAGACAGTGCAAGCATTTGTCAGTTATCGTGTAGCCCAACTTCGAACTTAAGGATACTACTGATTAGTTATTAAATCGCGTTATGTCAATTGGTCCGGCCAAGTCCGAGTCAGACTCGCGCACGAAGGGTTCCGTACGGCATAAAAACGGCAAAAAAGTCATGTCTGTTCTATGCCCCCACTTAAATATTTGTTTGATTTTAATTTATTTATTTATTTTTAAAGTGAATTTAAGAAATATTCTGTGAATATTTCAAGCGTCTACCTGTTGCCGTCATCAATATCGAGCAAAAACGAGCAATAAGTCACGTTTGTTGTGTTGTATAGAAACCCCCTTAAATTTTTATTTTATTCTCTTTTTAGTATTTGCTGTTATAGCGGCAAACAGAAATACATCATCTGTGAGAATATCAACTGTCTAACTATCACGGTTCATGAGATACCGCCTAGAGTCCCGTTTTATCCTTTGGTTACGGGACCCTAAAATGAACTGTATCATACAGAGATTATGAAATCTATTATTTTTAAAAGAGTAGTTGTTTTGTGTCGTGGAGTTTCTTGCTGGTTCTACTCCATAGGAAACGATCAATTTCGAACCGTGCACTAACTTCTGACATTTTATAAGTACGCGTGTAGGCTTATGTGAAATCAAAATATTTTTGATTTTAGTGTCATTATAAATTCGAAAGTCTGTCTGTCTGTATCTGTTACTCTTTTACGGCTAAACCACAGCCCCAATTTGTATGAACTTTGGAATGGAAATAGTCGAAAACCCCAGGCAGGACAAACACAGGCTACTTTCTTTTCAAAAATCAAACCCTAGAGAGTTAAAATAGGGGATGAAAATTTGTATAAGGAAACTAAACCGCTTAACGGATTTAGATTAATTTTGGTTTGTTCCTCAAATGAAGGCAGTTGTCCCTCCGCCAGCGTCGGCTTATTTCTTGCTCAAGAAACGTACAATAAATATACTTTCTGTGTAAATAAAAGAGATGCATATATTAAAAGTCGATCGCTGACTGTTCACACTGCCGGCGAGTACTCGCTTCGCCAGTTCCGTCGCTGAGCGACAAGAGCTGTCAAAGATAATTAATACTCGCTCAGCGATCACTTGGCGGTCAGAACTCACGCTGTGAGACCAACCAGATGATAGCTCAGCGACTAAACTATCGGAACAACACACTCGCTGCTCGCTGCTCGCCAACTAGTTTTCAAATGCTTCTCTACACGCTACTCGTTCATCGTCAGCGTTCATTTACAATTACATTACCATTAAATACCCAATGGGGCCCGGCACAGCACTTCCTTTTACAGGTTATTCTATAACCTAGCTGGGAATGCAGCACCTCACCACCATTTTAGTTATTGTAGTACTTACTTAAATATGTATGTATGTAGTCTAAGTGTAAGATACTGTATAGTAAGTAAGCAAATAAATAAACTGCCGAACGCGGGTGAAACCGCAGTGCGCAGCTAGTAATTCTATATGGAATCAAGGTGAAATCCTAAATCCCATACCTAACAATATATTAGTACCATTTAAAATCAATGCCTACTTAGTCACGGTTTATTTTAAATTATTTCAAACCATTTACCTGTAAGCATTAATCATTTATTTATATTTTCAATATGTGTGGTTTATTTGTAAGTACTAATTTTGTTACTATGTGATTTAAGAAACATGTTTTTAAGTCTTAATAGGTAAGATCTTTTTTCTATAGATTATAAGATTCTTATTTCTATATATCTTTCTATGCTGATTAATCTCGGTGTTCAGAATGCATATTTTTAAATTAAACAAATAAAATAACGTGACAACCATCTGAGACTCCATTTTAAAATATTTTTAGTACTTTTTTTTATTACGAGTGAGCCCGCACTTGACCTCGATCACACCTGATGGTAAGTGTAAGATGAGGTCTACGATCGAACGAGCGAGCCCAGAAAACGCCTATTCACTCTTGCTTTAAAGGCTGACGGATCATAATTATGTGACAGGGAACACAGAAGCCGGCATAGAGTTCCACGCCTTGGCTGTGCGCACAATGAATATTGAAGAAAAGCGCTTAGTACGACAAGACGGTATATCAACGACCACGTGTGGATGGATGGATGAAGGGATTAGGTCGTGGAGCTCCTGCGCACACTCTCCGAAGTATAATCTGTAGAAGATAGACAGGCAAGCAACGTTTCGCCGGTGAGCCAGGCTATGAAACTTGCCTGCCAGAACCTCGTCACCTATGAGCCTTTTAGCTCTGCGTTCTATCGAGTCAAGTGCAGCTAGCTGGTATTTGGCTGAGCCATCCCACAAGTAACTGCAATACTCCATACAGGAACGGACCTGTGCTTTATATAAATTCAAAAGCTGTCCAGGTGTGAAGTATCGCCTCACTTTCTGTAGGATGCCCAGCTTTTTGGCTGCAGTCTGAGGTTTAGACTCAATGGTTGAGCCGAAGTTGAGGTTAGACGTCAACTCCATGCCCAAGAGCTCCAGGCGGTCGGTAATAGGTACAGATACACCTCTGAAAGTAGGGGAATATTCAAATTGGCTCCTTTTAGCGGAGAAAAGACAAGCCTGTGTTTTCAAAGCGTTGAATTTGACCAGATTGTCATCGACCCATTGGAAAACGAGATTTAAGGTCAAATTCGTTTCCCAATAGAAATAAAAAAAAGTCCGTAATAAAAAAAATAAAAAACGTAGTAACATCCGAATGCTTAACAGTAGTCACGGACTATTTGACTTCTGTAAATTTATCTTAAACCATTTTAGCTTATGCTAGAAGATCTCCAAGAAACATCTTCTGGGGGTCTTTATGTCAAGAGTGAATAGGTTAATTCTAGGTAAGCGAGCTTCATCTTCCACTGATGTGATATGAGACGGTGCTCAATGGGTCTGCGAATGGTGGCAGGGACCATCACCGGACACTGCTCACTAAACAAACACTACCACACTATAGGCATAACGGACAGTCCCCTGTGCAGGACATGCATGGAGCCAAACCTTCGGGTCATTGAATTCCCTTACAGACATCGTGAATATACCGAGAGACCTGATCTGCTTCTGGACGGAGGTTGGCTGGATGGGTGATGGCTGATATGACCCACGCACAATGGTCCCGTGCAGGGACTTAGTGCGGAAACCAAACCCAAAGAAGATAGTGGTCAAACTAATATAATATAGCCTAATAAAACCTTTCAAGTTAGGTTTAGTATTGTAGTAGCTTTTGGCCGCGACTTCGTCCGCGTGGAATAGTTACTTTGGGCTAACGTTAAATTTAACCCCAATTTTGAAGCATTCTTCATTGGCGCTCCGCTCCTATTGGCCTTAGCGTAATGATATATAACCTATAGCCTTTCTCTATAAATTGACTATTTAATTAAAAAATAATTTTTCAATTCGAACCAGTAGTTCCTGAGATTATCGCGTTCAAACAAACAAACAAACGCTTCAGCCTTATACCTATTATTAGTATAGATAGATATTGCCCTCGACTTCGTCCACGTTTCCGTCGGTTTTCGTAAAAAAAGTAGCCTATGTCCTTCCTCACGGTTCAGTGATTTTGATGTAACATACAGATTAACTTTCGTAATTTAGTAGGGAAATATAATATGTCAATCTATAATACTGTTGAAAAATATCACAACACTGAACCGTTCAATATTATTGTTAATAGCTGTGCCCGCGAATCCGTAAGCGTGTAACTCCTTGTGAGTTATTAAGTTAATGTATTGTTAATATTGTTTAGATCACGTTCACATGAGGCTTAAGTACCTATAGAACGACAATACTTCAGCGCAAAGCTTCCGGGTAAACTATGTTGAAAGTTGACCCGTCCGGCACGTGAACATAAAGATTTCTAGAACTGCTAACCCGGGAAAGAGCGACGTACAACTGACCATGCGAGAAACAACTGACACCGAGATCTACTCCAGCAACACGAAAAGTCTGCCCTTGAGCCTTATTAATTGTCATTGCATAACACACCGATACTGGGAATTGCGTTCTTTTAAATTGGAATGGAAAATTATTTGGTATTATGGGAATTCTGGGAATAAAGACGGTTTCTCCTGCACCGCAACCTGTTAAAATTTGAGCCTCGATTATATTTTGTTGCAACTGGGTTACTTTTAGCCAAGTTCCATTGCAAAGTTGTGGTGGTTTTAAATTTCGGAGCAGAATAATAAATAATCAGAAAGCTTCGAACTGCTAAGCTATCGGGAGTTACACGTGTTATTGTGAGTCAACCATAAAATATAGATATATGCTGTCGTGGGATATTTTTTATATAATTTTAAGGAGAACATTTCCGTCATAAATGATTTCTGTGTAGCTTTAACCATTAAGGTTGCACTCGCGACGGAAGCTTAAAAAATGGAGTAATTTCTCCCGTTTTGCCAACATTTCCCTTCACTGCTCAGCTCCTATTGATTGTATCGTGATGAAAAGTATACTATAACCAGCTCAGGAATATGAAAAATAATTGTACCAAGTTTCGTTAAAATCCGTCGAGTAGTTTTTGTTTCTATAACGGTTATACAGACAGACAGACAGACAGACAAAATTTTTACTGATTGCATTTTTGGCATCAGTATCGATCCATAATCACCCCCTGATAGTTATTTTGTAAATATATTTCATGTACAGAATTGACCTCTCTACAGATTTATTATAAGTATAGATAGGAGTGTATTTACTGACCTGTTCAGCTGCACTGCCCTCCTGTAGGTCAGACACGAAGATGCCTCGCCCCGCCTCCGTGTGACGACCTTCGATGATCATGATGCCCAGGCCTGAGGGACCCTGGAACCGTTTACATTGGGTACATTAGACATAGCATAAGATTTAGTATCAAATTCAGCAGCTAGAATGTTAAAAGAACGTTTGGGAATTCCACTCCTTAACTGCACAATGAAAGTAATTCGCAAAACGTATTGTGCGTATGAGTGGTAAAAAAACAGCTTTTTTTAAAGAGCAATGTCGGTATAATTTACATCACTAGCAATCTTGTTAACCCCTCAAACTAAGCTAAATATGCTTGTGTGTGTGTTTATGGCAATTATAGTGTAATGCGTGGGGTTTGAACCCGTGACCTCTTGATGACAAGTCAAATACCAGCCATTAGACTCAAGCCATAGCCGTTAGAGTCCTAATTCGGACAATTCCATCTGACTACAAAATTTAGTGAAATTGTAAGTAAGATTTTATTTGTTACTTACAAGTAGGTTAATAGATAGTTTTAATTACGAAATGATATTAATAAAAAATATTAAATAACTATTTAAATAATATAGGTAAGTACCTGTTATATGTATACAGAGTTTAAAACTTAGCAACAATAATAAGTAAAGTACCTTAAAACAGGTTTATTATGGTACGTTTTTATGGTACGATCCTTCATAGTCTTCTTGTTTTTAGTGATACCGCCCATGGTATCAACCTTTTTACTCGTTAAGTGCTTTGTTTATGTTTTGGTGTACAATAAATAGTATATCAACATTTTTCCCTATAGGTGAAGGCTGTGTCTCTGTATCTCACATTGCGACAACCGTTTCCTTTCCATTTAATCAAATTTACAATACATTCCTTAATCACCTTTTATCTTCTACAAACTTCATTATCTTTGAAAGTCATGAATGGGCCAGGAAAGAGGAATAGTCCTCTTTCCTGGCCCATTCATGACTTTCTGATAAGTTATTTCTTCTTCATAAGTTCTCCAATAGACTACACTTCTGTAGGTGTAAATTGTGTCAGTGAATTAACATGGGAAAAGTATAACCTGGCTTACTTTCTGCCAGCTCTGATAAGGCCACCCATTGTATGCCCTTTTTAGTTGTAAGTGCTTATTTGTTTCTGTTATGGTGTAGGTAAAATAAAGATATATAATTGGACAAAACTCCGTACCCAGGTTGGTCACAGCAAAGAAATCTGTTCAGGTGGAGATTTATTAATGACTCTGCCTTGGAGTATATATGTGGTTCTGCTCCACAAACCAAGGGATACTTAATTTCCTGTCCTGTGTGCCTGTCTGCTCACTAGAGGACTTGATGGAAGCTACCGACAGTGCCAAACATTTTTCAGACCGGGCAGATCAGAGCTATTTGCCATCAACACGCTAAGAAGAATGAAACTTCATTTTTTCAACAATTCTTTTTTTCATCAACTGCAGTACTCTGCTATTTACGTGTCCTAATCTTCTGCGATAGACAGAGAAATTCTTCTGTTGGTGCCGCCAAACCTTCTGTTCCTCTTTTGTTAAGTTTGTACACACTAATTTCCATCTCAGGCACTCCTATAATCTCAACATTCACTAACCATACACACAAATGTTTTGGGAATAGTTTCATTGTGTGTACAACTAAGGAGTGGAATTCTCTGCCGGTGTCTGTGTTTCCTGATAGCTATAACCTAGGAGTCTTTAGGTGAATAGGCAAGCGTGCTTTATCTTGGACGACATCATCGCTTAACGTCAGATGAGATTGTGGTCAAACGCAAGCCTATCAACTATAGAAGAATTAAAAAAAAACTCTCCTTTAATATAACTTTGATTTAATTGCTTTTTTCAGGGTGAAACTCATCAAATAACTCCTCCTGGTGGAACCTAAGGGAGTGTCCCTGACTTCAACTGACTGTTAGTGGCTATCCATGGGACTTCTTCACATCACTCTTCACAGTCAGTGAATATCATTAGAGCCCAAAATACAAAACCTATAGACACCGATTACCGAAATTAATGTAATTTTTCACTTTGCAGTGTTTTTTCTTGACTCTTCACTTCTACTGACTAAAAACCTTATTCTGTTACTACAGTTGCTTTTGCGTTCCGGGCCTCGATATCTCGTTAAAACATTCCCGCAATTGATTTCAAAAGCTGCTTTATACATACTGACACACAAGTTCGTGTTTAGATTTAGAATGCACAGAACATATCTCACTATAATAACACACTGATACTTGTTTCTCATCTGTGTGTACACCGATACGACACTGGCAGACATTTGATTCGCCATTATGATCAAAGAAAATATTGTACACTACGTTTAAATTGATTTCTTTCGTTTTTCCACTAATTGCACATTGCTAGCGGTCATATTAGAGATGGCGACCAAATCCACATGCCGATCATCATCGCTGAACCATTAAAAACTGCAGTACTAATACTAAAAGTTAAAACTTGTTTTTTTATCTCTATACAGTATGTTAACTAACAGAGGGCGTTCCCGTTAACCCGCAATAGTATAGCATCCATACATGCTAAAAAAATAATACCATTCGAAAACAAAATGTTTTGTTTTAATATTAAAATATTCACTAAAAATGTTAAATTGATACGTAAAAGAAACACTCTGTACACGCGTACTTAAAGGACGGCAACGTCGCAATTTATTTATGAATGATGGGCCGCGTGTGCGGCGATCTAATTGATGTGCTTATACTATTGCGGGTTAACGGGAACGCCCTCTGTTAGTTTTTTTTTTATTACTGATGGGCCCACTCTTTCCCTCGATCTCGCCTGATGGTAAGCGATAGATGAGGTCTAAGATGGGACGAGCGAGCCCAGAAGATGCCTATTTACTCGTGCTTTAAAGGCTGAAAGGTCATACATAAGTTAACATACTGTATACCGGTTTTTGTAACCTAAATCTGTTTGTTTACAATTACATCGGTAATAGGTTAATGACATTTCCGCTTCATTTTTGCCAACATCAGAACTCATGTATAGTGATGTAATGTAAGACTTTTAATAGAAATAGCGATTCATTCCGAAAATAATCGATTAAAAATTTGATTCGAATTGAAGTCTGATAAATAACATAAAATGAACAATCGGTTTTCCAGAAATCAATTTGTAATACAAATACAAACGCAGTCATGGAAAATCGATTATTATTGTTGCCATTACATCTGCAATAATAATCGATCTTTTATCATTTTGAATTATGAATTTTCAGTTGTCTTTACGAAGCACGGATGACTAAACAAACTTTTGGTTCTAACATCGTTTTAATTTTTCTCTCATCTCGTCTTAAGTCATTATTCCTGTATAAACTTTTTACTAATTTTATTTAATCTTTTAATATGACCATGATTATATTAAGTCAGACAAGATAGGAAAGTCACAAAACAAACTGAAAATGACTGGAAAAGCTACTGGTCCATGAAGGAGCTTATGAAAGGAAGCCTTCCTTTATTACGTACGCTCAAAATCACGGACATGTGCATTATGTCTATTTTGAACTATTGGACCCAGACTTGATCTTTGAAAAAAAGTCAAAAGTCCAAAATCAAGGTCTGCCAACTCGCAATGGAGCGCAGCATCCTTGGCGTCAAGTTAACCAATCACATACGCAACACCATACTGCGCTCCAAGACACAAATTGCTATTGTTGTGAAAGAGGCCGCTAAGTTGAAGTCTGCCCGGATTGGCCACGTCTGCCATATACCCAATGAGTTGTGGGCCAAAATCACCACTTTCTCTGACACAGCTGGAAGGCGTCGCGGTAGACCTCGTAGGAGATGGTAGGACCAGCTGGACCAAACTAACAAAGAGTGGTTTATTTTGGCCCTTGACAGAACCACCTGGTAACCATGGGGAGAGGCCAGCAGTGGGATGATGCAGGCTAACAGTATCAGTATCCGTGCTTTAAGGAGAAAATATACCATGTCTTTACATATAATTGGGGAGAATATTGAACTAAATGTAACTAAGTATGTATTTATAATCGTATCAAAAATAAAAACTCGATTCAGCAGTGTTAATGATGCACTAAGTCGATTCAGTACGGGAAATCAAACCTTCTCTAATCAATCTCAGATGGCCATATCTGCTAATATCCACAGATAATAAATTGCTTGCTTGCTACTAATTAGTAACGGTAGACCGAAAATTATTGCGCTTGTTTATTTTCATACATGGTTCGTCAACATTTAGTGCGATTCGGAGATTACAATAAAAATAGGAACATCAATGACCTGTATCTGTCAAATGTCACTGGAAAAGTACGGCTTACAAATTAAACTTATTTGTAAACTAATAACGGTTTATGTTTCATTGTTTAACAGAGTCTATCAAATTACGGTTTATGTTTCATTGTTTAACAGAGTCTATCAAATTAATATTAAATTATTTAACGTCGTAATTATTATTTTTAAACCATACTTTTTCCTTCTCTCGTCTTATTTTACTAATTCGCCTGAATGAAAAGAAGATGCATGGCGCAAAGGCCCAGAATCCATGGCAAAATGATTAGATTTTTATTTCTTTGATAGGATCTCGTTTGACCGCCAAAATAAAGAAAGAGGACTAATTTTTTACGCTTAATATTCGTAAATAAATAATTTAATAAATTCTTGTTTTACTCACTCTACCCAATTGGTTCGGTTGACAGCTAGACGTCACAATATATGGTGCTTAGTCCATCCTATTCACAATTAAATCGTACTTCTAACTTATAACGTCTCTACTGTTTTCTGGATGGGAAAATCATCGAATGACTTCTCACGCTCTGGGTTAAGCGGAAGGGTGTGTCAGACTTCTACTGATATTTCGGCACTGTTGCAAGCGCCACGATCATGGATGAACTGAAGTAATTGCGGGTGGAAGTTTATGAGCAGACGAATCGGTCTACCCTCTTTCTCGTTCGTTTTTTTGTGATACACATGTACTATCGGCCAAAGATACGCATACTCACTTAAGAAAATATTTCTGTGGAAGCGCAGCTAGTGACAAACCACATCCCTTCCTGGCTTCGCCCAATTAGAGACAATATGCATTTTGTGAGTACAGGGCGTATAACATTATATTAATACTTACTATTACGAACACTACTAAAATACGCTTCGTGCATCCTATTGGTCAAAATACATGCATTAGGCGATCGAGTTGTGAGCCGCGCTATGCGATTATAGGCTTAAAGGTGAGCATGCGGAAGATTGGTCGATAGTACACATCCCGTTTTAAGTTCTAATGATAGTGTGACACTGTTAGTGACCATGTTAGCTTAAAACTTATAAAAGCCTTAAGTTGTCTAGTGTGACCCTAGGCCACCACTGCCCAATTTCTGTATCTCTGTGTACTTATACTAAATTCAAATAATTATAGTAATTCTTACTTTTTTGATAGTTATGTCCCTTACTCCTTTGTAGCCAGCGAATCGGTCCTCCGATGACTGAAACAAATAATGACAGGTATTAATTAACAAGTTTATATACTTATGGGTTTGCCTAGTAGTACGAAGTAAATACAACATGTAACAGAATAAACGCAATTCCTGAAATTATTTGGTTCAGATTCAGCTTCTGAATCGATTTCCGTCATAAAAAATAGGTGTATAATTTTGAAAATCCTTCATTTAACTTAAAATGGAAACACAGTATCATGACAAATTAATACAATCCTTAATTCATGGAAATGCGCTCGTGTGCGTGTCGGCCGCTTACATTGCATGGGGATATTGTATGACGCTAAAACGTTTTGCGTTTAGTAAGGACAACTTATTTTATAAAAAATGTCTAGGTTTGGTTTCAATTTATTTAGTTACGGATGTTGTTTTAGACTTACAATTTAATATTCTAATTGGAGTGGAAGGCGAATACGCTAGCTAATGGGCTATAGGTACCTATATCAAAAAGTAGGTAAAGTGTTAATGAAGCACTGTCCATGTTTGAACAATTGTGATACAAATACTTAATTTTTATCATAGATATGTTAGTTTAGTTCAGCACTTACGCTTTTTCCTAGCTCCGGGTTTACTTTTTAAATATTACTTTTAATAAAACGGAAGTAAAAGGGGACATAAATTACTGTATATCTATACTGAACAAAACTATATCTAAGCTCTTTTTTTTGAACAAGTTTGCTTCGATTAGTAATAAAAGCTTTATTAGTGATCGAAGCAAGTTTGTCTTGTGTAATGCTCTTAAACCGTCATGTAGATTGTGATAGTATTATAAAGAGATAAAATATGTTTGTAAGCTTATATGTAGGAGCTAATCTTTCAATCTCAAAATTATTTTCATTGGTAGTAAGGTGCATTATTTGTGAGTGCTATAAGGCTATAAATTACTTCAAAACTCACACAGACTAAATGCTAGTATGGTATAAATATATGTAATTATGTGTATAAAATTTATAACTTTGGCCCACTATAGGAATTTCTGCTGTATCGAACAAATTTACATTCATATGGACAAACACCCAGACACGAAATATCTACAGCCATTCCCTCAGCCACTGTGTATATCAACTGTTTCATAATATGTATTTTTTAAAAGAAATATAAATAACAAGTTAAGAAAATGAATAATCATTACAAAAAAAATTGTCTCAGGAAATAAAATAACGTACGGATATGGTGGTTTGAAAATTATGAGATGTATGCGAAAATCTAGGCTGGAGATACATAATCATATCTACTAAACTAAAAATCGTACTAAACCTTTTGGGAATACTTTCATTGTGCGTACGGCTGAGTGGAATTCCCTGCCGGAGTCTGTGTTTCCCGATAGCTATAACCTAGGAGTCTTTAAGTCAAGAGTGAATAGGTTAATTTTAGGTAATCGTGCTCCATCTTCGACTACATTATCATTTACCATCACGTGAGATGGTGATCAAACGCGAGCTTATTATCAATAAGAAAAATAAACTGGCCAAATAGGGTATCCTTGCGGATGCAATACCAGTGTGAAGCCGCTGTACAAAATATACTTCTTGTCATGTCCATCGTGTACGGCCACTTACATCTTGCAGGATCTGAACGAGGTCAATACAAGAGCTGTTCAGGTAGCTGCACACTAGCCCAAAGAGGTTTGAGCATCGACTCGAAAAGAAGAAGAAGAATTTCGACTAGAATCCCGAGACCCAAAATCTAAAATATGTTAAGATATACTTATTTTTTTTTTTAACTGAGTGTTAATTTGCTAGTTTACGTGACACGTGGTTATCATTTCTACTAACAATGCTGGTTAACCCGTAATTGGCAACTGTGTAAGCCCCAAAACGATGTGTTACCCAGTCTTCAAGTCAAGAGTGAATAGGTTACTTCTAGGCAAGCGTGCTCCATATTCAACCACATCATTACTTACCATCAGGTGAGATGGTGGTCAAACGCAAATCAATAATTTTTTTTTTATTATTTTTACACGAACAGCTGTAGGTTAAACTTTTTAAAATAAATAAGTAATAAAAATAACAGCAACTTTTTAGACTTCACAACAATTACTTTAAAGATATAATAAGCTTAATAATCACCTAATACACACATCAAAAGTGTCTAGGGATCAACATATATTTTTGCAATAACTTTTCTCCTGATTGATATTAATTAAAATTTTCTTTAAGGATTCATCAAATAAAGTGTTTTCGTTTGTCACCGTAACGATAAACCAAGTCACCTTTGCATTAATAAAGAAATTTTCCATTTTCCTAATAAAGGGATTTTTGACATTTGAACCACTAACATTAAAGTTCGAAAAAAAGACTGAAATAACAGTTTTCTTTAAAATTTTATTGGGTAACTTAAACAATTAATAATCCGTGTTTCTACCGCGAACACTAACAACACAAGAACATCGGTTTGGCATACTCAAAATGAGTTCATCCAAATCACGCTGTGGAATGGCCGCCCATGTTCGTTGCAACAACAAAAAAAGGTCTTCTTGCGACTGGATACCCTCCATATTCGGCAGAGCTCTTCTCTGTAGCATATCCCATGCATGCTCAATCGGGTTCAAGTCTGGCGACTGAGCAGGCCAGAGCAGGACATTGATGTTAGCTGCGGCGAGAGTCTGTCTTACAACTCTTGCGGTGTGCGGTCGTGCATTATCATGCATTAACTGAAATAAGGGACCGATTTGCACTTGTAGAGGAACGATGACGTCTGATACAATCGTCTCAGCATAAATTTGAGCGTTGAGGTTGCCTCTGATCCAAATCAACTCAGTTCTTCCGCCGATCCAAATACCCGCCCATACCATGATGGTTCCACCACTATAAGGATGGACTTCCTGGCAGGATTTTAATCGCTGTTGGCGTCCAGGGGTTCTCCAGTGTCGTATACGTCTTGTATCCGGTCTCATACCAAAACGAGACTCATCAGAAAAGCACACGAAACGCCATTGTTCTTCTGCCCAATTTCTGTGTTCAAGAGCCCATTGATATCGAATCCTACGATTGTGCATTGCTATAGGTGGTACCCGTAGCGGTCTTCGGGAATGAAGGTTCACTTCATGCAAGCGGTTTCTGACTGTTTGGTCGCTAATTAAGTTCCCTGAAGAGTGATGAAGCCTCACGGCTAACATCATGGCGGTTATTGTTGGAGCTCTTCGAGTTAAGATTTGAATGTATCGGTCTTGTCTCCGTGTGGTGCAGCGATACCGTCCTCCATGGCGCTCAGCCACGGTACCAGTGCTTCGGTAACGTGTCCAAAGTCGACTGATAACACTATGACTTGTATTCAGAGCTAAAGCCACAGTACGTTGCCGGGAACCAGCTTCTATCATTCCCACGGCTCTGAGCATTTCTTCCCTGCTTAAATGACGTCGCCGCTCCATAATAACGTTGGTTTTAATCAGTAGTAGGGAAACAGTAGCACTAATAATGTCTTCAATGCGGTGTATGTTTTTATAGGGAAAATATTGACAGCTGATTTTCATCTTTTACTCGAATTTGATTAACAGTTCCTGTTTCAAGTTATGAAATGCACCAAAAAGGATCCATATAAATTTATAAAATCATAAATTTATTACAAAGCCACATCTCAATCTCAAGAAATCCGCGTAAAAATGCTTGATCCCTAGACACTTTTGATGTGTGTATTATGTGATCACCTCACCACCAAGAGTATTGTGTTACCCAGCTTCTGGGTTATCGGGTTCCAATAGGCGGTCGTTCCATGTAAAACACATACTCAGCTACATCTAGTTAGACTAAGCAAATGCGGTTGATTTTAGCCACGAGCTCTTCTTAACATTTCCCAAAAAATTGTTATTTTGAATAAGGTCACTCATTCTCTGTATAGGATACGATTGTAAAACTTTACAAGCAGCTGTTCCTAACTGATAAAACATATCACGAACTAATGAAGGAATCTCGGCCTTTCACATAAATTACGCATAAATAATGTTTTTATTCACACGTTTATATAACACGGCGTGTGAGTCATGCGCTGAATGAGAAGTCAGAAGTTTCAGTACACGCGGTGCGTGATAGTCATTTAAAGGAACATAAGTATGGGTTTAGAGGAAATAAACAAAATGCATCAAAATTGTTTAAACGGCTTAGATTTCTTACACAAATTTTCATTCAACCCTCTTGGGGATAATTTTTGAAAAAAAGTAGCGTTTGTTTGACTCTGGGTTTTAAACTATTTTCGTTCCAAATTTCATCCAAATCGGTGCTGCAGCTTAGGTATGAAAGCGTAACAGACAGACATTATTTCGCATTTATAATACTAGTATGGGTTATTTATAAGTATAATATTTCTAATTGATTTATGTAACAAATTTCAAGTGCCTACAGCTAAGAATCAATGTCTATGTTTCCTAATAGCAATAATTGTACTGAAGCGTGCTTCATCTTCGAACACACCATCGTTTACCATGAGGTGAGATGGCGGTCAAACCCAACACTATTATCAATTAAAAGAAAAATAGAAATAATAAAGTTTAAAAAAAATAATTAACAAAATTAATTCTTTAGACTTTATTGTACCTATTTCAAGTCTAATGTTATCCGGTGGTACTTCTGATATATTCTCTATCAACGAGGCAGTGCGTTCAGTTCCGGGTTATATTCCCGGCGCGGGAAAACATAGTTTTTTTTTTTATAAAACGGCTGTGTTTGCGGTATATTAGGGTACCATCAGTTATGAATTGTAACATTGTAGAGAATGCCAAGGTTACAGACTGAGATTGTTATATCAAAAACGTTGAGAAAAGATATATTTTGGCAGATACGAATTGATCGGCAGATGATACATCGTTGTTTTATCTTTAACAACGCTATTACTTTGGTCCGATATCTGATTTGCAAATATAGTGGCGTATAGAGATGGACCCGATATAAATTCAGCGAGGGCCAGATCCCCACGGGACCAAGTGGTATATTTATATGTTTACTTATATACAAACGCTCTTATAATGTAATTAGTTATTTTTCATTTAAAGAGCGTCTTGAACTGAAATCTTACTTTAACTTATTTATTTATTTTATACTTTATTGTACACATTACAATATTTCATTGGATACAAAAATTAAAACTAGTGTCAGTGTGTACTTACATTAATTAAAGATTATACTTTACTAAATTATCCTTATATAGGTACCTAAGACAAGGATTCCCGACGCGTCTGTCTGTCTGTATGTTCACGATAAACTCAGTTCAATTTCTGAACAGATTCCAAGGCAGTTTTGACGCACTAATGCATAGAGTGATTCGTGAGGAAGGTTTTAGTTTATAATGTATAGAGGTTTTGTGTGAATTATCAGAATGAGAACGCGTGAAACCAGGCCGGATCGCTAGGAGGGATATTGATGTGATCATGGCCATCTTGGACCAGGGACCCCTTTGGGGGACTGTGGTATTTTATTTTTTGTAAAAATAGGAGAGCAAGTGCTGTTAAGATACATATATCATTTACTAGCTTCGCGACTTCGTTTATATAGGTGAGTAAGGGTGTGATACGTGATTTCGAAAATGAAGCACCGAAGAATACGTCCCCGTAAGTTCACGAATACGAAGCCTGCACCGAGTAAAATAACTCGAAACGGTCTTCACAACTAAAGGAATATAACCTATAATAGTACTTTAATTACCATACAAAAATATGTAATGAACACTAGAATAAATGTGTTAGCAAACATAGTTGGCAAAATTTAAAAATATTTTATAGTTTATTAAACAAAAATACATAAAGTTGGACAAAAATCCTTACAAAACATGCTCGTGCGTCGCTGAATTTTGATAGTAAACTGTTGAATTTTTTCATAAACTTCAATTCATATTATTCTCTAATTATCATACTATCATTTACAGCTTTAACATTTCAAAAATGTCGCTTGGTTGTTTTAATTTTAATTTTTTCTTCTAATTTGCGCACTATTTTGAACCATACGCAACGTACACCGGTCGAAAATTCAGTCGTCCACGGGAGCTCAGAGAGGGGTCACGTCTCATCGTGGAGCGTTTCGCCGGTAACGATAATTCGCGATCTATTGTGTACGTATGTATTGCAGCAATCCGTTGAATAACATAAGTCATATTTTTTGTTTTTTTGAGTACGATTTATTATGCATACCCAACAATTACTTTTTATTGTTCAATATATATTTCTTTAACATTTTTTTTTTTAATATTTGTTTTATTATGGCAAAATGTAAAAAAAAATATTATTAGAAGAAAGTTAGCGCAAATTTTCGAAAAAAAAGCCATTCTCATAAAAAGTACGTATTTCTATTTTGTGATGTTATTATTGCTTTTTAACCGACTTCAAAAAAAAGGAGAAGGTTCTCAGTTCGTCTTATACTTTTTTTTATGTATGTAACCTCAAACTCGAAGACGGCTGGACCGATTTGGATTTTTTTTTTCGTTTGAAAGGGTATACTTTCTAGTTGGTTCCATTGTTATGAAATTAGGATCTGATGATGGGATCCTGGAGAAAGCGAGGGAACTCTTTAAATATTATAGGCACACCTATAGCGTTTTGGGTATTTCTAATAGTACCTTGTGCAGTTGCTCCCGAAAAGCACCATTTGAGGAAGTGAAAGTGATGATGAAGACTTTTTTCAAACATTCGATATGGGTATCGTGTAAAGGGTTTTTAGGGGTGGTGATTGCAAATCTGGAATTTATTTTTAAATTCAAGATGGCGTATGCAACTTTTTCTCACAAATTCGACATGGGTACCGTGTAATGGGTTTTTGGGGGTGGTGATTGCAAATCTGACATTCATTTTAAAATCCAAGATGGCTGATGCAACTTTTTCTCAAACATTCGATATGGGTATCGTGTAATGGGTTTTTGCGGGTGGTGATTGCAAATCTGGCATTTATTTTAAAATCCAAGATGGCGGATGCAACTTTTTCTCAAACATTAGATATAGGTATCGTGTAATGGGTTTTTGGGGGTGGTGATTGCAAATCTGGCATTCATTTTAAAATCCAAGATGGCGGATGCAACTTTTTCTCAAACATTCGATATGGGTATCGTGTAATGGGTTTTTGGGGGTGGCGATTGCAAATCTGGCATTCATTTTAAAATCCAAGATGGCGGATGCAACTTTTTCTCAAACATTTGATATGGGTACCGTGTAATGGGTTTTTGGGGGTGGTGATTGCAAAACTGGCATTCATTTTAAAATCCAAGATGGCGGATGCTACTTTTTCTCAAACATTCGATATGGGTATCGTGTAATGGTTTTTTGGGGGTGGTGATTGCAAATCTGGCATTCATTTTAAAATCCAAGATGGCGGATGCAACTTTTTCTCACACATTCGATATGGGTATCGTGTAATGGGTTTTTGGGGGTGGTGATTGCAAATCTGGCTTTCATTTTGAAATCCAATTTAAAACACATACGATATCCATATTGAATGTTGGATAATTCAAACAAACATTCAATATGGATATCGTGTGTGTCTACTAAGTTAAATACACTGATAACCTTTAAGGGTTTATTGCTAAGTATAATTAACAAAGTAACGTAAGGGCTAAAATTATCGCTAAATGATGAAAATGAGTGCACCCGGTTGCTGTTCGAAATACACTAAGCTCGCGGCGAACTTAGTGCGACCGCATTATATCGCTTGCTGAACAAACGTGGTCGATTGCAAAATATTGCATCAAACATCGTGTAATAGGTTTTTGGGCATACCGATTGCAATCCTGACATTCATTTTAGAATTTACGACGAAAGTTCATTGGCTACTTTGTTAGCTTACAATTTACACTGGGTTATTGACAATTTAACTGATCCTAGGTTAAGTGACTATTCAGTATTATCTAGGGTATCTAATAATACTGAAATTAATTGTTTAAACCCTTAGATGTGACAAAGGAGAGTTATAATAACACAATTTTACTATATCATCACAATATAAATCGTTTCTCCGGCAAAATATTAGATGAGGAAATGTTAATAGATAAATATGATATAGATATCTTATGTTTTTGTGAAACCTAGCTAAAACCAGATAGAATGTTGTTTAAAATTAATATTTTTCTGTTACTAGTGCATACAACAGGTCCTCAGTAGGAAGTGGTACTTTAATATTACGTAGTAATTCTCTTAGATATAAGGAACAAAAATATATCACCGCTTGCTCTGTTGATTGCTTGTGTGAGGTAGCATGTACAGAAGTTGAAGGCCAAACTTTCTTAAGTGTTTATAGACCACCAGCATCAAACTTGTCATCATTCTTAATGATAATGGGAGAAATTTTAAGTACCTAAGCTTATAAGAGATAACAAATTAGTTTTCGTTTGTGGTCACCTAAATATTGATTTGTTAGTAAATTCACCTGAACACTGCAAGCTTACTTCATTGTTTGGTTCATTTAACTTAAAATGCACATACAAGGAAGCAACAAGAATAACAGCAACATCAGCTCAATGCATAGATAATATTTATACTAATAGTGCCATAAAATACTCGTCTCAAATTAGTGGAGTTAGGTCTGACCATACAGGTCAACTAGTATCCTTTGAGTTGGTTAAAAAGCGGCAATTAAATAAGACTATTAAGTTTAGACCACTAACTAAAAAGAAATTAATGTTTTTAATGATAACATGTTAAGTAATCTTTCAATGGCCAATTTTGACTCCCATGACCCCAATGAAAATTACAGGATATTATTTTCTTCACTATGCCACGAATTTAGTAAGGCATGTCCAGTTAAAAAATTTCAAATGAGTAATAAATCTAAATTTAATGAATGGGCCACTGCTGGAATAAGAATAAGCTGAGACAATTTATACAACTTATACCATGAAAAATCATTGCCTTCCGATGAAGCCTTCCATAATTATGTAAGAAACTACTCAAAGATTTTTAAAAGAGTATGCGCCCTAAGCTAAATCTAAATCAGAAAGTAATAAAATTAGCATTTCTAACAATATAATAAAAACTGTGTTGTGTAATAAAAACTGGAAACACAAACCAACAGGGTTAGAATGATTTGACTTTGAACATCGATGATCAGGTCATCTCAGATAAGTCAAAAGTGGCTGAGAAGTTGGAAAATTACTTTACCAATATTCCAGTAGAGGTTACTAAATCTCTACATTCTTCGCCATTATTAGCAGAATCTTTTTTAAAGGAAAACTTCAATAAGGATCTACCAACATTTTCATTTAAGCCCATTTCTATTGATGTAATTAAAAACCATTCCAAAGTCATAACATAACAAACACTGATGACTTATGGAGTGCATCTGTTAGGGTTCTTGGTAATATTATTGACTCAATTGCTGCTATCCTAACAGGCACATTTAATTGATGTATAGACAGCGGTAATTTTCCCGATTTAATGAAACATAGTAAAGTAGTACTAATTTTTAAGTCGGGTTGTAAGAGTGATCCCTCTAACTATAGACCGATATATGTGCTTCCAGCATTAAGCAAAATATACGAAAAAATCATGCTGGACCAGATGCTATCATATTTTAACTCAAATGGAATTCTGCATAGTCGGCAGTTTGGTTTCACGAAAGGTAGGTCAACAACAGACGCAGGAGTAGCGCTCATCCGTCACATTCTGGAATCTTGGGAGAAACCTCAGGATGCAATTGGCGTATTTTGTGACCTCTCCAAAGCTTTTGATTGCGTTGACCACAAAACACTGATCTGTAAATTACACCATTACGGAGTTCGTGGATTCGTGTTCTGCTGACCTTGTTCTTTCATATTTATCAAACAGGCAACAAAAAGTTACTGTTAATGGAGCGACATCTGCAGGATCCCTAGCCAAGATGAGTGCTCCGCAAGGTTCAATTCTTGGCCCTTTCCTTTTTATAGTGTATATCAATGACAATGATGACCAACTTATCGGATATTTTTTATTTGTAATTCCATTGTGCTGTATTAATTGGTCTATACGACAGTATAGACCAAAGTTTTAAATATAATTAAGCATATCTTAGAACTGGAAACATATCTTACAACTATATAATAATATAGGTTATCCATCAGAATTCAGACAGGCTGTAATTTATAATCATATTGTGGGAAGTACTAATTTCACACGGGTTCCCGTTAGTATATGCTTAAAATAGACTTATGGTCTCATGGTGCGTGGTGCACGCTACTGGCATGATTGCCTATGTTATCTCTTAAAAAATAGTAGTAGAGATACCTACTACTGTTTCTTGTGATTTTTTTTTTATTTTTGGCTCGCGTTTGAATTTTAAGAAAAAAATTAATTAAAACTCAAAATGTTTTATTTCACATAGGCCTACATGGGCACTTATAAAGCGTCAACAGTTTGGCGCAGGGCACGGTTCGAAATTGGTTGTTTTCTATGGAGAAGATCCGGCAAGAAACTCCACAGTTACTCTTTTAGAATATCATTCTTACAATGTATCTATAATACAGGTTAATTAGGTATGAGAGGACATTAAAGCCTGTCTGAATTCTGATGGATAACCTATATTATTGTATAGTTGTAAGATATGTTTCCAGTTTTAAGATATGCTTAATTATATTGAAAACTTTGGTCATTACAAGATATTTTCTAAATTTAAACCCACGACCTACGTCATTTAAATTTAAAAGTCAATTATCTGAAATTAAGTATTTCAAATGGCGGGAGACTTTGTTAAACATAAAAAACTTTTTTGCAAAAAATAAAACCGACTTCCATATCAAAACACTACAAAGCCAAAAATAATTTTAATTTCGGTAGTCGGTGTTATTGGTTTTGTATTTTCTTTTTTTTTCACACCGCCTTCCGAAATTAAAATTATTTTTGGCTTTGTAGTGTTTTGATATGGAAGTCGGTTTTATTTTTTGCAAAAAAGTTTTTATTTTCGCGCTTTTTAGTGGGTCAGTGAATTTTCCAAATCGATTCGTAAATGACGGAGTTATGCGCGAACAAAAAACGCAATGCACAGTAAACGAAAAGATCATCAAGGTAAATTATTTTTTTCGACTTTTTTTGATTTTTCAGAAACGGCTCGTCCGATTTCGATAAAATTTTCATGGGACCATTTGGGAAGTATACCCTTTCCAACAAAAAAAGAATTTTTCAAATCGGTTGGCAAGCGACGGAGTTATGCGTGGACAAACATAAAAAAAAAAAAAAAAAAAAAAAAATAAATACAAACATCCGAATTGAGAACCTCCTCCTTTTTTAGAAGTCGGTTAAAAAACACAGTGATACGACGTCAATGTGGAGCTATTTTTTAGTTGCGAAGGATAGGAATAGTGCCAAATGTAACCGATGCTCAGCCATTCTCAAGACTTTGGATGGATCGACTAAGGGATTACATACACATTTGTCATCAAAACATAACATCAAGCTTATATCAGCTTCAACAAGTCTAGATTCTGATAATCTGAACACAGCACCGCCGCCAGCCAAGCGAAAGTTAAATGATTATTTTACTAAAAGTGCCGACGATAGCCTCGATGATGTTTTGGCAAGAATGATTGCATTAGATGGATTTCCATTCAGTATATTCATAACTTCAGATGATTCGAGAAAATTTGTCTTTGCAAAATACACGGATTTACCAAAGTCAGCCGTCGCCATTCAAAAACGTGTCATGAATTACAGTGAAAATATCAGAAAGCAAGTAACTGCAGAATTGAAACATTTGAAAAGTGCAGGTGAAAGATTTAGTCTTTCTTTCGACAAGTGGACTTCAACATCCAATAAACCATACATGGCTGTCAACGTTCATTCATATAAAAAAAAAATTGGAATTTAGGACTTGTTCCTATTTATGGAAGTATGAAAGTATGGCTGAAAATTGTCTTCGTATATTGAAAGAGCGTCTATTTGATATTTCCCTGGATACTGGCTTTATGAAAAACATAATTATTTGCAAGACAGCTCTACCTCAGATGATACTATAAATGAACCACCTGTGGCCGTTGATCATATGGACGACATCCATGATGATGAACATTTAGAAGACTTAGACAGTCCAGAATCAGACTTAATCTTAATGTCACAAAATGACCTTGCGCTATAACACATACCAGAGTTAACACAAGATGAAAACATTAATGAGCTGATAAAGAAAATCCGCAAAGTTGTAGAGTGTATTTCAAAAGATCACCATTGAAAAATGAAACAGTACTTCAAAAATAAATGAAAATTGAACATGGAAAAGAGCTGTCACTTCTTTTGGACTGTAAAACCAGGTGGAATAGTCTTTTAATAATGCTGGAGCGATTTTATCTTTTAAAAACCTTCATTCAAAAAGCTCTTATAGATCTCAATCATCCAATTCGTTTGGAAGAAGTTGATTTTGAATTGGTCAATAAAATTGTTGATGTGCTGACCCCAATTAAATTGACAGTAGAAGCAATCTGTCGGTGAGATGCTAATTTATGCACAGCTGATTCCGCTTTGAAATTTTTTATAAAACAGCTATCTAGCATAATCATTTTTTGGCAAATGCTGACACTTGCCAAAAAATGAAAACATCCTTAGTGGAACGTATGAAGCAACGACGAAGTGATGATTTGACTGGTGTGTTGAATTAATTACAAAATCCATGAAAAGATGATGAAAATCAGTTATTATCGGATTTGGAATGGCATGACTTATTGCCAGTTTCTACACAGGCTTTAGTTTAGAATCAAATAAAGTTTATTGTTAAAAAACTTAAAAGTCGAGATGACACGGAAGAAGAAGAAGGAAGATCAGGATCACAAACAGATGATGAGTTAAGGCCACAAACTTCCCAATCTCAACCCCAATTGACACTAAAGGAAAAGTTATAGCTGGAAATTGATAAGAGTATGAAAGCCCCAGATCGTGAAGTACAAATACAAAATTAATCGGGGTTGGCAAAATATAGTATTAGACGTGAAATA
The DNA here is from genome assembly GCA_943138885.2 of Tholera decimalis. Taxonomy (NCBI): domain Eukaryota; kingdom Metazoa; phylum Arthropoda; class Insecta; order Lepidoptera; family Noctuidae; genus Tholera; species Tholera decimalis. The sequence continues at coordinate 38,733,010 of OW964573.2, read as the reverse complement.
AGCCCGTTTGAAAATGGAGGAATTAGTGGATATCACTTAGAAACAGCATATAAGTATCTATTGTTTATTCCTCCAACCAGTGTAAAACCTAAACGAACGTTTTCAGCTGCTGCTTATGTTGGTAATAAACGAAGCAGGCTTGGAAGTCAAACCTTGCATGCATTGATATTTCTACGATTGTATTTTCAAAATTCGAAATAAGTTTTATTGTCTTTTTATTTCTTACAAAGTATAGTATCTTTTTGTCATTTTTCTTTTCTTACTATACTGTGATATGTGTAGTGTACCAAAATTAAAAATATATATTTTAAGAAATTACTCGTTTTTTAGAGTTCAGTTGCCGAATGGCAAAAAACGGAACCCTTATAGTTTCGTCATGTCTGTCCGTCTGTCTGTCTGTCTGTCTGTCCGTCCGTCCGTATGTCACAGCTATTTTATTCCAAAACTATTAAGACTATACATGTGAAACTTGGTAAGTAGATGTATTCTATGAAACGCTTTCCGATATTGAGAAAAAAATTAAAAATCATTTAAAATAAAGGAACATACTACTACCCCATACATGGAACTAAAACTGAAAATATATTTTTTTTTCATGAAACCTATGCGTGTGTGGTATTTATAGACAGGTCTTTAAAAATTACATGGGGGTTTCTGAAACCACTTTTTCATAAAGTCAATCGTTTAAAAGATATAAGCTTCCAAAGTGGTCAAATGTGTATCCCTCCCTCTAACTTCTATAATAGTGGAGTGAAAAATCTAAAAAAAATATGTGTCTGTAGATCTTAATGTAAACTTTCAACCAAAATTGGTTTGAATGATATCGAGTTAACAGTTTTTGAGATACGGCATATTTTATAAAACCGCAAATATAACTTTGTAATTCATACAAACACTATGAAAAACAAAGTTATCTAGCGTAGTTGTAAAAAATGTAAATAAGCTAGTTTTAAGAAATTTGTAAGGTTTTTTTCGTCAAATAAATATACATATTATATTATATTATTATAGTTACACACGGAACCCTTCATGCGTGAGTCTGACTATCTGACGAAAAAAGCAATATAACATTAGATTTATAGATTTCTTTTATTTTTTTTTCTTTTAAATTAAGTTACACTTGATACATATATTGTTATGAAATAAATTACGCTTATATTTTCTGCGAAGTAAGTTCGTTAGACAGCATTAATGAAAAAATGTTTTTTGGTATGGCCCCACGTATATATAATAAAGTACCGAATGTTATTAAAAATATGACAGTACATCAGAATTTAAACGAGCACTAAATGAAATTTTAATAAACAAAACTTATTTCAGTCTGGTTTTATTATGACATTACATAATTATATTTTTTTTATTTCATACTGGTTTTATTATTCAAATAAGTACCAACTAACCCTAACCCTAACTTGCTACTTACCCAGTTTCGAAGCGTCAATAGCCTAATGGATAAGGTGTCGGACTTGTGATCGAGAGGTCGCAGGTTCGAACCCCACCCATTACACTATTGACGTGAACCCACTCCAGACACAAGCATATTTAGCTTAGTTGGAGGGGTTAACAAGATTGCTAGTAATGTGAAATGTACCCACATTGCTAGTATTCTTTAAAAAAAATCTGAGGAGTTTAATATATAAAATCAAAGTTTTATTGCAATAGGATGAATAGTGAGGGAACGGATAATGTATTACTACAGTAAAAACAAACGTTAATTTTTATATAATAGGTATAATTTATTAAATTTATTTTTGTGATTTATTTACGTACCTACTTGCTTCATTTAGATCCATCCAGCCGTTTGAGCGTGAAGAAGTAACAAACATGCAAACAGACACATTCATTCACAAACTTTCGCCTTTATAATATTAGTGTGATAAATAAAACCATCTAAATAATTAATATTCGTTTTTCAAGTTTATTCAACATAACGACAAAAAATTAAAAAATGCAAAGTTAGCAAACTTCGTCGTGCAACGGCAAGCGGGCCTCGAGCGAACTTGTCATTGTGTGTGTGACAACGCACACGACTAGCCCGCTGCAGTAAATACCTATTTTCCGCGCGTCTCGTAGGCTCGACACCCTCATTCATTTATTTTCGAAATCACGTATCACACCCGGTGAGTAAGTACTGGGTCTTATAATCTTATATCATGTAGATTGTAGGTTATTCTCAAAAATACTAAACTAATGTTATTTTATAGTACTTCTGCGTACACTATATATTTAGTTTTGTTTTCTTCCGGCCGGTGATGTTATTTTAAAACTGCGATAGCTCCTAAGGTATTCATTTAAATCGAACGATATAAAGGGCAATTTTGTTTTAAATTAAATACTTGTGATGAATAACGTATTTATTTGAATAGGATTAATGTCATGTTTATAAAAACACCTTCGTAAATAATGCATTATTTTAGAACAAATTTGGTTAGCATAAAAAAGGTTATAGTGAGCTAACCTTAAAAGATAGACATATGCTGTCGGGGACTTTTTTTTAGAACTTTTAAAGAGGAATAATTCTGTCATACATGATTTTTGCGAAACTTTAACCGTTTACGTAGCGCACGCAGCGGAAGCTCTCAATAGGAAAAAAAATCCCCCGATTTTGAAACATTCTTCATTAGTGCTCCGCTCCTATTGGTCTTAGCGTGATGATATATAGCCTATAGCCTTCTTCGATAAATGGGCTATCTAACACTGAAAGAATTTTTCAAATCACAACCGTAGTTCCTGAGATTAGCGCGTTCAAGCAAACAAACAAACTCTTCAGCTTTATAATATTAAAGTATAGATTGCCCACTATCTCGAATTACAATGAGGGTAGGTATGTATATTTTCGGTTTTTTTTATTACGTACTAGTATTTGCATGGGCTTCGCTCCCATGCAATTTAGCATAATAAAAACATAACTCTCCTTCTTTTACAGTCGGGTAAAAAGACATAAGCCTTTCTTAAGCTTCAAGCTACTTTTATACCAAACTAGCTGCTGCCCGCATTCGAATTACAATGAGGGTAGGTATGTATATTTTCGGTTTTTTTTATTACGTACTAGTATTTGCATGGGCTTCGCTCCCATGCAATTTAGCATAATAAAAACATAACTCTCCTTCTTTTACAGTCGGGTAAAAAGACATAAGCCTTTCTTAAGCTTCAAGCTACTTTTATACCAAACTAGCTGCTGCCCGCAACTTTGTTCGCGTGGTAGGATTTCCCGCGTATATCCCAATCCCGTGGGAATTCCGGGATAAAAGCGTGTACAAACAAACACTAATTTTTTTGCCGTGTTACCGTTTCTTAACCTACCTCAATTATTATTTTTGTATAAAATTTAAATGCACAGACACACTTTTTTACTGGTAGTTTTAGTTTTAGTGGTAGCGCATTTAAACTAACGAACTTTTCCGGTTTTTTATTTTAGAATAAATGAGCTTGTTCTTGACCTCGATCACGCCCAATGGTAAGCGTTTGATCAGGTATATGATGAAGCACGTTTACCTAGGAGTGACTCGCTCACTGAAACACAGACTCCGGCAGGGAATTCGACTCCTTAGCCGTATGCACAATGAAAGTATTCCCAAAACGTTTTGTGCTTATGGGTGTGATGTCCACCATGTAACGATGGCACATCGCGTTTTGTAATGTTTATACATAACTGTACTTTGTACTTTATAATCTTGTCTTCTCACACAATATGTACTTTTATCTCTTTCTATAAATTGCTGTGAAAAGCTTATTTTCATGATACATAACTGATAAAGAAAATGTAAACACATTTGAATTATATCACGTTAATGACATGGAATTAGTGTAAATACAGTAACATTGTAATAAGTCTTGATCAGATTATAAAGTGTCTATGTATTGTGACAGATCAGTTTAGGTACCTACAGTCAATATCTTCTAAAATCGATTTATAATTAATTGAATTACGTATGTACCGTGTACGTGGGTTCGAGCCCCGTCAGGCACATTGCTTTGTGTAATTTATTTCTTCAGCTCTTAAATCAGAGAAGGAAACAAAGGCGGATCCAGTTTTGGTGCCAGATAATCGTGGTCAAGTCACAAGAAGTTATAACTTGTATTTCCTGACTCCGCTGCCACTTGGCAATCCACTGCCGATATTCGTTTACAACGACAGAAACTGGAGTATTATCTAGTAACAATGTTTAAAAATTTTAATTAGTGGTCCACCTCGGTCCTGGACCCAGCCCACGACCCCATGACCCCCTGGATCCGCCCTTGGAAGGAAAACGTCGTGAAGGAACCGGTATGTCCTAGGACATCACCCAACCCGTACTGGATCCGCTTGGTGGGTTATGGACCATTCCCTCTCATAGAGAAGATGTCTATGTCCCTACGGTGGAAACGCCTTTAAATATCATTTCACGAGCTGAAATATCATCATCATGTACAGACGCGCACATCAAGCTACAACAATCTATCAAATTTCTTTAATAGATTTTCAACTTTATTGTTAAGGAGATTAGGTTCAAGGTTGATTGAGAAAATTTGACAGTTTCGGGTAGCTTCATGTGCTGCCGTCTGTACATATGGACGCTCCCAAACAATAACTCGGTAATCGAAAAAAAAAATGAAAAAATAGAACCGACTTCATATCAAAACACTATAAAGCCAAAAATAACTTTAATTTCGGTAGTCGGTGTTATTGGTTTTGGATTTTCTTTTTTTTTTCACACCGCCTTCCGAAATTAAAGTTATTTTTACACGACTGCAAAGGAAGGGTTATGTTTTTCGCGCGTATCGTGTATGTTGGTATGTTTGTAATATTCTTTATTACCTCATATCTCCAGAACCGCTGAACGGATTCGCACAATTGAGGTATCGTTAGATTAGTCTTAACAGCCCGAGTGTTCTTAGATAGGTGACATTTAAAAAAATTAAACATGTCGGCTGTGCGAAGCCATAATACATGGTGAAAAAAAAATTTTTTTTTTCAAATACTACAATATGGGTATCAAATTAAAGGGCTTAACATAACAATTTCAAAAAGGTATATCCTGTTTATCATTAGTGTAATACTAGCAAAATAACACAATGATTAAGTTTAAAAATATGGACTCACTTCCTGAATCCGGTGGAGTGCCAATGTGACACGACCGGGAAAACTAAAAAATTGTTAATTAATATTTTAACTAAAAAGTTGAAAAAAAAAAACTTATTTAAAAATCTAAAAAACCCGACTGCTCAACTGAAGTGTAAGAAACAAGCACATTTTATTTTTAAAAGTGACAAGCAGGCGGACCCATCCCTTTTTAAAAAAATATGTTCAATTGGGTCCCGCCGGCTTGTCAAACAATTTTTTAGTTTTTTGGCTTTGTAGTGTTTTGATATGGAAGTCGGTTCTATTTTTTGTTAACAATTTTTTTAACGCTTTTTAGTGGGTCGGTTTGTAATTTATCTAGTTACAAAAGCCATAATGTCAACAACTTATCACCTTTTACAAAATATTGCTTTTCCCGATGCATAGACGTTAATTTTTGAGGAGATCTCCTGGTACTTGACCATCAGCTCTACATCACCATACTCGTATATATTGCGACGAGCATAAAGTGTTTAACATCCGTACTCAAGTAATCGAATCGCAATCCACGAAATACTTATATTGAGTAGTTGCAGTGGCCATCTGTGGTCTTCATCATCAGTTCAACTACCCCAAATGGTACTTTTCGAAAGCAACTGCTTAAGGTACTATAAGAAATACTCAAAACGCTATAGGTGTGCCTATAATATTTGAAGAGTTCCCTCGATTTCTCCAGGACCCCATCATCAGATCCTGATTTCGTAACAATGGGACCAACTAGAAAGTATACCCTTTCAAACGCAAAAAGAATTTTCCAAATCGGTCCAGCCGTTTCCGAGTTATGAGGTAACATACACAAAAAAAAAGGTTCAAGACGAATTGAGAACCTCCTTTTTTGAAGTCGGTTAAAATTAAAATTTTACATTAGAAAAGATTTACTGATTTTATCAAATCTGTTTTCAACGAGTGAGACTATAAAAGTCACTGATGTATTAAATGAAAGCGATTGTTTGCTAAATGTAACTGTGACACTGATATGAATTTTTTTTTAATAATCACAAGTAGTTTAAGAAAAAAAATACCTAAAATTCGAGTGTGACACGTTATTTCGAAAAGTAAAACACCGTAGAACACGTCCCCGTAAGTTCACGAATACGAAAAACTTAACAACGAATGCACGCTACCACGAAAAACCTAACGCCGCCGTAGCCTTGGGATCTCGAATAACTAAATCTCTAATTTCACCTATTCGAAACACTTATAACAACGAATGCATACAACCAAGAAAAACTGAACACCGTAGCCATGCAATATCGAATAATTAAACCTCGAAAAATCTTCGTAAAATGTCTTTATTAATTAAAAAAATCAAACATTGCTTTTGCTATTTCAAAAACATAAATGTGAAATGAGAGCCAAATTCAATATTATGATATATTATGCCTTGGTTTTTGACTTCAGCGACAAACGAAGTGAGATCTAAATCGGTGCCAAGTTCAGTCCTGAAAATTATTTATACCAACCAAAAATATTTTAAGTATAACAACTTTAAATATCAAGCCTAAATTCTGACTTGACTAGTCCTTCTATAGAAATCTGGAATAAGTCATGGGCTATTTTTTCCTGGAGTTCACGGTCTACGATAGAATGAGCGAGCCTAAGATGTTCACTCTTGCTTTAAAGGCTGACGGGTCATATGTGGCAGGGAACACAGAAGCCGGCAGAGATTTCCACACCTTGGCTGTGCACACAATAAGTGACTGATGAATCTCCTATCAATTATTTCTCTTCAAGATTCACTCCATTAACTTTGTTCTTATACACAGAATAAAAACGAATTCAAAATTTTTAAATACATCTTAGGAGCGTGTATTCAATAATTTAATTTCATTTATTAATACGAGTAACAAAACTCAATTGGTTAGTAACAATATTACTTAATCCTATGTTAGTACTTAACCTAAGTTATTATGTTGGTTCGTGAATAGAAGCTACAAACTCAACTCTGACGTAGAGAGCTTGCAGCAGCGATTCACGAACACACAGTTCAGTCTGCTCGCTACACAACGAAGGATTATGTTGGGGCTGGCCCGCACTCGGCACACCAGACATTTCGAAGTATCTAATTAGATTGTTTATGAGTCAGTCTATCGTTCTGTGACACTTTTGTCAACTTGTACATGTAGGAGTAGGTACCTACAATTAGAGTAAACAGATAAAAACATTTTATCAAAGGGCCGAAAAATCACTATCAGAACCAGAGCCGGATTAACCCTGTCAGAGGCCCTAAGGCAATGGCATTCTCGAGGCCCCTTTTCTTACTTTGACTGATCAAATCGTCTGTGATGTGAGGAAATGCACATTAAGGGCTGTGGTTTTTAATATATTTGTTTACTTATTCCCAGATTTGTTCTAAAATTGTTTTAATTCTACTACTAAATCTAACGATTTCTATTTTGTGAGATAACAGTGAGGAATGAATGAATTTGATTTGCGTGTGAACTTAGGAACAAATTCAAGTTCGAAGAAACATGTTTTCTTGTTGCGTACACTGGGCCTGGGCCCCTAGTTTATGCGGGGCCCCTAGGCAGTTGCCTACTCCGCCTAATGGTTAATCCGGCCCTGATCAGAACAGATAATGATGTTAGTTTAATCTAGAACATCTGTTAGGTACATTTTATCAGTAACGGTGTAAATATGAACGGTGAACAAATTTATTACTGCTTAATGTTTTACATCTTGTTTAAATGTTATTAAGCATGTAACAATGGTTAGTAAACCAAATAAAAATACAAGCGGTTATTTTCTACCTTTAACAATAAATCTGTAGAAAAAATCGCGTTTCACGTATTTTTCTTTTATCCCGTAATCGAAAAATGCATTGGTGTACTTTTTACAAAGAAATGTCATCACAAGCGCTGAATGCAATCCAATTCCCTTTGACAATTGATATTGATTTGAAAGGGCAAAAAAATTGTGACTTTTTTTTAAATCTAACTGTTGGACCAAACAAAATGTGATTTTCCTTAAAAGAAGAACGGCAGATTTTGTACCGCCAATTTTAGTTGGTATTTCGCTATAAGACTAAGCACTTATAAAGGAACTTAAAGTAGTTCTTTTTACGTATTTATTATATTCTTAGAAGTTTGAAAACTTTTAAATAAAAGGATTTAAAATTATAACAATAAATAACTAAACGCTAATTTATTGACAACAAAACGCAATGCACATTTTCAAAACTTGCCATGCGTAAACTAAACCATTTAACTTGTTCACAAAATGTAATGAATAAAATATTCATTACATTTTGTGATTTTTACATGAATTATCACGTAAATATACGTAAATAATTGATAAGAATAATCGATATCAACATTTACGGAAAATATGAGGGATTGTTAGGAATAGGTAGTCTATAAAACTCGGTGAACATCTTGGCTGTTCGTAACGTCGACAGGATCAACTAATATAAGGAATAAAAAATAAAAGGAATAATAGTGACTAAGTAGGTAACGTTTTAGTTTGTAATTAACCACATTGACAGTCAACTGTCATCTTACAATATACCTACCTACCTAACTCAAAATGTAACCTCTCATACATAAAACAAAGTAAAATAACTTTTGAACCCAAACTTCTAAAAATCGGATAATTTGCACTCTATTTATTGACAATAATTATTATCTATCGACTAAATATAAAAACAATACAAAACTCAAAAATTAAAAGCGGTATCTACAAAACTTCCATACTAGCCCGCCATTGTCTTTTGACAATTTTATACTAAGCATGTGAGTAGTAAGTATTTAGATTGATTCTAGGTAGTTTATAGTACTGTGACATAAAATAAAATTGATTATATGTCTGGGTTTTAGCACTAAACGTTTTGAGAATACTTTCATAGTGCGTACGGCTAAGGATTGGAATTCCCTGCCGGAGTCTGTGTTTCCCAATAGCTATAACCCAAGAGGGGTCTTTAAGTCAAGAGTGAATAGGTTACTTTTAGGCAAGCGTGCTCCATCTTCGACCACATCATCACTTACCATCAGGTGAGATGGTGGTCAAACGCGAGCCTATTATCAATAATAAAAAAAAAATCTAACGATTTTCTCCGGCTCCGGAATGGAAGGGTAGCTGAATGAACAAGGTAGGTTTCAGAGGGAGGAGTAATTTCATGATTTCACTATAGAATAGAATTTTAGAATAGAATTTATTTATTTTCTCACCACAAATTAATACATCAGATAATTGACATTAGGGTACAGACAATTTAAACATAATTTGTGGGAGACTGGTGCCTAAACTAAGTTTTTTCCAAAACCTGTAAGTCAGGTCACCAGGCCCCCAAATTAGATTTTTTACAAACTACTGGAGACGAGTTCATTCTAAAAAAAAGAGTCCAATTTACAGTAGGTAGTAATTAAGTAACTTAATTTAAATAATTTATCATTCAAACAATTTAATTTAGTAATGTAGGTAAGACGATAAAAAAATCAAAAAAATAATATATGTTATAAAAAATAGTAGGTATATATAGGAACATGCTAGTGTGTTATGTGTGTTTGTGTTCAGGTGTAAGGTATGGTGTGTGTGAGATGTGTGGTTCGTAAAGATTTTAAGATTCGGTTTTGAACAGATCTTCTATTTGGGCATAGTCTAAGCTAAGAAGCCATTCTGTTAATATTTTTTTAAAATTTTGTTGTTTACGGTGTGGATTGAGACTAAATTATTCAGTTTGTTGTAAAGAAAGGGGCCTAGGAAAGCTAAGAAATTACGAGCAAATTTGGTTTTAACTGATTTAGTTTGGCATACATCCCTTCTTCTGTTTCTTAATTCATTGTTATGGGAAGGATCAATGAAAGGAATGAGAGAGCGTTGTTTTAAAGTAACATTAAGAATAAAAAGCTGACTAACTGACAGGACTTTAGCGGTTTTATACAGTTCTATTGTACGGAAACGGAAAGGAAGAAATAGCGCGACTTTAAGGACTGCCCTTTGAACCCTTTCAAGGATGATTAGGTTGGTTTTATACGTGCCAGCCCATGAAGTGATACAATACGTTAAGAGTGATTGACACAAGGCGCAGTAGATGGATAGTAGTTGCTTAGGGTTCAGGACGGATCGAAGAGTTTTGACTACAAAAATAAATTTCCGTATTCGGCTTGAGAGACAACGAATGTGTGTGGCGAAGTTCAATTTGGAATCCAAAGTAATGCCTAGGTATTTGATGGTGTCTGCTTCCTGTAGTTTTGGACAGTTCAAATCACTGATATGAGGCGATGGACAGGTATGAGCGAGAATGGAATGTGTTTGAAGCGATGATTGGCGGCGGCTTTTTAAGGTAAAACTTATGAACTTAGTTTTCTCAGTGTTTAAGGTGAGAATATTAGTTCGGAACCATTCGTTGACAATATTAAACCCGGCCTGAGCGCAAACAAAAACATCTCTCCATGAGTCTGCACTGAAAAGAATAGCAGTATCATCTGCAAAGGTTATGATGCGTCCGTTTTGAAGGTTAAGATTACAGAGGTCGTTTATATAGACCAGAAAAAGCGTGGGCCCAAGAATACTTCCCTGGGGTACTCCAAAGGTAATGGGAAGACTGTCACTTTTGTGGTTACCAATTCTAACATATTGCATGCGGCCAGTTAAGTAATCTTTAAAAAGTGACAACTGATTTCCTCGAATGCCTAGGTTCTCAAGTTTATCCAACAAAATTTTCCAATTTTTTTTGTCCGACACCGTGTCAAACGCTTTAGCCAGGTCTAGGAAGATAGCCAAGGTCTTTCTTTTATCACCCATGTTGGAAACAATGAAATTAGTCAGCTCGTGTACAGACATGGCAGTCGATTTCTCGGCACGGAAACCAAATTGAGACTGTGACAGTAGATTATTTGATTCTAAATAGTTGACTAACCTATTGTTTAGTAGACGTTCCAGAATTTTGGATAAGGCTGGCAGTATTGCAATTGGTCTATAGTTTTAACACAGCGTCGGTCCCCATTCTTGTGAATGGGATGGATAACTGCTTCTTTGAATACGCGTGGGAAGGTACCTGATTCTATTGCCAAGTTGCAGATATGAGTGATAGGTGTTACTAAGAGGTTATTATGTGTAATAAGAAGGTTTGAGGAGATTTTGTCACAACCGACGGCACAATTTCGTTTAAGAGAGGAAATGATAGAAACTACTTCATCTTCATCAGTAGGCAAGATAACCATGGAATGCGGAAAAGCGGTATTTGGAGGGGCGGGAACATATCCTTGTTGTTGGGTTGCTATTTTTTCTGCTAAGGATGAGCCGACGTTGGCGAAAAAGTGATTTATTTTATTTAATGAATCAACAGGATGTGCACTTGGGCTGATTAAATCTGTAGGTGGCGTTGTGGGCCTTGATCTGTTCGAGATTTCATTAATTACCTTCCAGAGGCGGCGACTGTCATGTCCCTCTTTTTCCACTTCTTCTCTTTCAAACGTCCGTTTAACTTTTTTCAAAATTTTATTGCAGAAGTTTCGGTATCTTGTATAAGTTGCATTTTTGTTTTCAGGATTTTTCTTTGTCTTTTTGTGTAGATTGTCTCTGTTTTTTATACACCTCAAAAGACCTGGGGTTATCCAGGGTTTGATAGTTAATTTCCGCTTGGACACGGTAACGATTTTTGTATTTGACTCAACTACACCCTTAAGAATACGGACCAGTTCTTCAGCTGCTGTGTTTGCCTCATGTGACTTAAGAACTGAATCGAAGTTTAATTTAATTAAATCAGAGTGTAATCCAAGTAAGTCTATCTTTGAGATCGTCCGTTTCAAGTGCTTGGGTAAAAATTTATTTAATGTAAGGATCGCAGTATAATGATCTGTGAGAGTTGTTTGAGCTATATAAGCATTTGCCTGGAATTTCGTTTTAAGTATAAAGTGGTCTAGGCATGTTTTATCGTGAGTTGGAATAACGTGAGCTGGTAGTAAACCGTGGAATGAAATCAGGTCGAGGTAGGATGAAGCATTTCGATCATGGCTTGAATCACTGATATCTATATTTATGTCACCGGTGAGTACTATGTTTTTGTAACTTGAATGTTCGGTTAGGATTTCGTTAAGAGATTGTAGGAAGTTCGATACATTAATATAAGATGGAGGACGATATAATGCGAAAACAACGGTGTCGTTTTCAATTTGTATTTTTATGCAATTTGCATCATGAAAGTTGGGTTCGTCAACATCCACCTGTATATCATTTTTAATATATATAACTACACCCTCATTTTGTGTTTTGTTCCTGGTAGTCGAGTAGCAGCTGTAACCATCTAAAACCGGAAGGTGTGTGGTGTGTGGTAACCAGCATTCTGTTAGAACAATTATGTCCCACAAAGTTCTAGATTGAGCTAATAGAACATTAAAACCTGGCATGTTGCGATTTATACTTCTTATATTTTGATTAATAATCTTGAGGCAATGTTCATTTTTTGGAATGAGTTCTAAGAAATCGGCCAGGTCACATGTTGTAGAGTCAGCAATTTCAAGGTTGTCAATGTCATTGTTTATTAAATTTAAATTATCGAAGAGTACGATTTAGACGAGGAGAGCCAAAGTGTAATGTGCAATTTTTATTCAGAAACAGAGAGACACACTGTGTTCCAAGGCAAATATTAGCAAAAGTTAACCTGTAGACAATTCGTGAACTAAAGAGAACAGAAGTAGCAGTACCATTTGGTTTTACTCGTTTCTTTTTCTTTTGATAGCATTTCCAAAGACCAATTGAAGATAGTGAAAATTTATGTGTTGGAATGATTTTGTGTAATTTTATGTTTGTGTGCCTAAGTGAAAGTGTTTTATAAAAAGGAAAAGATATCAAGTAAAAGTAGAAAACATCAATTAACATTTTAAAATACTTATAAAGAGACATGTAGGGCTGTATAGATGTATTATGACAGCCAGATAGTCATTTTTCAACTATTTTAGTAAAATCCGTTTAAGAATTTACAATGATGCGTTGAGCGCCGTCCTCCTTACGCAGGTACACTTTACCATAGGCTGACCAACAGTGTTTGTATCTATGCTGGGTAGCGAATTCTCTCGCTAGAAAGAACAACTTACGAGCTCTTGCAGGGAGATTGTCAGATATATAAACAGGGAAACTCCCGAAAAAAGAAAGGGGTTACAATGGCTCAAAAGAGGGTAACTTAGACGTAATAAAAAAGATGCTGAAATTGGCATGATGTGTCCATCAAAATGTTATTTAGCCATGAATTTTCTTTTTTTTTATTCAGTATGAGCTTACTTTTGACCTCGATTTCGCCTTATGGTAAGCGATAGATGAGGTATACGATGGAACGAGTGAGCCCAGAAGATGCCTGTTTACTCTTGCTTTAAAGGTTGAAAGGTCATAAGTGACAGGGAACACAGAAGCCGGCAGAGAATTCCATAGCTTGGAAGTGCGCACAATAAATGTGGAGGAGAAGCGCTTGGTACGACAAGATGGTATATCAACCAAGTGTGGATGGTATCCAGCCGTGCGTCTGGTAGACCGGTAGTGAAAGGGAGTTATTATTGATAAACAGACATTTGAATGCAGTAAGTTGATATTTTTTTCAAACTGAGACAAAGTTAACACATGAGCAACCCATACTTTGCAGTACCTATCTTCGTAATATCATAAATTCTGTGAAAGTTAGTGAGGATGGATGGATGGATGTTTGGATGTTTGTGACTCTTTCACACAAAAAATACTGAACGGATCTGAATGGAATTTGGTAAGTACATAGCTAACATACTGGATTAACACACAGGCTACTTCTTATACCAGAACTCCATGGAATCGGGATTTACGCGGAAAAATGCCCCCGCGCGAACGAAGTTAAAGACAGAAACCAGTAAATGCATATTTATAGGGTTAAAGTGTCAAGTGTGAAGAGGTCGTCAACGATAACAACAGGACAAAAACTTCAAAAAATGCAATACACCAAAGCAAACTATAATTATAACCCAAAATCTCCCACCACGTCTTGTCTGTGTTAGTTCGCGATAACTCAAAAACTACTTATTTAGGTGGGAAAATCATTGAATGACATCTCCCGCTGCGGGTGAAGCGGAAGGGAACGTCAGACTTCTACTGAGTAAAAACTCATCTGTTTCCTTCAGCTCCCCTTGCGTTCTGGGGCTGTGGTATCTCGTTAGAAGATTCCCGCAACCCCGGTAGAGAATGGCCCTATAAGGCCCCGTCACTAGTGCTGACAACTCTTTACGCCGACCCGCGCCTGGTCCTTACCGGACGGTGAGCTACCCCTGCTCGCCGTCCGCAAGCCCGCGCCTTCTGTGGCCGGAGATCGGGTAAACTAAAGTAACGCGACAGGCTCAAGAATTGAACAAATAAGTACCTAAGTTTATTGACAGGTCTGTTGGTCTAGTGGTCAGTAGCCCTGACTGCTATGCGCAAGGTCATGGGTTCGATTCCCACCCAGGACAAATGTTTGTGTGATGAGCACACGACCATTTGTTCTTTGTCTGGGTGTAATTTATCTATAATTATGTATGTATTTTGAAATATTTATGTATGTTTATTAGTTGTCTAGTACTCATAGCACAAGCTCTGCTTAGTTTGGGACTAGATGGCGTTGTGTGAAAGTTGTGGAATATTATTATATTAATGCCTTTTCATAAATTACAGAATTCAATTATACCTACACAACATAAGTTATGCTAAGCTAAATATAAAAATTAAATAAAAACTAGACACCAATGAATAAATATTTTAATAAGTACAAAAGCCTTGTAATTAATCCCCCCAAAACAAGTTTTATACAATAATATTCGCAGACGATAATATAAAATAATGAAAACAAACTCCAACCAACTTTTCCAAAATGTATAAAGTATTATAAGGATAAAGTTAAAAGATAATAATAATAATCCAATCTCAGGAGTGATTAGCCATCTGCGCAGGAGATATGATAGTGCACAAGTATGTGCAGGTACAGGGGCACTCTCTGCTCCTGTACTCTCATAGTCCGATGTGCTAACCTTCGTTTATATTGTTTGTATCGTATGTGTTCGGGCTGCGCGGGCGCCGCCGGCGACGAGAGATCAGGCGCAGGATCAACACCTTAACGTGCTTTATCACACCGCCAACTTCCAAACTCCGGGCTACTATTGAAAAATTTCTATTAGAAAAACCCAATAACACTTTTTGCCCGACCCGGGAATTGGACCCGATACCTCTTGCTCAGCAATCATGCGTGCAACCACTAGACCAATGTGGCAGGTAAAAATACTTCTATACTAATATTATAAAGATGGTAGTGTGTGGGTTTGTAGGAAGATAATCTCTGGATCTACAGAACCGATTTTGAAAATTCGAGGTATTCCTCGAAGCGCTACCATTTTGAAGCGCACCTAATGAAGCGCACCTTTTTTATTCCTCGGAGCGCTCCGAGGAATAAAAAATGAGCGCTTCATTAGGTGCGCTTCAAAATGGTAGCGCTTCGAGGAATACCTCGAAAATTCTTTTAACAATAGAAAGTTATTTATTCTTGTGTGATATAGGCTACATTTTGCTGAAAATAACTTTTCACGCAAGCGAAGCCGCTGGTAGAAGCAGAGTATTTGATTTGGGACCAAGTAAATAGACAGAAATACATTTGCGTTCTCCGAAACCAAGTGTCAATAATCTCTTTTTAGATTAAGGTCAATGCTACACGGATTTATGAAATTGTAGGTATTTTTTTGTATTATAGGCTCGCATTTGACCACCATTCTACCTAATGGTAAGCGATGATATGGTCGAAGATGAAGCACGGTTATCAAGAAGTACCATTCACTCTTGACTTAAAGACCCCCAGATTATAGCTATCGGGAAACACAGACTCCGGCAAAAAAATCCACTCCTTAGCCGTACGCACAATTAAAGTAGGTATTTCCAAAACGTTTTTTGCATGTCCACCATGTAACGATGGTGCATCGCCATTTGTCTTGTAGTCCGATGATGGAACGGGCTTGGTGAAATTAGATTGTGCAATTCCATCTAATAATATACTGTTATGCTTTGGATGTTAGGTAAGATAAAATCTTTTGTAGACCATTCAACTTCTTAATTCTTTTTGCAGATTAATCTGTTGGATGATTGTCATTGGACTTTTGATATTTAACTAATTTAACCTTAATTTCAGTTACCTATATATGTGAGGCTCAGGCGAGACTCTTTTAAAGTCTCCCCAGAGATCAGCCTTAATAGGCGTTGCATAAAGTGGGCTCCAGAGTATTATTTTGGCCGCGTGCTGATTTTTGGGAGTGGTACCGGGGAGGTTTTAGAGAGGTATATATCACACAATCCCTAGTCTTTTCTGCAAAAGGCAGATGTGCATTATAACGTGTGGAAAAATTGTCTAACGCTGCACCATCTGACTATATTATTCACCTATTCATATAAGTTACTTGTTTCAAATGAACAATTGGAGATACTGCACGCCGCACATGCGTGTACCATAACACCATTTATATAAATACCGTAGGTGTGAGAGATGTGTACCTGCGTCAGTACATTGTAAATATCGGCGGAATACTTTGCTTAGTGATACCGTAAGATGCTGTTATCACGTCTTATTTGTGCATATTAGAGTATCTAGGCAAAAAGGCATATAATTATTACCTATAGCTAGCTAAAAAAAATGAATCGCTGAAATGTACGAACTATAATCTCACGTATCCTACGGAGAGTACATTACCCCTAAATATTTTTGACGTTTTGTCTGCGTTAGCGTCGCGAAGGAGAATGCAATCGCCACCCCATGGCGTGGCGATTGCATTCTCCTTTGCGACCCTGGCGCGCCACCGCTTGTCCAAAACCTCTTTTGTATCTAAATCTCTCAGATTTTCATAAAGTTCAAAATATATGAGATTTTCGTGCACTGACGTGACGCGGTCAGCGGCAATCGCTGTCCTCGATAGAATATCACTTGATCTAGCCGGTGGATAATATTAAGCCCACTTTTTCAAAGGGTAAACCTGCACCCTACAAATTGGTCCTTTCAGATTCAATCTTCTTACACATTCTGCTCCGACGCTCGCCCGCGACAGTCGTGCCGCTCCGCGCTCTCGATCGTTCCGTGCCTGAGTCATCGCTCCGTTCGTCACGCCCGCCGTGACGTCACTCGTAGTCGCCGACTACGACGCCTGGTCCGGATCCGCCTTTTTCGAGGCGGTGAAGGATATCGTGCTTCTCTAACAGAGATTGTCAAAACAATTTGGTTTGGCCCCTTCAGGGTAAAACCACAGTTTCGTGGTCCTTGGTTGGAAACCTCACGGTGTCAACAATACCAAGGGGGTGCTGACCCGACGCACCCGCTGATCCCCTTCAGGGTGAAGCAGTCAATTGGAGTCGAGTGCTAGGTTTTGGCCTTGGGGGATCTCCTAGTCAAACCTAGTCACTGAGTTCTCTTCACAGCATACACACCTAGTGTCGGTTGGGTGTATCTACCCCTTCGCACTAGACCCAATAGGGCCCGGTACGCACATTGAGATTGGCGACCGGATTACAAGCTTAGGGCACACCATTAGGCACACACCTCCCTGCTATCCCCGCAGGGAGCGAACTCACCTCCGGGTCATTCCCACCCGGAGGGTTAGGCAAATAGGGCCCCTCAGGCCACATCAGACGGTAACACAGCTACCGAGTTTGTCTGGGTTTCTCTTCTCGGTAGCGAAGTGTTAGGAGAAACTCCGGGGCAGGGCTCTTTGGGGACCGTCTGCTCGGGGAGCTCACGTTTGACGTGTCTCCTCGAGGCGCTTATGTTAGGGTTAGGAGATTAGGATGCCCACCTCTGTCGCCTCCAATATGGAGGACAGGATTGAGGATCTCGTGTCCAAAGTCGAATCCCTATCGGCTCGATTAAATCTAACTACCGATTTATTAGGAAAGATCCTATTTGAAAACCCCGCCCTACAAAGGGAGTATAAAGATGAGATAGTAAAATTACCCCCCGCGGTGTTTCCCGCCCCACAGCCAGATTTAGGTCCCACCCCCGCGCCCAGCGCAGATAGGTCCCCCTCCCCCCCAGACGTCGAAATGGACTCTGAGGAGGAGGAACAAGAAAAAGAGGGCTCGGAAGGCGAGCGCTCGGAGCGCGCAGAGAGCATACACTCTGAGCGCTCGGAGCGAGCGGAGTCCGAGCACTCCTCCTCCGATCAAACCTCTTCCTCCGACGAGTTTATCCTCGTCGAGGGAAAGAGGAAGAAGAGGTCGCAGGCCTCGTCCTCCACCCAGGCCCCTAAGGCCAAGAAACCCTCCCCTCCCGAGCCAGCACGCTTAGTGCAGAGCCAGCCCTCCACTTCCTCGGCCACTAGGCCCAGCCCTACTCAAACCCCAGTCGTCAGCGCCTCAGTGCGCAAGACCATCCCTCCCCCACCCATCTTCATTCATGATAAGGGGGCTTGGACAAACGTGTCCAAAGCGTGTGGCGAGCAACGCATCGCCTACACGAATGCCCGCGCCGTTCAGAACGGCATAAAAGTAGGGTTAGCGACAGCTAACGACCACCGCGCGCTTTCGAAGCTACTCAAGGCTCGAAATATCCCCCACCACACTTATACGCTCCATGAGAGCAAGCCCGTTCGGGTGGTCCTCTGCCGGATCCCCAGTGAGATCCCCACCACCGAGATCGTCTGCGACCTAGAGTCACAGAACATCCCGGTGATTGAGGTGCACCGTATGCACGGCAGAGGTGGCAGGGCGTCTAACAACGTCCTCGTCATTTGCCACCCCGTCTCCGAAGGTCCCCACCCCATCTTTGCGCTGAAGACTGTATGCAGTCTTTCAGGAATTTTAATTGAGAAGCCACACAAAAGTGGCACGGTAGGCCAATGCCACCGTTGCCAGTTATACGGCCACGCGCAACGGAATTGCTTCGGCAAACCCCGGTGCGTAAAGTGCCTGGGCGATCACGGCACCGCGGAGTGCAGTCGCCCAAAAGATAGGTCCCAGTGCCCAGACCCGCCCAGCTGCGTGCTGTGCGGGCAATCCGGCCACCCCGCCAACTACCGAGGCTGTCCGAAAGCCCCGAAAACCTCCGCCCCTAAACTGGCAACGCGCGCTAGCGCACGCCAGGGACGAGAGTGTCCTACACTCTCATCTGAGCTCCCCCAGACCCTCAGTCCCCAGCGTCCAACTCCTTGGACGGCGGCGAATCACGCCCAAAACTTCCCGGCACTAAGGCCGAAAGTCCCTGGGCTGATGGATCAACCCATCATGCCCTCCGCTCCGGTTGTTGTGGCTTCTCAGCCCCCACCTCCTCCCCAGTCACTCCCTCGCTCGGATGAGCCGGAACTCGATGCGTTCCTCATCCTTGGGAAAACATTCAGTTTCTTCCAGTCCCCCCGCGCCATCCAAATGGCAAAGGAGGTCGTGGCCTGCAAAAGCATTGAATCCCTGATTCAGGTATACTATAAGTATTCTGATGTAAAAAGCCATTTTGACAACCTCTTTAAACAGCCATAATGTATAACACGGCTAGTAAAAGATTAAAGCCCCGATCCCTAAAGCTAGGTTACTTCAATGCCAATGGCATCACTAATCAACGGGACGAGATCGCGACTTTCCTTCGCGATCATAGTCTCGACATCCTTCTGGTCCAAGAGACCTTCCTCAAACCCCACCTTAGGGATCCCAAGGTAGCCAACTACCGGCTAGTTAGGAACGATAGGACTAGATGCCACAGAGGTGGCACTCTAATATATTATAGGAACTCCCTGCACTGCATCCCTATGGATCCGCCGCCCCTTGCCCACTTAGAGGTATCCGTTTGCCGGCTAGGCATGACGGGCCATCCCTCTATCACAATAGTATCCGCGTATCTCCCACCGCACAGCGACGTAGATTCAAATTCTTCGATAAACGCCTCACTACGAGGCGACCTTACAGCCCTTCTTGACATGAGTGACTCCGTCCTTATAGCGGGGGATCTCAATGCCAAACATCCCGCATGGTGTAGTCGTATTACCAACCCCCGTGGGAAGGTACTATACGACCTTTGCACACCTCTCCACATAGATATCATAGGTCCTATGCGGCCTACTCATTATCCGTTCGAGCCATCCCACTTGCCCGACGTACTCGACATTGCCCTCCTGAAGAATGTGAACTTACGTTTGCACTCTTTAGAGACGGTAGACGAACTTGACTCTGACCATAGACCGGTGATCTTGGAGTTAACTCCGAGATCGGGTCCCTATGACCCTAACCGCCCCCCTCCCACACAGGTGATCACTGACTGGAGGAAAGTAGGCGAATTGCTGAAATCCAACACGTCTCCTCACCTGGACAAGATCCCCGACCACATCCAGTCCGCCGCCGACACGACGGCTGCGATCGACTCACTCACGGAGCACGTACAATCTGTCTTGAACGACTGTTCAAAGGAGATTCCGGTGTCAGAGCACTGGCGCCGGAAACTCCCGGACGATGTACGGGCCCTGCTGACTGAGAAGAACGCAGCAGTCCGTGCCTACAGATCTTTCCCCTGCCAGAATAACAAAACTTTCATGCGGTACTTACAGCGCAAAGTAAGTAACAGCATCAGAGAGTGGCGTGAAGCCGGCTGGGACAAGACGCTGAGCGAACTGGAACCCACCCACCATGCCTTCTGGCAACTTCAGCGGAATATGCGCGCCACTGAGGTTGCCTCAATGCCTCCCCTTATCCGCCCGGACAAAAGCATTGCCTTCGACGACGAAGACAAAGCAGAATGCCTAGCCGACAGCCTGGAGGCACAGTGCTCTCCCAGCTCCCAACCAGTCGACCCAGCCCACCTTGCCCACGTGGATGCTGAGGTCGAACGTAGATCTGCCCTACCCCCTGTCGAGGACCCTGATGCTCCCCTCCCCCCCGTCACGGAGGACGAGGTGGAGGAGATCATCAAGAAACTCAAACCTAGGAAAGCTCCCGGGACTGACAGACTGACCACTAGGGCACTTAAACTCCTCCCACGTACGATCTTAGTCCTACTGACTGCCATCTTCAATGGCGCCTTGTCCAACAACTTGTTTCCACAAGCTTGGAAAGAGGCTATAGTGATAGGTATCCCAAAACCCAAAAAGCCCAAGAACCTCCCGACTAGCTATAGACCCATTAGTCTGCTCAGCGCCCTCGGCAAGGTCTACGAGCGGATTATTCTTAATCGGCTCAAGGACTTTGTCGAGGCCAAGAGCCTAATCCCTAACGAACAGTTTGGCTTTAGAGCCCATCATTCCAGTGTCCACCAAGCCCACCGCATCGTAGAGCACATTAGCGGCCGTTTTCAACGCGGTCTGGTGACGGGGGCCCTATTCTTTGATATAGCAAAGGCTTTCGACAAAGTCTGGCACAATGGCTTAATTTATAAGCTTTACCAACTAGGTGTGCCGGACCGTCTCGTGCTCATCATTCGAGACTTCCTGTCAAACCGCTCCTTCAGATATCGTATCGAAGGAGCGCTTTCCACTCCCCGCCCTATCAGAGCCGGCGTCCCTCAGGGCGCCGTGCTCTCCCCCCCACTCTTCACGCTATTCACTAGCGATATCCCCAAAAAGCCCCCAGTAGAGTTATCCCTGTTTGCCGACGACACGGCCATCTACTACTCGGGACATAATCCCGTTAGCATCGCTCATACCCTCCAGACCTCAGCCAACGCACTAGGCGATTGGTTTAGGAAATGGAGGATTGAGGTAAATCCCGACAAAAGTCAAGCAGTCCTGTTTCGCAGGGCTCGCCAGCATAAAAAGTTCACCCCCCCACGCCCGATCACTATGTTCGGCAAGCCAATCCCTTGGGAGATGCGAGCCAAATACTTAGGTGTGATCCTCGACCAGTTCCTGAATTTCAGTGAGCACATAAAGTCGGTTCGCTCGCGAGCCGCTTTCGCTCTCGGTAGGCTCCACGCCCTGCTGAATAAACACAGCAAGCTCTCCCTTAAATGTAAAATCCGAATATACACGACATGCATACGTCCTATCATGACGTATGCCTGTCCGGTGTTTGCTCATGCCAGTCCCAATCAGATCCATAGGATGCAAGTCGTTCAGAACCGTTTTCTCCGAAAGGCCACGGGCGCGCCCTGGTTCTGTAGGAACGAGGATCTCCACGTAGACCTCAAACTCCCGACCATAAAGCAAGTGTTGAAACGCATGTCAGTGCGTTACTTCACCTCTGCTGAGACCCACACTAACCCCCTGATCGTATCGGCCGCCCGATACAGACCCTCCAAGATTTCTCGGGTTCGTCGCCCGCGTAACATCCTAGACGAGCCTGACGACCCCACCACCATCCGACAAGAGAGCAGTAGGGAAACCAGCACTCTTAGAAGACACAGATACAGAACGCGTTCCTTATTCCGGCCTCGCCGACGAGGCCCATCGCGACGTCCGCGTACTGGTAATGAAAATCCTCCCCGACCTTTGCCAAACGAGCCAGCCCGCGATGCTGAGCCAGTAGCAATAAATACTCCCGTAAATAATATGACCCAGCCTGTCCCTTTGCTGCCCTCCCGAAATGACCCCGCTATGCCGAGGCCCGTACTCCACAGGGAGTGCCCTTAGCGTGCGGTCATTAGTTTTTAAGTATATTTTAGTTTGTAAGCCCTGGCTGGGGGCCTTTAATTTATTAGAGGTCACCACAGGAAAGTCCGGTTAAGTAGACTCACAGCCTTAGTGTGCTGATCTACAAGTGGCCCTACCTAAAAAAAAAAAAAAAAAAAAAAAAAAAAAAATCAATCTTCTTAGTCAATTCTGTCTTTTTTACGAAAATTACTTTTTTATACTAGTGCACAATCATATTAGTCCGCAAATAGAAAACGGATACAAATCAAAATGTGTAGAACATCATACACATTGATTTTAAAACTTTTCGTACGTAATTTTCAGTAGATTGTATTTTATGTAAAACAAAAACACTGCTTCAACTCACCTTCCTTTTCTTGAACGATAGTGTCCGCCGCCATATTGTCCTGAGAAACGTGGACGGTATGCAGTATTGTTCCGACAGGGGGCGCCGGGAGCGCACCTCAGTCATCACAGTCATCACTTTGTTACCACATCACTCTGTGGCAGACGATGAGACCGCACTTTTTTGTGACAATAGTAAAGTCGCACTTTTTTGTGAAAATCGGGAAAGTCGCACTTTTTTGTGGAAGTCACAATTGTTTACCGACTCACTCTTTGTTGACAGGTTGCCACCGAATTAATTACGCCGATTTTTCGTAGTTACACTTTTTGTAATTAATCGGAAAATTCTAACTTTTCTCTCCGTTAGTTTGTGTTTCCTATTTTGTTCGGCTATTCGTACCTATAATTTATTGTACAATGCTGCTTAAAGAAGTAACTATATAGTTCTTGTTTTGCTTTTAATCAATAAGTATTTTTTTTTTAGTATAGTTTACATCGATTTTGAAGCAATGTTTGAAATATCCTGTAAATCTGTATCACCTATGTAGATATGTAGTTACTTATATAGATATGAAGCTACTTATATAGATGCTACAGTACCTACTTAAGACCAGGCACTCTAAAATAATTTAGTTTAGGCCGTTGTGTGCTAAACGCTAACGCAGCAGTAATAAAGTTAAATATCACGTGCACTCTTTCACCATGTTCGAGTTCGAAACTAAATATCGTAAGACTCAATTCTTATTTCGTTTATAACCAAAGTTATAATTGATCTAGAGAAAAAATGTCTTATATTTGGATAATGAACTATATTTTCTTACTGTCAATACTAATTTTAGACATAAAAGCCGAGATGATGATGATGATGATAGACATGATTTTCGATTGAAAAATGAATCGAGCGAAAATGTTCCAATTACGTAACTGGTCTTAGACATGTAAAGAAAAAGATACAATAAATCATACACTAAAGTTCCATTTTGATTGTATGCGTGATTGTTTCAGAATATTAATGCAAAGTTACGTACAATTTAGGGAGCCTCCTCTTAACTACCTAATCGTAATCATTTTTCAGACGGAAGCATAGTTAGCTTAGTTAGAGGTTAACAATATTGCTAGTAATGTGAATTCTACACGCATTGCTAAGTCTCTTAAAAATGTTATAATGTCTGAATAATAATAATAATACATAGATATAATTATTTAGTCTGGATCTCCCTTTTCTTTCAAGCGGAAGTCATACAATGACGCTCTGGGTGAAACAGAAGGGAATGTCACATTTCCCTTTTCCTACAGTAGGCCTGGCATTTCGGGGCCGCGGTATCTCGATAGAACATTCCCGCAACCCGGCTACTGGATCCTCTAAGATTTTAAAATGAGCTTAGACAATTTATTTCGTAGAGTGTTTGACGCAAAATGTGAAGCCAGCAGATGTTTGTTCCGAGTAATGTTTCATGAGATTTATGAGTTAAGATTTATAGCATTACGGCCAAATACATACGTGGTAACAGATAAACGATTGGCTATTAAGATATCACGCATTAATCTTTTGTGGGCCGGTTTAGGTATTTTTAAAAGTTAGTGAATATACCTACCTACATATAAGTATTTTTTTTACGTTTGAGCCCGCTTTTGATCTAGATCTCGCCTGTTGGTAAGCGATAAGATCTACAATGGAACGAGCGAGCCCAAAATGCCTGTCCACTCTTGCTTCAAAAGCTGACGGGTCATATGTGGCAGGGAACACAGAAGCCGGCAGAAAGTTCCACACCTTGGCTGTGCGCACTATAAATGTGGAGAAACGCTTAGTACGACAAGACGGTATATCAACCAAGTGTGGATGGTATCAATACGTCTGGTAGACCGGTAGTGAAAGGAAGATAGAGTGAGTCGGGTTCTAACTCACGACCTGACTCACCGACTCGTAAGTCGGACCACTGCGCCACCGCTGTTCTGTTTCACTTTTAGTGAAAGTTCAACAGATTTTTATTTGAAAAAGTTCCTAAACGAACACCCAAAAGTGTGACAACTTGTCATACTCAGGGGTATTGTGTTTCCCAGTAACTGAGTCGCAGAGGTTCCATTGGCAGATGTCTGTTTAAACTATAATAGACTATAGACACTCGATGAACTTAGTTATAGGCTGTAAGACAAAATGTTTTTTTTTTAAGATTTAGTGTAATTGTTATACTAGCATAGCAATAAGATTATTAGTGGTAACTACAAAATGAATATTTTAATCTAAATTAAATAAATATAATTATTATAAAGTATTTGTATTTAGTTCCATCCTGTTAGACAGATAGCCGACAACTATAGGATTGGAAAAGATAAAAAAATACTTCAACAGTTTTTTAATCATGTTTTTGGATGAACCTTTTTGAACAGGGATTTGGTTTTAAAAACAACTTTAATACGCATTTTGACACGTAATTTTTTTTCGTCAATTTGTCATAGACGAGGCCGGCGTTCCCTAACGACCCTGAGCAGAAACACCAAAACAAACTCAGAGGTCAACATCTCTTTTGAAGTCCATACAATCTGTAAAAAATCCGAAGGCTTGCGATATTACGCTCCATTCCCTCTCATATAGAGAGGAATTTCTGAGGTCATCGGAAAACTTGAGGCTAGAGGTACTGAGTCACTCCACCAATTTCTTTGGTAAGTCGTTCGCAGCTACAGCAGTACGACTGTGGAATACTCTTCCCGTGTCAGTAAGACAAGCACAAACCCTTCCTTCTTTCAAAAACATGGTAAAAGATCTCTATCTCTCTATTTAATTTGTGACTATTTTTTATATATCCCTGATTGTTTTTTATGTATACAATATATGTATATGTGTGTATTGTGTATGTAGGTTATTACTTATGTATTGTATATAAGTGAATATGTACACCGTGGACTACCCGCGTATTTATTTTCTCCTGTTGTGTCAAATCCATCCAAAGGTTGTCTGTAAAAGTTCGCTTTTAGCGACAAGACCGCACATTGTAAGACCCTTTAATTTTTAAGTCCTCATTTAATTATTTTATGGTGTACAATAAAGCGTATATCTATCTATCTATCTGCGTTCCAGCAGAGGGAACATTATAGGCTTGATATACATATAAAGAGAAAAGTTTTTTTGTTTGTTTAAACGCGCTAATCGACGAAAGTTCTGGGTGGGTTTGGTATGGAAGTAACTTGAAGCTCGAAGAGGGTTATATGGTTTTTACGCGAATGCAAAACGAGAGGGTAATGTTTATTTAAGGGAGCGAAGCGCCGCGCGCCTGCTATAAATTTACATTAATTTCTTATCGATTTCCGCAAAATAACGCCTGATTATATTCTGTAAATTGAACAGCCATAAAAACAAAAACTAAAAACACACTCGTTATCAATACCCCAATTCCAACCAGCCAGGATTATAAAGCACTAAACAAAACCATGCTATCTAAGGCTAACCACAGAGGATGCGATTACTGTGCCCACGCGCCGCGAGTGGATACCCCGATAAGGCGAGTCCACCATGATAATAGAACAAACACTGACTAAAACCCACATAAACCAAAGAGATCATTCTTGTCAAGGGCATCATTGTGGAATGCAGCATTGTTTTATATTTTTGTTACCAACCAGATTCTACGGCGAGATAAAATATATATGGTCCAGCATGTCATGGCTTACTATCAAATGAAGTGGTGGTCAAAACCGAGCCCTTTTTTCTATAAAGAGAACTAGGAATGTGAGTATAATTCATATTACTAGCAATTTTGTTTATCCCTCCAACTAAGCTAAAGGAGATGTTTCATTTTCGGCCATCAGATGTACACTTATCGAAAAAGAGGAAAAAATACTACAAATTGGGGAAAAACAATCTCTGCTAAAAATAGTTTTTCAATTATTGCCATGTTTTATTCAACATGGCGTCTCGTTTGCTTGCATACTTCATTCGTTCTGAAATCATGTCTCATCAAATCAATGTTACATTAATGAAGATAATTAAAAATGTGTGTATTCTTGTAGTGTTAAAAATAAATTACTATTATTCTCTTGTACATATTTTTGAGTAAACATAATTAAGTGTTATGATTTCATTGTTACAAAAATCTTTAGTGTCCATTTTTAAAAAGGGGTTCTGAACGAATTCAAAATAACCACTATTGTTGTCTTGAAACTCTATCAGTCACTGATCAGTCAGGTCCCCGCTAGAGTAATAGTGTTCTGTGGGTTAGTTCTGATGAAGAAAAACAAAACAAGGTTAAGTAAACGTCATTTCTACAACCTGTCAGCTGTCATAACTCTTAGGACAAACGTCAAACATTTTTAATTTTTATTTTGTACATAAAAACCATTTGATATTATGAAAAAAAAATTACTTTATTCTATTCAGGGGTAAGTTTCCCAGCTTTGCTGAAATGTACATGTTATGGCCGGAGCTCCATATAAAAATGAAACATCTCCTTTGCTTGTGTCTGTAGTGGGTTTACGGCAACAATGTAATGGGTGGGGTTACTGACACCTAAGAATACAATATAAGAATATTTCTCAGCAATATTATAAACTAGCTGACCCGCCACGACTTCGTTCGCGTGGTATCCTACCCCTACCCAACCGATACCACTACGCCTATCCTACCGATACCCTACCCATACCTTACTCTACCCTTACCCTACCCAAACCCTACACTACCCCTACCCTACCCTACCAATACCCTACCCCTACCCTATCCTACCGTACCGTACCCTACCTCTACCCTTGAGACCTTTCTTACTTTTTTTTTCATAACAACCTTCTCCTGACAAAACCAAACACAACAAAACAAGAAACAGCCAAATCGGTCCAGCCGTTTTCGTGTTTTGCGGTTAGCAAAACATCTAGCGATTCATTTTTATTATATGTATAGATGTGAAAGTTTGTGAGGATGGATGGATGTACGGATGGGTTTGTTACTCTTTCACGCAAGAACTTCAGAACGGATCTAAATGGTATATAGATAGTTGATATCGCTTACCATCAGGCGAGATAGAGATCAAGAGTGGGCCCATCAGTATTAAAATAAAAACTTTTTACCAAAAAATTAAACCGACTCCCAAAAAACACTGCAAAGTGAAATATAACTTTAATTTCGGTACTCGGTGTCTTTAGTTTTGTATTTTCGTTTTTGGCACCGACTTCCGAAATTAAAGTTATTTTTCACTTTGCATTGTTTTTTGGGAGTCAGTTTAATTTTTTGGTAAAACGTTTTTATTTCACTCTTTTTAGTTGGTCTATTTTTAATTTACCTAGTTACAAGAGCCTAAATGTCAACTACTTATAAACTTTTACAAAATATTGCTTTTCCCAATGCTGGGCCGTTAATTGTTGAGGAGTTCTCCTGGTACTTCACCATCAGCTCTACATCACCATATGCATTGTGACGAGCATAAAGTGCTTAACATCCATATTCAAGTAATCGAATCGCAATCCACTCAATACTTATTATTGAGTAGTTTCAGCGGCCATCTGTGGTCTTCATCATCAGCCACTTCCTCAAATGGTACTTTTTGAGAGCAACTGCACAAGTTACTATAATAAATACCCAAAACGTCATAGGTGTGCCTATAATATTTGAAGAGTTCCCTCGATTTCTCCAGGATCCCATCATCAGATCCTGACTTTTATGAAAATGGGACCAATTTCGAAGTATTATACCCTTTGAATCAAAAAA
Source organism: Tholera decimalis (assembly GCA_943138885.2). Taxonomy (NCBI): domain Eukaryota; kingdom Metazoa; phylum Arthropoda; class Insecta; order Lepidoptera; family Noctuidae; genus Tholera; species Tholera decimalis. Next base: position 38,704,377 of record OW964573.2, on the reverse strand, counting down.
ATAATTTTCCAAATCGGTTCAGCCGTCTTCGAGTAATCGGTGATCATACATAAAAAAAAAATATACGCGTCGAATTGATAACCTCCTCTTTTTGTCGTCGGTTGAAAAAAAAAAACAAAATATAAATGAGACATCGATATGTATGTAGGTGCATAACTGCCAAAAAACTGTACTAAATTGGACGATTATTTTTTTTTAACCGACTTCAAAAAAAGGAGGTTTACAATTCGTCTTGAACTTTTTTTTTTTATGTATGTTACCTCATAACTCGGAGACGGCAGGACCGATTTGAAAAATTCTTTTTGCGTTTGAATGAGTATACTTTCTAGTTGGTCCCATTGTTACGAAATCAGGATCTGATGATGGGATCCTGGAGAAATCGAGGGAACTCTTCAAATATTATAGGCACACCTATAGCGTTTTGGGTATTTCTTATAGTACCTTGAGCAGTTGCTTCCGAAAAGTACCATTTGGGGAAGTTGAACTGATGATGAAGACCACAGATGGCTACTGAAACTCCTCAATAATAAGTATTTCGTGGATTGCGATTCGATTACTTGAGTACGGATGTTAAACACTTTATGCTCGTCACAATACATATGGTGATGTAGAGCTGATGGTCAAGTACCAGGAGAACTCCTCAAAAATTAACGGCTATGCATCGGGAAAAGCAATATTTTGTAAAGGTGATAAGTTGTTGACATTATGGCTTTTGTAACTAGATAAATTACAAACCGACCCACTAAAAAGCGTGAAAAAAAACTTTTTAACAAAAAATAGAACCGACTTCCATATAAAAACACTACAAAGGCAAAAATAACTTTAATTTCGGAAGGCGGTGTCTTTAGTTTTGTATATATTTTCGTTTTTGACACCGCCTTCCGAAATTAAAGTTATTTTTGCCTTTGTAGTGTTTTTATATGGAAGTCGGTTCTATTTTTTGTTAAAAAGTTTTTTGTTCGTTATTGTCAGACTTGCCAGGCGATTCAGGAATAGCTCCTACAACATTCTGGTTGTACTGGCGGACAAAATCAATGGGCCATTTGTCAGGCACTGGGCTAGTAGGCATGTGCACACAAATTGTCACCAATTAAGTTATTGCTTTTGTGTATTGAATTTACTAACAATACGTTAAGGTCTTACTAACACTTAATGGATTCAAATGGTCTGATACAAATATTATAAAGCGGGAAAGTTTGTTTGTTTGTTTACACGCACTAATCTTCGAAAGTACTAGGTGGATTTGGATGAAATTTTTGTTTTAATTGCGATAAAGTCCACGACGGGAGCGAAGAAGAAAATAAATAAAGAAAACTAAATTAAACCCATGAAAGAAAATGACATTAAGAAGTTCAACTAGTAATAATAACCTGATGAGATTTGAGCAAATACAAGGTAAAGTAAAAAAAGATGATAAACTCTTTCAACAAAAAAAAATGTTTAAACCATCGCTCCAGTGTCAGTCATTAATACATCAATCAATCCATTGATTTCAGAAAGTTATAAAGGGAGCAGTCGGACAGCAAGGGCAAGAGTGGGTTTTTAGTCAGTGGAAGTCTGATACTCTCTTCCAACCATGTCACGATATTCTCCTCGAAAAAATTTTTTGAGGTTGTATATCTACGAATTTTCAGTTTATTTTATTCCAATATCCCAATAAGAACAGCAATTATTTGTATTATTTTTCCCGAGGATAAATAGTCACTCAGTAACCAAAATTATTTACAGTCAAATTTAATTCGTTTTTTTTTTAAAGACAACTAGCAATGTGGGTAGAATTCACATTCACAATCTTAACCCGTCTAACTAAACTAAATATGCTTGTGTCTGGGTTCAAGGCAGTAGATGGGGTTCGACCCCGCGATCGCTCGATCACAAGTGCAACACTTTAGCTGTTAGGCGATTGACGCTTTTGAGTCAATATTTACAATTTACAAATGCAATGTGTTATCTATATTATCTATATTCAAGTTAATGTTCCCACGGCGTAAAACGATATAGTAATCAATACTACGAGTACACTCATACTCGTAGTTATCAGTATCTCTTGATATAGTTCTTGTAATAATACTTCAGTCTGTAACGTTTTCACTGCTAGGTGACAGGTCTACTGTCTATGAAAGGTAATGGCCCGTTATCGACCGAGCGGACCCAGTGATTTGGTAGATATCACGTCTTCAATTTTTTTTTTTGGCAAACATATGTACATTGGCCGAGAAACACTGGTGCCTGTGGTAGTTAATCAAAACCTGTATTGCAGGTCACCAGAATTTCACCTCTCAGAAACTGTTTTACACAAAATAATTTTATTATACCAATACTAAATTACAAGATAAGCAAGCAAATTAAGATACAATAAGAAATTTAAGAGATTAGTGCAGTTACAAACAATGGTATGGTGTGGTGTGTGTTGTGTGAGGTGTGATGTGGTGTATGTGCGTGTGTATAAAATTTGTTGTTTCGGTTAATGATGTTTTTCTTCACTGTTTTGAGAGTGATGTGCTTGCTTGGACTCGAACCTACGACCAATAACTCGCAAGGAGTGCGTGCAACTACTGCGCCACCACTGCTTTTGATACTTCTTCAAACTGCTTGTTAATCTCTACCATTGTTACATTCAAATACTGGAGAAATGTAGACTTTTTGTGTGGGAAAATCAGCGAATGACTTCTCCTGCTTTGGGTGGAGCGTAAAGTAGTGTCAGACTTCTACTGACTAAAAACCCACCTTGCTCCTTCAGCTGCCTTTGCTTCCCAGGGCCACCGTATCTCATTAAAACATTACCACAACCCCGGCAGGCAATTATGGCCCTATGGATATTCAAATGCCTTAAGAGCCTAAAAAAGCCCCAAGAGGCTCTCGTGTATGCCAAAACATTTAGTAATATATTGTATAAAAAAAAACTTTATGCAACACAAAATGTACAAAGGCGGATTTAATGCCATAGGCATTCTCTACCAGTCAACCATGGCTGGTGAAGAGATCACATGGCAGGTGCATTAAAAATAAACTAAGTTGATAATATATTCAAAGTTCTATGTCCTTTTCCAAGATCTAATCTATAGGTATCTGGACCATATTAATTGAAATCGGTTTAGAGGTGAAAGTGTAACAGATAGACAGAGTTATTTTCGCATTTCCAATATAAGGTTTGGATTGAACATCCGTATCTCCAAGATCTCACGAAACCGTTAGCCACGCATAGCTATAATAATTATGTTAAACGATTCTAAAGTAAACTGACACAGATGTGGTCGAAATTGACCAAAGTTCATGTATCATGTGTTTTAACGAATCATTGCTAAGAATAGGTGAGACCTCATTACGTCATCGATGACGTTTTAGAGGTCAATGAAAAAATTCTGATATTCTCTCGGCACATCAACTTTTAATCACATAATAATAAATCAGAAAAAATAGTGTACCTACATGGCATATATTAACAAAAAAAATTGAGTCTGTTTATACACGCAAATCTCCGGACCTACTGGATGGATTCGAATGTTTGGAAAGTAGATAGTTGACATCCTAGAATAACACATAGGCTACTTTTTATCCCGTAATTCCCACGGGTTCGGGATTTATGTGGGAAAACCATCACACGCGAACGAAGTCACGGGCCGAAGCTAGTAAGTTTTTAAGCTAACATGGTCACTAACAGTATCATTAGAACTTAAAACGGGATATTTACCATGTGTATTTATTGTTACGAGTTAATTCCATGTGTATTTGTGTTTGAAACTCGAATCAATAAATACACGTTCAGTTAAGTTCTAATGATACATCAACTTGTTTTCTTATATAAGGTTGGGGAAAAAGTCTTTTCGCGTTATAGTATGTATGAACTTGTAATAAAATCGCTTTGGTATTTGGTATTTGATTTTGTCCGCCAGTACAACCAGAATGTTGTAGGGGCTATTCCTGAATCGCCTTGCAAGCCTGACAATAACGAACAAAAAAATAATCGTCCAATTTAGTACAGTTTTTTCACCGATTACTCGAAGACGGCTGAACCGATTTGGAATTTTTTTTTGTTTGGTTTTTTATTTGGTATTTGTATCTAGCTGGTTTTGGTATCATTGAAAGTTTAAATTTAAAAGAACATAATTCCAAATTCAAATTAGGAAAATGTGTGATTTTCATTTGTTTTTCGTACTGTCAAGATGAGTGAATCTAATGAAGAAATTCGATACATTTTAAAATTTTACTACAAAAAAGGTAAAAAGGCAAAGCAAGCCGCGAAAAAAAATTGCGTGTTTATGGACCTAGTGCAGTGTCTGTGAGAGTAGCAAAAATTTGGTTTAAGCGTTTTCAATCAGAAATTTTGATGTTAAAGATGCACGTCGCTCTGGTCGCCCTATTACGGATAAAATGGATGCCATTTTTGAAAAAGTGGAGCAAGATCGGCATATCAGTAGTTACGACGTAGCTGAAGAACTGGGAATTGACCACAAAATAGTTTTGGCGCATTTGAAAAAAAACTGGGTACACAAAAAAGCTCGATATTTGTGTACCTCACGAGCTCACTGAAAGAAACCTAATGAACCGTGTACTCATTTGTGATTCTTTATTACGACGTAATGAAACCGAACCATTTTTTAAGAAGCTGATAACTGGTGATGAAAAGTGGATCACGATTGGAGTGAAGTGGACAAGAACGTGCGAAAAAGGTCGTGGTCAAAGGCTGGTCAGGCTTCACAGACTGTGGCGAAACCCGGGTTAACTCGCAACAAGGTGATGCTGTGTGTGTGTGGGATTGGAAGGGCATTATTCATTATGAGCTGTTACCACCAGGCAGGACCATCGATTCTGAACTCTACTGCGAACAACTGATGAGATTTTAAAGCAAGAAGTTGAGAGAAAGCGGCCGGAATTAATCAACAGAAGGGGTGTGGTTTTTCATCATGATAACGCTAGACCTCACATCTTTAGCCACTCAGCACTCAGGTGTTAATGCATCCGCCGCGCCGTATAGTCCTGACCTTGCACCTTCAGATTTCCACCTGTTTCGGTCTCTTCAGAATTCTTGAGGCAGTGTCAGGTTAACATCACGAGAGGACTGCTAAAACCACTTGTCGCGGTATTTTGATCAGAACTCCCAAAATTTCTATAGTAATGGGATCATGTCCCTACCTACAAGATGGAAAAAAGTTATCGAACAAAATGGTACCTACATACTTTAGTTAAATGTAAATAAACTATATTAAAAAATGTTTTGAATTTTTTTTAAAAATGCGAAGAAACTTTTTCCCCAACCTATTAATTGACTATCACGCGGCGCATCGCTCTCGTGGACTTTATCACGATAAAGATATAACTTACTTCTTTTGCGGCCCGGTAAAAGAAGCGTATAAGCCTTATAATTCTTAAGATTTTTCACAAATATTTGCCTAATTTTAAAGTCATATCTATAAGTCTAAGTTTAAGTACTTACTTCAATTCTTTTTTTTCCTTTATTTTTATAGCGGTTTTTGCGTAAGATAGTATAGTGCATGCAGTGCGTCGTATATAAGTGTCCCATCACTTAAAGAAGAGCACTTCTTTAAGTGATGGGACACTTATATAGAAGTTTAAAATTTGAAACAAGGTACCCGAAACAATAAATGATAAGGTTCAATAGATCATAAGTTATTTGCGTTTTTCTTTTTTTTATTGATAATAGGCTCTCGTTTGACCACCATCTCATCTGATGGTAAGTGATGATATGTGGTCGAAGATTGAGCACGCTTACCTAAAAGTAACCTATTCACTCGTGACTTAAAGCTTTGTGTAAATAATTCAACTATTCTTATTGAAAAAGTCTAATTTTTAAATAAGCATTGTCTAGCAGAAAAAAGAAACAAGAAATTGTGTTTTAAGTTTACTTAAGAATGTTATACGTTCTTATAAATAAATTTTAGGATTGTCTACAGAACTTGGCACACATTTAGACCTCAATTTAGTAAGTAAGAGTAAGTGATGATGTGGTGTGATGGTAAGTGATGAAGTGAAGACTTAAGACTCATGTCTTACTATTAGTTATTATAAATGCGAAAGTTTGTGAGGATAGATGTATCATTGTTACTCTGTCTCAATAACTACTGATCGGAGCTGAATGAAATTTCGTAAGTAGATAGTTGACATCCTGGAATAACACAGGACATACTTTTTATCTCGGAATTCCCACTGGAACGGGATTTACGCGGGAAAACCCTCTTTAAGTAAGGAGCTTGTAAGTTAAAAATATAACATAGTCGCATGTTACTTAGGGACAAACATCGGTATTGCGAAGTAGATTTTTTGTTTAATAATGTATGTTTAAGTAGGTATAACTATTAATAAGTAGGTAGGTACCTACAGATCATTTGTCCTTTGCAAGGTATTTACTATTTATATTTAGACTAATTAGCACTTTACAATCGTACGATGATATTTAATTCTCGTTAAACTTGATCTGCAAGTAAACGAACAGCCTTAATTCGAAGATATTCTTATAACTCTTAGATGCTCTTGACCTCGATCTTGCCTGATGGTAAGCGACAGATGAGGTCTACGATGGAACGAGCGAGCCCAGAAGATGCCTGTTCACTCTTGCTTAAAGGCTAACTAACGGGTCGTACGTGGCAGGGAATACAGAAGCCGGCAGAGAGTTCCACACCTTGGCTGGTCGCAAAATGGAGGAGAAACAATCAGTACGACAAGACGGTATATCGATCAAATGTGGATGGTACCCAGCAGTGCTTCTGGTAGACCGCTAGTGAAAGGGAGATAGAGGGATCAGGTCATGGAGCTCCTGCGCACACTCTCCGAAGTAGCAATCTATAGAAAACCGACAGGCAAGTATCGGACAGATATTGTTTATTACCGATGAGGTTGGTTACCTACGTAAAACCAGTATTGGTGCAACACTATAAAAAATATGCATTCAAAAAAAACATGGAGTAGTCGATGCCATTTAAAACTAGATGTCATTAAAAATAGTTGATATTGAACATATCAAATTGATATTTCAAACATTGACTTATAAAAATGCCGCTCAACGAACTATATAGGTACTCGTGCAGGATAATATTGAAAATAAGACCTAAAAATAAACCTATCTTTGTATTTATTTATATTGATTACAAACGAATGTTAAGTCCTCTGGTGAGCTCTAAAGTTTACCTGTTAAATAACACTATTTAAATTGGTACTTTTGCGTTTCACTTATTATCACTTTGATATACCACTTCACTTGATCACTTCAATCACGTCAATTTGATGCACGTTTACATGTATTGCATTTATTTTATTTTTTAAGTAAACTTTGTATAACGGAACGCACTAACGTCTTGTCCGAAATCGGACTAAATACTAACAGTGTTTTCAATATGACACTGCTAAAATGCCAGATAATACATTTAGTATACACCTACTCACACATACTATAACTCAACAAAACAATTCAGTCGAACTTCAATCATATTTTTTATGTAACAAAGTTTACATTGCCTTTGTTTCCGACTTCCACTTGCGTCATTCTCGAATTGAAACAAAAGATAAACACTGAAAAATATAACAGACAATCGATAATAAATTTTATTCGCAATACATTAGAGTTTATATTTGTCCGCGGGAGGCACTTAGGAAAACGCTTCGAAAATCTCTGGGGGCATGTAATCCGTGAGTGCGAGCGAGACGGAATATATCGACAAGGTCAGCGTCATAACACAAATAATATAAACTTTGAGAATTATTCCTCATATATTAAATACTGGTTTGATATAATATGTGAATGGTCTTCATAAATAATTGAGAATTTTTTTTGATTCCCTACATTTTTTGTTAGAACGAGAGTTTTTTAATAACAATTCTGGTGTATGTATTAAAATTAGGTATAGTGTCATATAATGTTATGTTGGTATTGCATAGTCTACGGAGACACGTTTCTGATACACGTGGGTTGGTACTAGTGGAGAAAAACAAATCTTATTATTGAATCAGCTGATTATCTATTTATTTCTTGCGTATAACAGGCTCTCAACTATCGTATTGATAGAGTCACAAAAGGATATTTTTTTGCGTTTCACCTCCATCACACCTGATGGTAAGTGATGATGTGGATGGAACACGCTTACCTATTCACTCTTGACTTAAAGACCCCCAGGTTATAGCTATCAGGAAACACAGACTCCGGCAGGGAATTCCACTCCTTAGCTGTACACACAATAAAAGTATTCCCCAAAACGTTTTGTGCGTATGGGTGGGATGTCCACCATGTAACGATGGAATCTTAACAGTAATTTTACCAATGCTATCGTGACTATAGTAGCAGTAGTGGTGCAGTGGTAAGAGGACCGGCCTCCGAGTTGTAGGTCGTGAGTTCGAAGTCAGTCAAGCACATTAGATTATGTAATTTTGTTCACCACCACTGCTCTCTTAGCGGTGAAGACAAATCCGAAGGTATACGACATCCACCAACCAGCACTGGACCCGCACTGGGCCCGCACTGGACCCACGTGGTGGATTACGGCCCCTTCCCTCTCATAGAGAGGCCTGTGATTGATTGATTGATTGCAACTTATGTTTAGCAAATCTGTTGCTCAGATCTCCACAAAAACAAAAATATAGCCTGAAACTTGTGACTTTTTTAGGGTTCCGTAGCCGAATGGCAAAAACCGGAACCCTTATAGAGTCATCATGTCTGTCGGTCCGTCAGTATGTCGTGTTCCACGCGCACCTCAAAGAGCTGTCAGCACCAGTGACGGGGCCTCATAAAGCCATTGCCTGCCGGGGTTGCGGAAATATTCTATCAAGATACCTCGGCCACGGAACTTAAGGGCAGCTGAAGGAACAGGGTGGGTTTTTAGTCAGTAGAAGTTTGACACCCCCTTCCGCTTAACCCAGAGCGGGAAAAGTCATTCGATGATTTTCCCACCCAGAAAAAAAAAATATCACAGCCATTTTATTCAGAACCTATTGGGACCAAGTAGTTGAAACTTGGTAGGTAAATGTATTCTGTGAACTACTTTACGATTATTATAAAAAATTAATTTAATTATTATACAAACCACACTTGGAACTGAAACTAAAAAAATATTTTTCATCAAACCTATACGTGCAGTTTCTCAAGATAGGTCTTTCAAGATGACATTCAGATTCCTGTAACCATTTTTTCTTAAAATTATTGACTTTGAGAAAAAATGGTTTGAAAGAACTTCCGAAGTGGTAAAACGTGTGTTGCTTTAAATTTTAAAATAATATGCTGTAGATCTCAATGAAAGTTTTTCTCTTCAATGTTTAGTTTGAACGAGATACAGTCAGCAGTTTTGAGAATTAGCTAATTAAAAAAATGCAAATATGAGTTTGTCATTCACACAAATATTATGAAAAATAAAGTTATTTTACGTAGCTACTACGGAACCCTTCATGGGCGAGTCTGCCTCGTACTTGGGCAATTTTTTAGAAACGTAGCACGTGGACAAAAACGCGTGTGGGAGGTAGTTTAGTAATAAGAATAACTATAATATCTCCACTGGTTTAAATGTCATCAATGCATTTTTTAGTTTAGTTATTGAAACTGGTTTATGTTCGTATAAAACCTGATAGTCGTTAGTACCGTAAATATTATGAATAGAATTTTAATCACTTGACCAAGATGTTATGATATCAAGCTATGGAGAGATGGATTTTTGCAAAGATTGGTATGAAAAAAATATTGCCTCGTTGTTCTAGTGTTCTCGGGCTCGATTCCCGGTCGAGCAAAACGTGCTACTGGGTTTAAAAAAAATCTCAGTAGTAGCCTGGAGTTTGAAAGTCGGAGAGTTGGGGAAAGTTTAAGCAAATTATGACAAGTTCTAAATTCATGAACATACTGTTTTTATAAAAAAAAGTAAGTACTCGTCTCTTTTAAACCTGAATCTATCTATTTTCAACCGACGACAAAAAGAGGAGGTTATCAATTCGACGCGTGTATGTTTTTTTTTTTTTAATGTATGATCATCGATTACTCGAAGACGGCTGAACCGATTTGGAAAATTCTTTTTTTGATTGAAAGGGTATACTTCGAAATTGGTCCCATTTTCATAAACGTCAGGATCTGATGATGGGATCCTGGAGAAATCGAGGGAACTCTTCAAATATTATAGGCACACCTATGACGTTTTGGGTATTTATTATAGTAACTTGTGCAGTTGCGCTCAAAAAGTACCATTTGAGGATGTGGAACTGATGATGAAGACCACAGATGGCCGCCGAAACTACTCAATAATAAGTATTGAGTGGATTGCGATTCGATTACTTGAATATGCATTGTGACGAGCATAAAGTGCTTAACATGGATGTTAAGCACTTTATGCTCGTCACAATGCATATGGTGATGTAGAACTGATGGTGAAGTACCAGGAGAACTCCTCAACAATTAACGGCCCAGCATTGGGAAAAGCAATATTTTGTAAAAGGTTATAAGTAGTTGACATTTAGGCTCTTGTAACTAGGTAAATTAAAAATAGACCAACTAAAAACAGTGAAATAAAAACGTTTTACCAAAAAATTTAACCGACTCCCAAAAAACAATGCAAAGTGAAAAATAACTTTAATTTCGGAAGTCGGTGCCAAAAACGAAAATACAAAACTAAAGACACCGACTACCGAAATTAAAGTTATTTTTCACTTTGCAGTGTTTTTTGGGAGTCGGTTTAATTTTTTGGTAAAAAGTTTTTTGAATAAATATCTATATATTATCAGTCTTTAGTATCTTATACATAATTAACCGTTCACCTAAACTTTTCCATTTAAATTGATTACGTATAGCCTACTTGTTATACCGGGAAAATTACGAAAACTTTCTACGCGAAAAATGTCACAGGAAACTGATTGTCAACAATAAATTGACGCCTTAGAATGAAAACCTCGTAAGTGAAAAAGGAGTAACTTTTCAGGAGGAAGAAAAATCTGCGTGCTATAAAATTTTTGTACGGTTTCTTTTATGTTTTTTTTTTATTAATTTATATGTAAATTTAACCTGTTTTTATATCCAGAACTGTTCGATATTATGTATAATATGAAAAATATTATACATAATATTGCAGTTCAGAAATGCATAATCCATGGCCTGATTACGCTAAACTGACGACGCGATGCGAGTGTTTACGAGGTTCTCACTTACTTTCATAGATAGCGTTTCGAGTATCGAATGAACATATCGCCGCGTTAATTCAAAAACCAACTAACTGACCAAATTATGATTTTGTGCTAGGGCATTTTAAAAGTTTGTATCAAAAATTGTATGTACTATTTTAGATTATGTTATTATAAGGAACAGTATCTGATTTGTAATTTAATCATGTATGCGTTTATTTTTAGCAGTTGATAGAAAAGTAACAAGGTTTCACAGAATATTGCATTTAGTGCCCCAAACCCCCTTATTTAATTACTTTTACCTCCCTACAAAATAATGGCTTTATTTTTTTAATTAAGCGTAACTGTCGAGTCTCTGAAACGTACTAGTTAATATTTCAATAATATACATCGAACAATAATGTATTGTTCATAATAATCCTGCTAGTTTCGAGAAAAATGCAAAAAAAAAAAAATTTTAGTCGCTTTTACTTTCCGATATTTGTTGAAATTTTGTACTAACCTATGCGGTGTTCCTTAGCAAAGCGTCATCATGAAAAATATCTAAGGGTTAGAAATGGTTAATAAATTGGAAATAATTTGATTATAAACACACCTAAGTTGAAAAATAAATTTATTCAAGAAAAACGAACACAAAGGCATCAGAAGATACATCAGATACAGTAGCATCCGGTACACGGTCTAGTTTAGCACTATCAGTCGCTAAATTTTCAAACCAAGCATTCTTCGGGGATCACTCCTTTTTTGCACAATTTTAGCAAGTCGGATTTTTTGCATTTGTAATGGGCAGTGGTGCATTGTACAGCTGTTTTAATTTGGTTGGAAGGCTTGCTTTAGTAGGATCCTCGATGGCATTTGTATGGAATTTTAAGATCGAGATCCAAAAAATTTTTGCAAAGATTGGTATGAAAAAATATTGCCTCGTTGTTCTAGTGTTCTCGGGCTCGATTCCCGGTCGAGCAAACCGTGCTACTGGGTTTAAAAAAAATCTCAGTAGTAGCCTGGAGTTTGAAAGTCGGAGAGTTGGGGAAAGTTTAAGCAAATTATGACAAGTTCTAAATTCATGAACATACTGTTTTTATAAAAAAAAGTAAGTACTCGTCTCTTTTAAACCTGAATCTATCTATTTTCAACCGACGACAAAAAGAGGAGGTTATCAATTCGACGCGTGTATGTTTTTTTTTTTTTAATGTATGATCATTGATTACTCGAAGACGGCTGAACCGATTTGGAAAATTCTTTTTTTGATTGAAAGGGTATACTTCGAAATTGGTCCCATTTTCATAAACGTCAGGATCTGATGATGGGATCCTGGAGAAATCGAGGGAACTCTTCAAATATTATAGGCACACCTATGACGTTTTGGGTATTTATTATAGTAACTTGTGCAGTTGCGCTCAAAAAGTACCATTTGAGGATGTGGAACTGATGATGAAGACCACAGATGGCCGCCGAAACTACTCAATAATAAGTATTGAGTGGATTGCGATTCGATTACTTGAATATGCATTGTGACGAGCATAAAGTGCTTAACATGGATGTTAAGCACTTTATGCTCGTCACAATGCATATGGTGATGTAGAACTGATGGTGAAGTACCAGGAGAACTCCTCAACAATTAACGGCCCAGCATTGGGAAAAGCAATATTTTGTAAAAGGTTATAAGTAGTTGACATTTAGGCTCTTGTAACTAGGTAAATTAAAAATAGACCAACTAAAAACAGTGAAATAAAAACGTTTTACCAAAAAATTTAACCGACTCCCAAAAAACAATGCAAAGTGAAAAATAACTTTAATTTCGGAAGTCGGTGCCAAAAACGAAAATACAAAACTAAAGACACCGACTACCGAAATTAAAGTTATTTTTCACTTTGCAGTGTTTTTTGGGAGTCGGTTTAATTTTTTGGTAAAAAGTTTTTTGAATAAATATCTATATATTATCAGTCTTTAGTATCTTATACATAATTAACCGTTCACCTAAACTTTTCCATTTAAATTGATTACGTATAGCCTACTTGTTATACCGGGAAAATTACGAAAACTTTCTACGCGAAAAATGTCACAGGAAACTGATTGTCAACAATAAATTGACGCCTTAGAATGAAAACCTCGTAAGTGAAAAAGGAGTAACTTTTCAGGAGGAAGAAAAATCTGCGTGCTATAAAATTTTTGTACGGTTTCTTTTATGTTTTTTTTTATTAATTTATATGTAAATTTAACCTGTTTTTATATCCAGAACTGTTCGATATTATGTATAATATGAAAAATATTATACATAAAATTGCAGTTCAGAAATGCATAATCCATGGCCTGATTACGCTAAACTGACGACGCGATGCGAGTGTTTACGAGGTTCTCACTTACTTTCATAGATAGCGTTTCGAGTATCGAATGAACATATCGCCGCGTTAATTCAAAAACCAACTAACTGACCAAATTATGATTTTGTGCTAGAGCATTTTAAAAGTTTGTATCAAAAATTGTATGTACTATTTTAGATTATGTTATTATAAGGAACAGTATCTGATTTGTAATTTAATCATGTATGCGTTTATTTTTAGCAGTTGATAGAAAAGTAACAAGGTTTCACAGAATATTGCATTTAGTGCCCCAAACCCCCTTATTTAATTACTTTTACCTCCCTACAAAATAATGGCTTTATTTTTTTAATTAAGCGTTACTGTCGAGTCTCTGAAACGTACTAGTTAATATTTCAATAATATACATCGAACAATAATGTATTGTTCATAATAATCCTGCTAGTTTCGAGAAAAATGCAAAAAAAAATAAAATTTTAGTCGCTTTTACTTTCCGATATTTGTTGAAATTTTGTACTAACCTATGCGGTGTTCCTTAGCAAAGCGTCATCATGAAAAATATCTAAGGGTTAGAAATGGTTAATAAATTGGAAATAATTTGATTATAAACACACCTAAGTTGAAAAATAAATTTATTCAAGAAAAACGAACACAAAGGCATCAGAAGATACATCAGATACAGTAGCATCCGGTACACGGTCTAGTTTAGCACTATCAGTCGCTAAATTTTCAAACCAAGCATTCTTCGGGGATCACTCCTTTTTTGCACAATTTTAGCAAGTCGGATTTTTTGCATTTGTAATGGGCAGTGGTGCATTGTACAGCTCTTTAATTTGGTTGGAAGGCTTGCTTTAGTAGGATCCTCGATGGCATTTGTATGGAATTTTAAGATCGAGATCCAAAAAATTCTCAGACATGTCATAATTATACAAAATTTTCATTTGACCCTTTTCGTATTTCATTCTCTTTATATTTAATCAGTTCACTCTGTCTCCTTCTGTGTTTTTATTTTTGTTTTTCATTATGATGCCTGCCAAAGATTTTAAATCCAAGAAATAATTATATTTTAGCTCTTTCGTGTTATAACACGAAAAAAAAAAAAAAAAAACAAAACTATGCCGAAACCTTATAAGGTTTCGGCATAGTTTTGTTTTTTTTTTTTATCGGAAGACCGAGCTCGTCGGAACACGTTAAGCCATTCAGACATGGAGTAGATCTTCGGGTCTTTCTGAGCTGACTCTATGCTACGGTGCATTGAATCGACCTCCATATACGAGTGGCCAGATTCCAAAAATTTGTGCTCGATTATATTTAAATTGTCAATTTTTTGAACCGCCCATAATAAGAGTGAAGCCACATACTGATTTCTATTTTAGCCTCCACATGTGTCATAAAAAAGCTACTTTATTGACGTCTTACGACGTGAGCGTGTACTTAATAGTAAGCTCCTGGCATACCTAGAAGCCAACGACATCCTCAGTGACCGACAATACGGCTTTCGCAAAAACCGGTCAACTGGGGACCTTCTAGCGTATGCCATTCATACCTGGAGTGAGGCCATTGAGAAGCACGGGGAAGCACTTGCTGTTTCCCTAATTTAGCCTTATTGCTAAGCTTCCTTCCTTCGGTTTACCCACTCAACTTTGCGTTTGGATTGAAGACTTCCTGAGAGATCGGTTCATTCGAGTGGTCATTGATGGCTGCTCGTCTGGCCAATTGGCAATTAATGCCGGGGTTCCTCAGGGATCTATTCTCTCAGCAACTTTGTTTTTGCTGCACATTAACGATCTGCTGATTCCCGGTGCTTTTCGGTATGCAGACGACAGCACAGTTTCTGAGAGATATGTGTCCATCACGCGAGCTGGTAGATCACAGATCCAGTCTCTACGTGAGGACATGGTTGGGCGCTTAAACTTGTCCTTGAAGGTTGTCTCCAAATGGGGCGATGCCAACTTGGTCAAGTTTAATGCAGCTAAGACGCAGGCGTGTCTCTTCTCCGCAAAAAGGAGTCAATTCGAACCGGCTCCTACTTTCCGGGGTGTAACCGTGCCGATAACCGACCGTATCGAGCTTCTGGGGGTAACAATAAATTCTACCCTCAATTTTGGCCCATTTATCGAGGCTAAGGCTCTACTAGCATCAAAAAAGTTGAGAATCCTAGCAAAGGTGAGACGGTACTTCACACCCGAACAGTTGCTCAATCTCTATCAAGCCCAGGTTCGGTCGTGTATGGAGTACTGCTCTCATCTTTGGGATGGATCTGCTAAATACCAACTGGACGCGCTTGAGTCTATCGAGAAGCGGGCCAAGAGACTCATTGGTAACGATGCACTGGTCGAGTCAAAGCTCCAGAGCCTTAAACATCGACGACGAGTTGCAAGTCTATTGGTTTTCTATCGGTTACATTTCGGGGAGTGTGCGATGGAATTACACAATCTAATTCCACCAAGCTCGTTCCATCATCGGACTACGAGACAAACGGCGAAGCGCCATCGTTACATGGTGGATATCCCACCCATACGCACAAAACGTTTTGGGAATACCTTCATTATGCGTACGGCTGAGGAGTGGAATTCCCTGCCGGAGTCTGTGTTTCCCGATAGCTATAACCTAGGAGTCTTTAAGTCAAGAGTGAATAGGTTACTTTTAGGTAAGCGTGCTCCATCTTCAACCACATCATCACTTACCATCAGGTGAGATGGTGGTCAAACGCGAACCTATTTTTAATAATAAAAAAAAAACATATTGAGACAAATAAATATAAAGAATATATCCAATTTTTTTGAAATTAGAATTTGAAAGTCTGGAAGAAAGAAGGATCAGCATCACAAGAATCCATTTTAGTGCACAAACACCTTACTATCACTTGGAACTAAATTTTTTCGCCGCCACAAAATGAATTAAATGTCGTTTGCGCGAAAGCAACGACGACTATGATGCATGCGCGGTTAGAAACTACAGAGTTTAAAACAACTACCCGCGGTTAATCAGTTTTACTTCTCAATATTTTGTTGGGATCATGATCAAAATTATAGAAGTAAAACCTACTAAACCTATTTATTGACAATTACTTCTTGATTTTGTGTCAAGTAATAATAAATAAATCAGCAGGTAATAGCTACTATCTTTTAGTAACTGCTATTATCATTGAATGTTAACGCTATTTCCTGTTGTTTCTAAGTACTAAACCATTATAATTGGATGTGGTCGTTTTTCTTTCCCAAAATTCCGTATATTTTGGAGGTATTTTTTATTTTGATAACTGATTAAATTTAAGTATCTTGTTTGACTTCGATACAAAACATAATTTTTCCGATTAACAAGGAATATTTGTTTCGCATAAAAATGGTATGGTTAGATAGTTGGTTTCACCATTCAGTATCTCTGAAATAAAGCATCACATGGCTTAGTATGTTTTACCAGTAGAAAGAGAGAAAAAAATTGAGACGGTGGGTATATTTAACTCAATATCCCAAAATCACCGAGTTAGTTGGTTTTTGAATGAACCCGGCGATATTCGTGAGATCAGGATGTGCGTTGTTAGGATTGCTTTCTGGAAACGCAATAAAACAAATTTGGACAAAAATGTACTCCCGAGGTTTTCACTCTAAGGCGACGAAATGATGATTTTTAACTAAGTTACACAAGCAGAACAGAATCTGCAGGGTCACAGGCCTTCTCTCTATGAGAGGGAACCCATACTTCCATATCCATATCCATATCCATATCCATACTCCCATTTGGTGCAATTTGGAGACACACACCGCACCGACTTTCAATGTTACATTTTTAAAAGTTGTTTGTTTCTTTTTTTCGTTTATAATATTTTTGATTGTATGTATACGTTTGTTCTGTTCTTTCTTTTTCTGTAATTTGTGTTATATTTAATGTGTTTTTATGTGTTGTGTCTTCTGTTGACCAATAAAAGTTTTATCTATCTATCTATACTTCCATATCCATACTTCCATATCCATACTTCCATATCCATACTTCCATACTAATATTATAAATGCGAAAGTAACTCTGTCTGTCTGTCTTTCTGTCTGTCTGTATGTCTGTCTGTTACCTTTTCACGCCTTAATCGCTGAACCGATTTACATAAAACTTGGCATGCAAATAGTTTAGGACCTTTGGAAGGACATAGGATAGTTTTTATCCCGATATAAGGTTCCCGTGGGATAGTTTTCGAATTGTATCTTTGTTGCTATTTCACGCAAAAACTACTGAACGGATCTCAATGAAATTTGGTAAGGAGACAGTTGACATTCTGAAAAAACACATAAGCTACTTTTTATGCCGGAATTCCCACGAGATCGGGATTTACGCGGGAAAAAACCTCCCATGCGAACGAAGTCACTGGCAAAAGCTATCCATACTTTTAATACTAAAATTATAAATCCATACTTCCATATCCATATCCATACTAATATTATAAATGCGAAAGTAACTCTGCCTGTCTGTCTGTCCGTCTGTCTGTCTGTCCGTCTGTCTGTCTGTCTGTTACCTTTTTACGCCTAAACTGCTGAAATGATTTCGATGAAATTTGGCAAAGTGATTGTTTAGGACCCTGGGAAGGACATAGGATTTTATCCCGGAATTCCCACGGGCTCGGGAATTACGGGAAAAACCTCCCACGCGGACGAAGTCGTGGGCAAAAGCTAGCAGGCCATAATTCACCACGCGGGCAACCGATTCCCTCACGATGTTTATTTTCACAGATTTGAGAGCATTGACTATAATATAATATAAACAAAGTAATGTGCCTTACTGGGTTCGAGCCTATAATCTGCAACACGCAAGTCAGTCCCTTAAGCACTGGGCTAAAATTGTCTTGTCATATAAAGGCGTTAGATATAAAACTCTCTGTATTCTTATCTTGGATCTCTAGGTCATTGTAAGGTAAATACATATATGTCTCCGCCATTGTGTCACCACACTTTTTAAGGTATTTATGCGTTTTTGCCGTTTGGGGAGTTGAAACATAAAAGTTGTATAAAAGGACCTAAAAGTTGCTTTTAACTTTATCTTAGTACGTATTTGGACTTGTTATTGGCTCCGCAAATATTCAGCGCAGTCCAAATTTCATTCTCGGCTGATAGAACACTTCCAGAAGACATGTTTTGTTTTTAGTTACGTTTTGTATTTATAAATCAAAATTTATTACAGGCTATTTGGCCCAAACAAATTAAATACATTCTTTTACACAACACTCTAGACTGTAATAAATATTTTTATTAACCATATCACAAGGCAATTTATGCTTATGCTAGTCAAAATCGAATGCGGAAACGGGATGGCAGCCTGGTCCTTTTTGATGGATTAAAAAGTAAGAGATCTCGAAGTCGTTCGCCAACCAGATGGTCTGACCAAGTTAAGGTAGTAGTAGGGACCGATAGAGAACTATAATCAAAGCAGCAAAAGCCAGTGATTACGATCCTCAGTAATTATGGAACTATCAGAGAGAGGCCGATATCTGGGTTCATTTATTTATTTAAACTTTATGCAACACAAAATGTACAAAAATGAATTAGTTATTCTGAACCAGTCAAGCGATAACAGGGCAGGTGCATAAAAAAACTATTTCTAGGACAGATAAAGTGTCAACAGTTTTTGCGTGAAGTAGCTCATAGTAGTACCTGAAGTCTGAATTTATGCCTGGTTAGAGTCAATACGGTCAATCCCTATTTCCATGGGAGTTGAATATAATTGACAACAAAATGCGTAGAAATGTTAAATAAAGATTTCTATCGACTTCATTCGGGGATATAGGCAAGATGTTATTTCTTATTAATAACAATATAATCAATGTATAACACTCCAACTGCTAGGGAAAAGGCCCCTTCTAAGAGAGGAAATAGCCCTATTTATTAGCGCCGCACATACGGGTATTTGACTTAAAAAGCCGGCCAAAATTATTTATTGGTGTTTTAATAACTATCTAGTGTCTAAATGTAATTTCAACTCATCAGAACATACTTCAAATTACTTAGAAGTTTTTAGGTGAAGATATTAGGACTTGTAAATTACTTCAGCCAAACATTCTTAAGTAACTAATTTTATATGTTGTTAAAATAATACAAATAGTCAATTTACAAAAAAAATATATTGTTCAAAATCTGATTCGCTATCCTCGTCGTCATCTCCATCAACTTCATCATCATATTCACGTGAAATCGTGGAAACTCCTTCGTCCTGTTTTAAAAACTCCAAGGCTTCAGTAGAAAAAGGTTTTCGATTCTTGCCAATTTTCATTCAACTACAATTTAAGTAGACACCAGATGTCAAGAGCAATCGATTCATCACGTCTTCATTGCACTTTCTTCGCGAAAATTTTCACGAAAAATTTTGCCGGTATAGGTGTTTGTTGCGCGCCTCTGCTGCTTCCTCCGATAACTGTCCGATTGGGAGTAGAGCATGTTTAATAACTAAAGCGCCATGTGTCAAAATTTTATGAAGAGTGGGCGTCATTGGGTACCAGCTATACAAACTGACGTATAGTTCTGCTGTGGATTGCAGAAACGATGAAAACTTTTCTGTGTCAATTTCAAACCCGCTTGCCAGCACTTCCAGAATTACTTTAAGCCTCTTAATAAAGTCGAAGTCACACTGCTTAATTTTGTTAAACATATCTTCTCTTGAGATATTAATTGGCGATTCAACACTACAACCTGTGAACAAACAAAATCTAGTGTTAATATCAAAACGTTCAAAAACATAAAATATTTTTTTCTTTACTACCTCGTCATTTCTTAAGGCTTTTTACAGAACGGGCGGAAACTTGCGGAACATTTTTTTTTAAATAATTTATGTAGAAGGTTCATAGAATATGTCCACATAAGAATTTAAGCTTAACTCTGTTTAACTCATACTTAAATTAACATCGTAAACTAAAAAATAAATATAAAATTGTCAGAAAAATTACCACGTCTTTGAAATATTTTTTTTAAGTGAAAATAAATGATATTTTAGTCAGTAATGTATTTAAACTAAATTACATACCTTCATCAGAAGAATCCATAGTATTTTTTTTGTTTTGCACTAAACACAGCAGAATGGCAATGCACAGAACAGCGATGATAAAATTGTATGCGCCGAGAAAATAACGAGTAACTGGTACAACAGATAATTCCGACTGAGATGGACAGCGCGTGGCGTGCGGTAGAAGCGTAGTTAGTTCGTTATCGTTTGGGTGGGAGAGTCATATTGTCTTATAATAACAAAGGTAACGCTTATCATAAATTTTGTAATTTGGACTTATGGCCGGTTCTTTAAGTAAAATACCCCTATGTGCGCCGCCGGGTTGGTTGATATTGACTGCGAATTTCTGGTCCTAAGACATGGTTTACTCACGATTTTTAGGGTGCCGAATGGCAAAAAACGGAACCCTTATAGTTTCGTCATGCCTGATGACGAAACTATAAGGGTTCCGTTTTTTGCCATTCGGGTTTGCCATAAGGGTTCTGTCTGTCTGTCTGTCCGTCCGTCCGTATGTCACAGCTATTTTATTCCGAAACTATTAGGACTATACATGTAAAACTTGGTAGGTAGATGTATTCTGTAAACCGCTTTCCGATTTTAAGAAAAAAATAAAAAAATATTTAAAATTAAAGAGGGCTCGTCATACATGGAACTGAAACCTATATGTGTGTGGTATCTATAGAAAGGTTTTTAAAAAAGACATTGGAGTTTTTTAAATCCACTTTTTCATAAAGTTAATAAATTAAAAGATATACGCTTCCAAAGTGGTAAAATGTGTCCCCCCCCTCTAACTTCTATAATAATGGAGTGAAAAATCTATAAAAAATATACATCTGTAGATCTTAATGTAAACTTTTAACCAAAATTAGTTTGAACAAGATCGGATCATCAGTTTTTGATATATAGCATATTTTCTAAAACCGCAAATATAACACTATGAAAAACAAAGTTATTTGGCGTAGTTACTACGGAACCCTTCATGAGCGAGTTGACTCGCACTTGGCCTTTTTTTTTTCCTTACACCGTTTTGAGAGCAATAAAATTGTGACCATGAATATTACACAAAGTAATGTGCCAGCCCGGGTTCGACCATACCACCTACAACTCGTAAGTCATGCCTAGTAACCACTGATCCATTGTTCTTGCATTTCTTTAATTACCTACCGGAGTAAACTTGTACATATAATTATGTGCAATGCATTTAATTAGTTGTACATTCATTGCTCAAGTAACAAAGACAGGAAAATCATGTATTTCCTAACAATATGAAGTGTATCTGATGTTTACGAGCTACTATTATTATTAGTAAGTACATAAATAGTAGCACATTGTAGAGAAATAATGTCATATGCAGGGAAACCACGATTATGTATGTAGGTATATAAATCTAACGCCTCATTTTTACAATTTTTAGGGTACTGTACCCAAAAACTGAACACTTATACGATCAAGTTGTCCGTCTGTCTGTCAAGACCCTTTTACGCCGGAATGCGTATCGATATAAAACTAAAATTTTAATTAAATATTTAGGTTTTCAGTGTCTTTTAGCTGTAAAAAAATCAAACTTGTAGATGATCGTTTTTTTCAACCGACGACAAAAAGAGGAGGTTATCAATTCGACGCGTACATTTTTTTTTTTTTTTAATGTATGATCATCGATTACTCGAAGACGGCTGAACCGATTTGGAAAATTCTTTTTTTGATTGAAAGGGTATACTTCGATATTGGTCCCATTTTCATAAACGTCAGGATCTGATGATGGGATACTGGAGAAATCGAGGGAACTCTTCAAATATTATAGGCACACCTATGTCGTTTTGGGTATTTATTATAGTAACTTGTGCAGTTGCTCTCAAAAAGTACCATTTGAGGAAGTGGAACTGATGATGAAGACCACAGATGGCCGCCGAAACTACTCAATAATAAGTATTGAGTGGATTGCGATTCGATTACTTGAATATGGATGTTACGCACTTTATGCTCGTCACAATGCATATGGTGATGTAGAGCTGATGGTGAAGTACCAGGAGAACTCCTCAACAATTAAGGGCCCAGCATTGGGAAACACTCCCAAAAAACACTGCAAAGTGAAAAATAACTTTAATTTCGGAAGTCGGTGCCAAAAACGAAAATACTGGCACCGATTACCGAAATTAAAGTTATTTTTCACTTTGCAGAGTTTTTTGGGAGTCGGTTTAATTTTTTGGTAAAAAGTTTTTATTTCACTCTTTTTAGTTGGTTGATTTTTAATTTACCTAGTTACAAGAGCCTAAATGTCAACTACTTATAACATTTTACAAAATATTGCTTTTCCCAATACTGGGCCGTTAATTTTTGAGGAGTTCTCCTGGTACTTCACCATCAGCTATACATCACCATATGCATTGTGACGAGCACCAAGTGCTTAATATTCATATTAAAGTAATCGAATCGCAATCCACGAAATACTTATTATTGAGTAGTTTCGGCGGCCATCTGTGGTCTTCATCATCAGTTCCACTTCCCCAAATGGTACTTTTTGGGAGCAACTGCACAAGTTACTATAAGAAATACCCAAAACGGTACCCCATCAGGTCTACTTCACAAATGGTGCTTTTCGAATGCAACTACACAAGTTACTATAAAAATACTCAAATCACTATAGGTGTGCCTATAATATTTGAAGAGTTCCCTCGATTTCTCCAGGATCCCATCATCAGATCCTGACTTGGTGACAATGGTACCAATTTCAAAGTATACCCTATCAAACAAAAAAAGAATTTTCCAATTCGGTTCAGCCGTCTTCGAGTACTCGGTGACCATACATTAAAAAAAAAAAAAAAAAAAATATACGCGTCGAATTGATAACCTCCTCTTTTGGTCGTCGGTTGAAAAACAGTTGTACGAACGCGTTCGTTCTGCGACCTTTATTACGGTAATTTTTGATTATCCTATCCTACTATCCTACTAATCCTACTAATCCTACTTCCTACTAATCCTACTTCCTACTAATATTATAAACTAGCTTTTGCCCGCGACTTCGATCGCGTAGGAGGGTTTTCCCGCGTAAAATCCCGATCCCGTAGGAATTCCAGGATAAAATGTAGCCTATGTGTTATTCCAGGATGTAAACTATCTACTTGCCAAATTTCACTCAGATCCGTTCAGTAGTTTTTGCGTGAAAGAGTAACAAACATCCATCCATCCTCACAAACTTTCACATAAGTAAGATGCGAAAGTTTGTGAGGATGGATGGATGTTTGTTACTCTTTCACGCAAAAACTACTGAACGGATCTGAATGAAATTTGGTAAGTATATAGTTGGCAGCCTGGAATAACACATAGGCTACTTTTTTTCCCCAAATTCCCACGGGATCGGGATTTGCGCGGGAAAACCTTCCCACGCGTACGAAGTCGCGGGTAGAAGCTAGTTTAAACATAATTCAGACGTGTCTGCAAGGTAATTGGATGCAGTACAGTGCAAGCGATCGTATAACGCATGAACATAAAATCATGATAGAAGAGTGGGGTATGTGATATGTTTTTCATTAATTTAATTCATGTTAATTACAAATATAACGCTATTGTTTACGACGTTTTCTGGGTAATCGTGGCTTAAGGTGTCTTAAAGTAAGGCGTAGTTGTAACTATGATAGCAAAATATGATCTGGATTTGTGCTCAGCCAGTGGCTATTGGTCGAGTCAGATTTCTGTCCCATATTGGTATGCCAACTTACTATACAAATATTTATATTCAGGTTTTTGTATAAGTACCACTACCAACTTTTCAACTTTTTCACTTACCATACAATGCTGTAAACTAAGACTGTATTGACTTGAAATAAGGTTGTATGATTTTGTCGGAGTTTTAACGTATGTAATGCACGATATATTTTAACGAAAATTCGCCTTCGGTTGTAGTATTAGTAAAGTATGGACTTACCTCTTCTTCTAAAGCGACGGGGAACTGCGCTGGCGTCAAAGGCTTCACTGCCACATCTTCTAACGCTGACTTCCGTCTGAAAGTGAAACAAACATATTACTTAAAGACAACTACACAATACTAAAGCTAAGATATTGGCCTTGTGGTAGAGAGGTCGCGGGTTCGAACCCCACCCATTACACACTATTACTGTGAACCCACTCCAGACACAAGCATATTTAGCTTAGTTGGAGGGGTTAACAAAATTGCTAGTAATGTGATTTCTACCTAACGACGTAAAGTGACGTGACGTTGCAGAATACGTTTTTTTTATTCACGATAGATTCACGACTGACTGCCATTTCACCTGATTACGCGATGATGTGTTCGAAAATGAAGCACGCTTGCCTAGAATTAATCTTCTGACTCTTAACTTAAAAACTCCCAGGTTATAGCAATCAGGAAACAAAGACTCCGTTGCTCTGTACGCCCAATGAAAGTAACTCCGAAAACGTTTCGTGGCTTCTATTTTTAAAGAGAACTCGCAATGCAACCAACCCGCAGTGATCCCGCGTGGTGGACATTATAGGCTGAATATGCTTAATGAATAGTCGGTACATCCAGAGTCGGATTAACCCTGTCAGAGGCCCTAAAGCAATGGCATTCTCGGGGCCCCTTTTCTTACTTTGACTGACCAAATCGTGTGTGAACTGAGGAAACGCACATTAAGGGCTGTGGTTTTCAACCGACGACCAAAAGAGGAGGTTATCAATTCGACGCGTATATATATTTTTTTTAATGTATGATCACCGATTACTCGAAGACGGCTAAACCGATTTGGAAAATTCTTTTTTTGTTTGAAAGGGTATACTTCGAAATTGGTCCCATTGTCACCAGGTCAGGATCTGATGATGGGATCCTGGAGAAATCGAGGGAACTTTTCAAATATTAAAGGCACACCTATAGCGTTTTGAGTATTTCTTATAGTAACTTGTGCAGTTGCTTTCAAAAAATACCATTTGGGGTAGTGGAACTGATGATGAAGACCACAGATAGCCGCCGAACCTACTCAATAATAAGTATTTCGTGGATTGCGATTCGAATACTTGAATATGGATGTTAAGCACTTTATGTTCGTCACAATGCATATGGTGATGTAGAGCTGATGGTGAAGTACCAGGAGAACTCCTCAAAAATTAACGGCTCAGCATTGGGAAAAGCAATATTTTGTAAAAGGTTATAAGTAGTTGACATTTAGGCTCTTTTAACTAGGTAAATTAAAAATCGACCAACTAAAAAGAGTGAAATAAAAACTTTTTACCAAAAAATTAAACCGACTCCCAAAAAACACTGCAAAGTGAAAAATAACTTTAATTTCGGAAGTCGGTGCCAAAAACGAAAATACAAAACTAAAGACACCGACTACCGAAATTAAAGTTATTTTTCACTTTGCAGTGTTTTTTGGGAGTCGGTTTAATTTTTTGGTAAAAAGTTTTTATTTTTAAAGACAACTAGCAATGTAACCAGTGATCCCGCGTGGTGGAAATTATAGGCTGAATATGCTTAATGAACAGTCGGTACATCCAGAGTCGGATTAACCCTGTCAGAGGCCCTAAGGCAATGGCATTCTCGGGGCCCCTTTTCTTACTTTGACTGACCAAATCGTGTGTGAACTGAGGCAACGCACATTAAGGGCTGTGGTTTTTAATATATTTGTTTACTCATTCCCAGATTTGTTCTAAAATTGTTTTAATTCTACCACTAAATCTAACGATTTGTATTTTGTGAAATAAAAGTTAGGTCCCTAAGTTCACACGCACATCAAATTCTCGTTCGAAGAAACATGTTTTCTTGGTGCGTGCTTTGGGCCTGGGCCTAGTTGATGCGGGGCCCCTAGGCAGTTGCCTACTCCGCCTAATGGTTAATCCGGCCCTGTACATCGTTCAGTTATCGAAAAGTAACACAGTCATCCTCATCGTTTAGCCTTTTCCCAAATATGTCGACGTCGGCTTCAAGTCTAACTGAACGCAGAGTATTAGTGTCTTTCATTCTGCGTATCTGACCTCGAAAACTCAGTAGAAGACAACACGATACCCCTTCGCAAGACCAGTATTTTTTCTGGCTCCTGACTACCAGTAACGACTGTCAAAGATGTACAAATGATTGCCGAGACCAAAGGCTTCACGAGCTTTCCGAGACACGGAGGAATCTCGATATGTAGAAATGGTCACCCCTCCAAAAACTGACCTTGGCAAGTGTTGCTTAACCTCGAAGATCGGTCCGTGCGGCTGTTATTATTTAGCCACGAGTTAATACACAGTAATTATATCCAAATGATCTGTAGCGTTGCGTTTTTTTTTTGCTACATAATTATGCTTCAAGGCCAATGATCTTTGGCCGTAAGGTGATTGCACTCAATATTATGAGCTATCGCGGTCTCGACACCGCGTACCTTCAGTCTGTTCATATCTTTATTTTTAACTCCGATAGCTATTTTTACTTTCCAAAGATTTATTTGTGTAGGTACTAAATTGTGCATGCAGCTTCGTTTTTCAGCGATAAGTAAGTGCTTATATCGCTCTCTGGCCATTCAACTGTTCCTTTAAGTTTTTGCCGTGGCTGCGGGAATATTTTAGCGAGATACCGCGGCCCCGGAAGGCAAGGGAAAGGTGGGTTTTTAGTCATTAAAAGTCTGATACTCTCCTCCGCTTCACCCAGAGCGGAAGAAGTCATTTTATAAAATAATAACACTCCCCCGAAAAAGGTGTCATGAATTTAATCGAGAAAGTTTATAAATTGTAAAAGTAACTCTATATTTCTGTCTGTTAGATAGGCTTTCACGTTTAAACCACTGAAGAAGGATACAGGCTACTTTATGCCAGAAAAAGAAACTTTTCTCGCGAACAAAGCCACGAACTTAAGCTAGTTTCCTATAAAAGTGCAGGAGCTCCACGATCTGACCTTTTCATCACAATATGTATATCGCAGCACTACAGGCTACCGTCCACACTTGGTTGATATACCGTCTTGTCGCACCAAGCGCTTCTCCTCCACATTTATTGTGCGCACAGCCAAGCTGTGGAACTCTCTGCCGTCTTCTATGTTCCCTGCCACATATGACCCGTCAAGCTTTAAAGCTAGAGTGTAGAGGCACCTTATGGGCTCATTCATTTAATTGTAGACCTCATCTATTGGTCACTATCAGGCGAGATCAAGGTTAAAAGTGAGGTTATCTGAAATAACCTCAAATAAATTATTTGAGGATTAAACTGGTATCTTATGTTGTTCTTATAGGTACATACTGTACGACCCGAGCAAAGCCAGGTTGAATTGCTAGTAGCGACACAAATACTTTTGATACCACCATATGGCTGCTGATTGTTAAGAATTCTCGAGGGCGTTGTCTAACAAAAAGCAAAGTATATAAGAATTAGGAAAATGGGCAGAGTAGGTACACCTATTTCTTGAGTTTAAAGAATCGAATCAAAACAATTCTTAGGAAAAGAGAGAAGATGTTTATTGTGTTCGGCGTTCGAATTAGAATGCGTGAAACGGATACTATTCGAACATAATTATTAAATTTTACGAAAACTCTAGTGCGCAATAATTCCTCAAATTTGTATCTTCTTATATCTGTTATCGTAAAATTGCAAAAACCGATAGATTGTTATATATGTCGCGAGATTGTAATGCGATAAATTATTGTGATGCGTACATAGGTACTTGCAATTTAATTATTTATGTTTTCTTGTGTGAAAATAAGTTGCCCCTTGTGGTACGGGACCACAGTATCTCGTAAGAACATTTCTGCAGCCCAGGACGTTCTGTGACCATAGAGTTACGACTCGTTCAACCAATGAGCGCGTGAATTGCATTCCGTTGTACGCCTTAGCACAATTTCACGGTTTCAGACAAACAAAAATTATAACATTTTGTGTACATGTTTTAGTATCGTGTAAATAAGCAGGTTCCAGAAAGAAAGGCAGTCCACAAACTTGTATTTATTTTTACCGGCAAGAAATAACAGGCGTTTTATTATTGTGTTAATAAATATAACCACTTGAGAGAATACAGTTATTTTCAAAACACATTTTTTATTGAAAATGTATACTTAAATTAAAGACGGCTGGTTACCAACCACACTTGATTGATATACCGTTTTGTCGTACCAAGCGCTTCTCCTCCACATTTATTGTGCGCACAGCCAAGCTGTGGAATTCTCTGCCGGCTTCTGTGTTCTTTGCCACTTATGACGTTTCAGCCTTTAAACCACGAATATATAGGCATCTTCTGGGCTTGCTCGTCCCATCTTAGACCTCATCTATCGCTTACTCAAAGAAAGTATCGAAATTCGGCGTCGAAATCAAGGGTTAATCTGGACGGTTCAAAAAACCTCTAAAAATCAGGACGCCAGGCAACTGTACACATAATTCACCATACTTTCATTGTGCGTACATTTGAGAAGTGGAATTCCCTACCGAAGTCTGTGTTTCCTTATAGTTATAACTTGGGGGTCTTTAAGTTAAGAGTGAATGGGTTACTTCTAGGCAAGCGTGCTTCATCTTCGACCACATCATCGCTTACCATCAGGTGAAATGGTGGTCAAACGCGAGCCTATTTACAATAAATAATGGACTTTTCAGATTAACACAGTACCAAATTAATTTGACTCCAACAGTGTTACAGTCCGTACGTCTAGCGTCCCTCTAATGTGGAAAGGGATGAAGATAAATACAGCCATCAAGTCACAACAGTTAGGCTTGAGATGGCTGAAATTGGGGCACCCGGATAATAAATATGAATCACTTTGTATATAGTTCAAGAAGTGGCGTGGAGAACTTCTTTTTGAACTCTTATAATGAATTTAGAAATTCGCTGTATAAAATGTAATAAAACAAATTAAATTAAATATTTTAAGTTGCCCTTGACGACCTAGAAATATCTGAACAGATCTTGATTAATTGTAGCTAAGAACCATCTCGACCACAACTTTCTAACAAAAAAGAACGCATCATAATAATTGGTCCATTCGTTGAGAAGCTATGATATCACAGACAGACACACAGGCACGTCATATTAATAACACCCCTCTTTTTGTGTCGGGGGTTAACAATAACATTTGGTAACTTCTCCATATTTGCTAAACTTAACCGTCACTAATGAAGCACATTAGACACTGAACGCTGTGTACAGTAATAATTGGGCTTTAGATATACAACGTGTAACGGAAACCCCACATCTATCCAAAATGACTGAAGACAACATCTGGTATGGAGTCTCTATGCAAAGTTTGAGCTCAAAATAAGTGACTCACAGAATTAAAAAACGATAATTCTCTTCGTTCTTCTTAATTTGAAAATTTCGGCCTCTGGTATCAATGTATTGAAATTTCTAATATGCTCCACACATGTAGACATAGGATTAGAAAACCCTTGCCAT
This sequence comes from Tholera decimalis, assembly GCA_943138885.2. Classification (NCBI taxonomy): domain Eukaryota; kingdom Metazoa; phylum Arthropoda; class Insecta; order Lepidoptera; family Noctuidae; genus Tholera; species Tholera decimalis. Next base: position 38,674,644 of record OW964573.2, on the reverse strand, counting down.
ATCGTTTGTTATCATCCAAAGAAGCCGTGCACTCGGTATGTATATACCCTTTAAATTACACGTTGTATACATATACTGTACATTATCATAGCTGTACTGAAACGTCTTAAGCTGTAGTAGGCTGTAGTCTATCTATGTACTTGTTAAAATAAAATAAAATAATAAAATAGAAGGAATACTATTATTCTTGTTATTAGCGTAATATAACTGCCTCGTTGGACGAGTGGTCGCAAGCGCGACAGTTGAGCATGAGGTCCTGGCCTCCTGGGTTCGATTCCCAGATGAGGCTAAAAGTACCACTGGGTTTTCCTATACGAAATTTCTCATTGGTAACCCGGAGTTTGGAAATTGGCGGTGTGATACCGCCGTGCCTCGGAAAATATGTTAAGCCGTTGGTCATTTGAAAATCGTTTACGGTAGTCAGAAGTCAGACAATCTAATAATAGTCTTGCCAAGCGGTCTGTAAAAGATCGCTTTTAGCGATAAGACCGCCCATTGTATCACCCTTTTTAGTTATTGAGTCCATAATTTTGTTTTACTGTTATGGTGTACAATCTATCTATGCAACGTGTAATTTAAAGGGTATATACATACCAAGTGCACGGCTTCTTTGGATGATAACAAACGATATAGCAAGGGTTTTGTAATCCTATGTCTACACGTGTGGAACTTATTAGAAATTTCAATACATTGATACCAGAGACCGAATTTTTCAAATTAAGAAGAACGAAGGGAATTGTCGTTTTATTGGCAGTGATGACCCTCATAGTGCTGTGACACGTTTGTTATTACTGGTATTCAAGAAACATATGAAACCAATAATTTGGGGTCAATTCTGTGAGTCACGTATTTTGAGCTGAAACTTTGCATAGAGACTCCATACCAGATGTTGTCTTCAGTCCTTTTGGATAGATATGGGGTTTCCGTTACACGTTGTATAATAAAAATGAATCGCTAAATGTGTTGCTAAGCGCAGAACATGAAAATGGCTGGACCGATTTGGCTGATTCTTTTTTTGTTGTGTTTGGTTTTGTCAGGAGAAGGTTCTTACGAAAAAAAAAGTAGGAAAGGTCTCAAAGGGGTAGGGTAGGATAGAGGTAGGGTAGGGGTAGGGGTAGTGTACGGTAGGGTAGGGTGGAGTAGGGTATTGGTAGGATAGGGTAGGGGTAGTGTAGGGTTTGGATAGGGTAGGGGTAGAGTAAGGTGTGGGAAGGGTATCAGTAGGATAGGGGTAGTGGTATCGGTTGGGTAGGGGTAGGATACCACGCGAACAAAGTCGTGGCGGGTCAGCTAGTAAAGAATATATCTATCTATCTGCCTACTGGGTTGTAGAAGTCAGATAGGCAGCCGCTCAAACTCGACAAAAATCTTACCACATGCAAACAAACCATACTGTGAGTGAGTGCGGTTTACTTGCATGTATATTTTAGGCGGAATTAATAATAGATATTTTTCTGAAGTTATGGATTTCCGCAAAGTAACGCCTGATTCCATTCTGGATATTTTCTATTTAAAAGGTCTGACTTCCAGTGATTCTATATCCAAGAAAATGGCGGCTTGTCAAATGTCAGTTTAATGTGGCCTTTACTACCACTGTACCAATGTTATATATTGTGTCGAATACATCACCAAACTTCTGATTACTCAATCCATGGTTATGGGAGACTATCAAGAATTATAGGTAGCGAAAATTGAATCTGACTTCAGCATTACACGAGCGGTGATTGGTTACCTTCATCATCTGCTTAGCCTCCTTTTTAGGGTTCCGTAGCCGAATGGCAAAAAAACGGAACCCTTATAGTTTCGTCATGTCTGTCCATCTGTCTGTCTGCCTGTCTGTCCATCCGTCCGTCCGTCCATATGTCACAGCCATTTTATTCCGAAACTTTTAGGACTATACATGTGAAACTTGGTAGGTAGTAGTAGTATTCTGTGAACCGCTTTCCGAATTTGAGAAAAAAATAATAAAAAAAATATTTAAAATAAAGGAGGGCTCCCCGTACATGGAACTAAAACTGAAAATATTTTTTTGTTATGAAACCTATGCGTTTGTGATATCTATAGACAGGTCTTTAAAAATGACATTGAGGTTTCTAAAACCACTTTTTCAAAAAGTTAATCGTTGAAAAGATATACACTTCCAAAGTGGTCAAATGTGTGTAACGTCCTCTAACGTCTATAATAATGAAGTGAAAAATCTATAAAAAAAAATATAAGTCTGTAGATCTTAATGTAAACTTTCAACCAAAATTGGTTTGAACGAGATTGGTTCATCAGTTTTTGAGATACAGCATATTTTCTAAAACCGCAAATATAACTTTGTAATTCATACAAACACTATAAAAAACAAAGTTATTTGGCGTAGTTGTAAAAAATGTAAAAGAGCTAGTTTTAAGAAATTTGTAAGGTTTTTTTTGTTAAATAAATATACATATTTATATTAGCTTGTGCCAGCGGCTTCGCCCGCGTGGGAAGTTTTTCCCGTGTAAATCCCGATCCCGTGGGAATTTCGCAAAATCCTTTCTTAGCGGATGCCTACGTCATAACATCTACCTGCATGGCAAATTTCAGCCCGATCCGTGGTGGAAAGTGGTTTGGGCTGTGCGTTGATAGATCACTATGTCAGTCACTCAGTCAGTCAGTCAGTCATCTTTGAGTTATATATATTTAGATAGATTATTATAGTTACTACGGAACCCTTCATGGGCGAGTCGGACTTGAACTTGGACAATTTTTTTTTTAGTCGGTAAAAGCCTAATGGCTATATCGGATTAGTGACCGAGAGGTTGTGGCTTCGAACTTCACCCATTACAATATAGCCGTGAACCTTTTCAGACACAAGCATATTTAGTTGGAGGGGTTAAAAAAATTGCTAGTAACGTGAATACTACCCACATTTCTGTAAAAAAAAAGCCACGTCAGGGGTCGGCTTCTGTTTTACATGGAGCGAGTGCCTTTCTGACGACCATAACTCAAAATAACTGAATCTTCTCAACTTTAGCTTTTACACGATACTAAAACACAAACAAACTTTTTTGTCTATATTTTTATTTTTTAAATAGATCAAATATATTTTATTTGACATAGGCAATATATGTGTAGGTATTTATAAACATCAGAACTTAGTGCACGGTTCGACTTTGGTCGATTCCTACGTACAAGAACCAGCGAAGAATTCGGTTCAATCTCTACTTTTATCGCTTTGTAAAGTCTGCTGACTGAAACCCGTAGTGGCCCCTTTAGCTGTGCTCCAAGATCGATGCGTAAATTCGAGTTCTATGCCATATATAAACCAAAGACTTCAGAAAAACTGGGTAGTGGAGTAGAAATCCCTGCCGGAGTCTGTGTTACTGATAGCTATAACTTAGGCGTCTTTAAGTCTGTAAGTGAATAGGTTACTTCTAGACAAGCGTGCTTCATCTTCGACCACATCATCACTTACCATCAGATTAAACAATGGTTAAACGCGAGCCTATTAACAACAATACAAAAAGGCGTACAATATGTACTATGTATAGATAAACGAATCCATTCTTATAGTACTGAAAGCGTCACCACTTAGACCCATATATTTTTACATAATAATATATAGCATTGTACGCATTGAAGAACTATATATAGGTGCCCTTGAGTCGTTTTTAACGATATCTATTCTATATCGGTGCCTATTATCAGTAAGAGCTCGTATGAATTGTCTAGGCTATGAATAGAGCCTTTAAATATATCATGAACTCGCGCGCGGCTTCGTTCCCGTAGACTTCATCACGATAAAAACATAACCCTTCTTTATTGCAGTCGGGTAAAAAGTAGCCTATAATCTTTCTAAAGCTTCAAACTTCTTTTGTAACAAATTTCATCAAAATTCACCAAGTACCTTCGAAGATTAGCGCGGTTAAACAAACAAACTTTTCCGTTTTTAGGGTTCCGTAGCCGAATGGAAAAAAAGGAACCTTTATAGTTTCGTCATGTCATGTCTGTCTATCTATCTGTCTGTCTGTCCGTCCGTCCTTATGTCACAACCATTTTATTTCGAAACTATTATAAGTCGCAGGCCACGCTGGCGCGACGCGTCTTGCGTCTGCGATGAGCGGGAAAAACAATAATACGTGTCGAACGGGGGGCGCCACGTTGGTGCGACTTGCGTGCGCGTCTAGCGACCGCGACCAGCGGAGGGATAGTACGAGTTCGCGCGTCCTGCGTATTTATCAATTTGGTTGAATTATCCGCGATGCAAAACATAAATACGGAGGAGTTTATTAGCGAAATAATGTCTCGGCCATCAACCTGGTGCAGTATGGATGATGAATATAAAAATAAATATGTAATAAAAAAAAGTGGGATGAAATAAGTAAATAATCATGAACCCCCATTTTTATCTGTAATATATCCTGTGCAAAAAAACGACTTCCTTCTAAACATGACAGCTCCAATTTAGACAAACTCATTTTAAACCCTGCGCAATAATAGCAGATAATCACGCGGCCGGCCGCTTCAACGTGGCACACTACAGCGGCAAGACGCAGCGTCTTGACGCCTCCCGCTCCCGCAGGTGGCCACCGCTCACCGCAGTCACTTTAGCGTGGCCTGTTAGGACTATACATGTGAAACTTTGTAGGTAGATGTATTCTGTTAACCGCTTTCCGATTTTAAGAAAAAAAAAAGATAATAAAATAAAGGGGAGCCCCCCTTTATTTCATTATCTTATTATGGAACCCCTCCCCCAATACATGGAACTAAAACTGATTTTTTTTTTCTGAAACCTATGCGTGTGTGGTGTCTATAGACAGGTCTTTAAAAATGACCTTGAGGTTTCTCAAACCACTTTTTCATAAAGTTATTCGTTTAAAAGATATACGCTTCCAAATTGGTAAAATGTGTCTCCCCCGTCTAACTTCTATAATAAAGGAGTGAAAAATCTAAAAAAAATATATGTCTGTAGATAACTTTTAACCAAAATTGGTTTGAACAAGATCGGGTCAGCAGTTTTTGAGATACAGCATATTTTCTAAAACCGCAAATATAACTTTGTAATTCATACAAACAAAATGAAAAACAAAGTTATTTGGCGTAGTTGTAAAAAAATGTAAATAAACTAGTTTTAAAAGTTCGTAAGGTTTTTGTTTTTCGTCAAATAAATATACATATTATATATTTATAGTTACTACGGAACCCTTCATGGGCGAGTCTGACTCGCACTTGGCCAATTTTTTTAATATTAGTATAGATTCTTTATAAAGTACCATGTAAGCGAAAATCACGTGTAAATGAAAATGAAGTGAAATTTCGGGAGCCTATGGTACGATTCAGACCAACCGGCTCGCATCGCGCCGCATCGGAACGGAGCCGTACGCGTGCCGCGGCAGCCGAACGTGTCCGTCGCGTCGGAGCCATACCGCTACCGCGGCATGCGTAAGGCTGCCGCGGTAACCGTACGCGTGCCGCGGCAGCCGACAGCGTCCGCTGGAATCCGTACGCACTCCAACAAGCGCGCAGAAGTGCTGCTCACATTGCGCCGCGTTGAATAAAGTGAAATTTTTAAAACCAACTAAAAAAAGTTATTTTATAACGACAATCATATGTCTGAACTAAAGAAAGTAGTTTTTCTTCCGTATCCATTTTTGACTTTAATATGTTAACTGTCGCTTGAAGAACACAACTTGAATGATTCGCTAGTTGCTGCACCGTAATCTCCATTCGTATTCCACGACGCACGGCCAACCGGCTCCGAACGGACCCGACGGCAGCCGATTGGATGCCGACGGCGCCGTTCGGAGCCGGTCGGAGCCGGTCGGCCGTCGCGACAGCCGAACGCATTCTGCGACACGTTACCACGCGTCGCGGGATGCCGACGGAAGTAACTATGCGTCAGTTGCATGCAAATATGAACTTTTTTTTTTTTTTTGTTTTTTTTTTGAGTATCGGATAAATATCATGATTATTATAAAATCTATACTGATGGGTCTAAGAGCGCTAAAGGTAATGGAGCTGCTTACTACGATCCTTTGAACTCGGATATTACAAACACTTTCTATAAAATAAATAATGATGTGTCAGTTATGTCTTTAGAGCTATTTGCAATTTCAGAGGCGCTTACTTATATTTTAACTATTGATAACAATAAAAAAATATTGATTTGTGTAGATAGCAGAAGTGCACTACAACATATAGCTCGATGCGCCTCTGGACATGCGGGCGCATCGATAGCTTATGAAATAGTATCTAAAATATACAATTTATCTTAAAGAGGTATAGATCTGAAATTGCAATGGGTACCTTCACATATAGGTATTAGGGGTAATGAGGAGGCTGACCGTTTAGCAAAGTTAGGTATAGATGAGGGTAGAGAAACATATATTAAATCAGATTATATAGAATTATTGCCTAAATATAAAAATAAATGTCACGAAATTTGGAAAGAATATTTCAATGAAAGATCAAGAGAAAAGGGAATATGGTACAAGTCTATAGTTTCGGAGCCTCCTCATATACCGTGGTTTTGTCACACTAGGCTTAGCAGAAAGTTTATTGCAACAGCTCACAGACTCAGATCTGGACACATGCCGCTCAATAAGTTTGGATTTTTTATGAAAAAAACGAATTCACCAAATTGTGAGGAATGTGGCATAATAGAAGATATAATACATCTATTGACGGAATGTGTCAGATTTGAGTCTGCAAGAAAAGAATTGTTAAAAGAGCTCGAGACAAATAGGTACGATGTTGGGATGTTCCATCATATTTTATCAACACCTAACTCCAGAGGTGCTCATAGTTTAATTAAATTTGTTTTGTTGCGATTTACTGTATAAGGTCCGATGGGACTGATATGTACAATTGTATAAAAGTTCCCAAATTAAAATAAAGAGAAAAAAAAAAAAAAAAATATGAACTGTAATTACTGTTGATACATTTCAATGTTCTTTACCGCATTGTAAAATGCCGCCCGGCCCGGCCCGATGCGAGCTGGTTGGTCTGAATCTTACCTATGTCAGTTCCATATGAGAAGATCGTGGCTAAATAATTCTTTAAGGTTAAGCAAGGATTGCCGAGGTTGGTCTGTGGATGGACCATCTTTGGAAATCGAGATCTCCGTGCCTTGGAAAACACCCCGGCTGTCATTTGTATATCTTTGACAGTCGTTGCGGGTTGACAGAAGCTGGAAAATCTGACTCCAGTCTTGCGATGAGGTATCTCTATCGGCAAAACATTTCGCTTTGGCCTGTAAGTTAAACACATTTTAAATTCTTTGATTATGATAAATTCTTTTTGTTTCTTTGTTATTGCCAGTATGAAATTTTCTCTTTAAAAGATAAATCTTTTAGACAAATCATACTTTAATTGACATGGTAATTAAGATCCAGTACACAGCCAAGCTGTGGAACTCTCTGCCTTTTGCGTTCCTTACCTTATATGACCCATCAGCCTTTAAAGCAACAGTGAACAGGCTCGCTCCTTTCATCGTAGATCTCATCTGTCGCTTACTATCGGGCGCGATCGAGATCAAGAGTGGGCTCATCCAGAATAATAAAAAAGTAGTACCTAATACAGGGTGGCAGGAACATCGACGCGCAACCATGGATTCAGTACATGATTCTGGAACCCCTGCGTTGAAATTTTTCGTCGGCTTTTTCTTAATCTAATAAAATTAAGAAAAATCCGACTCAAAAAAACAAAACAGTAAATTCACCTGTTTCACTTAAAACAGTAATGTAAATAAAACTCGAAAGGGCTACCTGATCAGCTGTGTTGACCTCGCAAATTAACCCTAGCAAAACAGCTGATCAGGTAGCACTTTCGAGTTTTATTTACATTGCTGTTTTAAGTGAAACAAGTTTATTTTATTTTTTAATTAAAATCTTATTTGGTTAGATAGAAACAATGATTTTATATAGTTTTCAGTAAAAACATTACTGAAAAATCCTGAAAAAATGAAGAAAAAGCCGACAAAAAATTCTAACGTCCAGAATTATGTACCAAATCCCTGGTAAGCGTTTGTGCGTCGATGTCCCTGCCACCCTGTATACAACATATTTGTTAATTGTTTTGTTGTTTGTTTAAGCGTCAATAACCGGTGTCGGGTTTGAGATCGCGAATTGGAACCTCACCCATTACACTATTACCGTGAACCCACACCCGGACACAAGCATTTTTAGCTTAGATGGAGGGGTTAACAAGATTGCTACTAATAATAATTCTAACGAGACTACTAGTTCCGTTAAAAAAAAAAATAACGACGTTTTGCACTCCGGGAGTGCCGGCAGAAGTGAAAACTTGAATATTAACGTTGTGCATTTTTGATATTTTGGAATGGTTAGGGAATAATTTTGCACGAATTGCTTTAATTATCAGTATAAAAGTACTATCATTTATGTGGTAGAATACAATATTTATTTATTGCGCTATCGTACACAAACATGACAATTTATATTACATTAAAAAGTTTGCGCAGGCATACATTTTCGCCGCGCCGTAGAAAGAGAGGGGGATACTTCCTTTCCTACGCCGCGCCGGCTGTCTACTCTCCGTCCGTCTTACGAATTTTCGATCAGGTCACGTGTCCTGACGCGAGTTTAACATTTTTCACCCATTACAAAAAAAGTGCACAACGCCGCTAAAGAAGTTTTCACTTCAAAAATAACGTCAATCCGCAGTTTGGTCAAGGGAAGGCGTCATACCAGAAAGAGTGGAAAACTGTAGTCGAATCTTTACCCTTCAGTGCTTCAATAAAAATTGATACAACAAAGATAGAGAAGTTTGCTTACCTCAGCAAGATTATCTTGAATACAGGTCCGACCAGGCCCTTGATAATGGCAGACGCATTGAGATGACACCTCCCGTGTAATACGATGCCGTTGACCTGGAACAAAATGACAGTCAGTATATATTAATGAAATTTGCGGGAGTGTTCTAACGAAATACCACGGCCCCGGACCACAAGGGCAACTGAAATCAATCAATCAATGAAAGGCAATCAGTGGAAGTCTGACCAGCTGCAGCATTCCAGCGACCTTTCCAGTATTCCAGAGCGCGAGGATCTGATGATTTTTCTCACCGAAACAAAAAGTTACTTATGAAATGATAACAGCCCAACGAGCACATTAGTGGAAATTGCAGCCTATTTTGTTACTTTCGGCTGTAAAATAGCGCTTTAAGGGTTCAAAAAGCAGTTCAAAGTTGCATATCTGCATCCGTAAACGTCTATAGCTATAAAAGTTACTTAAGGTGCTATAAGCTGAATCAAATACCACCCTAGCCTTCACAGTAGTCCACGGTAGAACTCATTTACCACTTACACCTTTATATGAGAGTTACGAAGGTCATTCTGCCACTCACAGCTGTACAGTGGTTTCCATTGTAACTTTTATAGGTTATAGTTATAGTAACCACTATTATACTACTAGAAGTTCCATTATAGAAATAATAGAAACTCTTATGCATACTATAGTTACAAAAAAATCATCAGTGTAACTAAGGCCTTTAGTAGCAATAGTCATTCCTTGCAGGCTCAATCCATACGCCATTTTACAGCCGCTTTTGTATCTATTATAAAACATTTAAAAACACTAAACACCAAACAATAAAAATGGATGCTAAACGAATAAGTACGTAACTACATCTTATAACCTCAAAAACAAGAAAATAGGAGCTTTTTGTGGCTGTGAGTTGCACTAGGGTAACAAAAATCACTGGAAGCGTTAGAAGGGTGAAAATTAGCACTATGATTCTCAAATGGGAGTTATTAGAGCTCAAACTGCAGGTTATGACTACATTACAATGACGCCATGATTTTTTAAGAAAACTTATAATTCACTTGCAAAATTGAGTTGATATACATTGGTTTTTCAGTTAAATGTGCATTAAATGTACCGGTAAACAATCGGCCACTTGCAAATAGTAAGTTATCGACACGTAAAAATACGGAAATAAAATGTATTCTGTATAACAAATAAAAAATATCACATATCTTTTGTTATTTTTTTAAATATCATAAAAGCGCGTTAAAATTACTCGAAAATTATCTTATATATCTACAATAAACTGGACAGCGTTTTAAGTATCTTTATATATCTTGCTAATACAGAATACAAACTTTTACTTCTTTTTGTTTTATTTTCATGATGGCGACGAAAACACTTTACCAAAATATTACAAATAATGTCAACTGAAGATATAGAATAAAGAACTATAATCAATTCATTCGTTCAAAGTAGTTCAAAATCATTCAAAAGTAGCGCTATGAGAGCTTTAGTATAGCGTTAATAAATCGTTATAGCTATTAAGGAACCTTTATGCAACCGTTGTGCAGGTTAAATGGAACTTTAGGTTGCATAAAATGGCGCCCAAATAGCGCTAAAGCGGCTGCTTTAAGTCTGTAGTAGACGCTCTAGCGCTTACGTCTATTACCATTAGTAATAATCGGATACGCTCTAAAGCCCTAATGCAGCCCATTTGTGCTAGTTGGGAGAGTTTCGCTCTCGTTTCTTCTCTATAGCTGACATAATTTAAACTACCAAAGATAGACTGATTACATCCTTTCAAGAAAGCACCATATAAGAAGAGATGACGATACGGTACTCATTCCTCATAAACAACATACGCTTTCGTAACAAGTTGGCAAAATCTGTTACAGAACTTAGTGAGGGAAGTTTAAAACCCATAGCAAACGTGTCCTTTACAAAAAAGGATATTATAAGATTCAGGACTACGTTGAAGACATAACTGCTTGGCGATAATTCTTCTAGGTGATAATTGCGTTATCACCTAGAAGTCTATTTATTATCAACTCCACCTTTATGAGTGTGTGTCTTTTATTTTATTTGTTTGAATTCATTTTGAAAAGAGTAACCGCGGAGTTTCTTGCCGGTTCTTCATCAATTTTGACGTTTTATAAGTACATGGGCACATGTAAAACATCAGCTAGAAGCATTTCTGGTGATCTGTACTACAGGTTTACACCTATAACAGACACCAGCTCCCCACAATTTTTTGACTGTAAGTGTTACTTTAAAACATCTTCGTATAAATATGTAAGTCATTATTTTGTGAGGAGAAATAAAGTTTTTTATTATTATTATTTATTAACTAGCTTTTACCCGCAACTTCGTTCGCGTGGGAGGTTTTTCCCACGTAAATCCCGATCCCATGGGAATTCCGGTATAAAAATATCCGATGTCCGTCTCCTGGTTCTAAGCTACCTCCCTACCAATTTACAGCTAAATCGGTTCAGCCGTTCTTGAGTTATAAATAGTATAACTAACACGACTTTCTTTTATATATATATAGACTTGTGTGTTTATTTTTTGTTTATGTGTAAATGTATGGACTTTGGTCTGAAAATAAAGTATTTTATGTATGGTAATCGGACGGGGTAGCTGAAGAAGCTCGCGCTCGGACGCCCCGCCTTTTTATTCCTTCGGCCGCGAGACGCGTCGAGCGCGGCGACCGATACTCAAAAATAATCCTTATAGCAAGATTCAGTATTCACGCGCGATGGCTTATTATTAGCGTATTTCATGTATAACTTTGGTGTTTCTATACCGATTTATATGATTCTTTTTTATGGAATAGTTAATAATGTTAACTTTTTCAATTAGGGGTGACTGAGAGTGTTATAAACGTAAGAGTAGACAAATATTATAATCAGAAAGCTTCGAACTGCTAAGCTATCGGGAGTTACACGTGTTATTGTGAGTCAACCATAAAAGATAGACATGTGCTGTCGTGGGATATTTTTTATATAATTTTAAGGAGAATATCCGACATGAAATGATTTCTGTGTAGCTTTAACCATTAAGGTTGCACACGCGACGGAAGCTTAAAAAATGGAGTAACTTCTCCCGTTTTCCTAACATTTCCCTTCACTGCTCTGCTCCTATTGATTGTAGCGTGATGAAAAGTATACTATAACCAGCTCAGAAGTATGAAAAATAATTGTACCAAGTTTTGTTAAAATCCGTCAAGTAGTTTTTGTTTCTATAACGGTTATACAGACAGACAGACAGACAAAAAATTTACTGATTGCATTTTTGGCATCAGTATCGATCCCTAATCACCCCCTGATAGTTATTTTGGAAATATATTTCATGTACAGAATTGACCTCTCTACAGATTTATTATAAGTATAGATAATTAAGCCTATCTGTAATAATATTATAAAAGCGGATAAGTTTGTTTGTTTGTTTGAACGCGTTAATCTTCGAAAGTAATGGGTGGATTTGGATGAAATTTGGTATGAAAGTAGCTTGAAGCTTGAGGTAGGTTATTTACATATTTACCCGACTGCAAAAGAAAGAGGTTATGTTTTTTTCGTGATAAAGTCCACGGGAGCGAAGTCCCGCGCGATTTCTAGTGTGAAAAAAATATTTTGAGGTTTGAGTTAGTGATGGGCGCAGTGATTCATCGATTGGCTGCTGAGCAACGTGTCGCAGATTCGATGCCGGACCAAATATTTATCTGTCCTACAAATAGTTGTTTCAGGTATAAATAAATGTTCTTAAACACATTTATTTCAGAACTTGTGACATTCCATAACAGTTGTTAGTAACATTATACCTTAAAACTAAATTAGTAAATGCAACTAACTTAGAAAATACATAAGCGGACAATCGTGTTCTTATAATTGCACACACGATACAGCAAAAATTCCGTGTGGGACAATGTTATAAAAATATATAAAAAAAGGATCTCAGGACATCTTTACGAATTTGGTTTGTAAAAAAAATCAAGTATCAGGCTACACGTAAACTTGTTACAGTTTTGAGAAAAAATGGTTTTTAAAATTTGTTTATAAAATAATTTATAGGTAAAACTTGGCTGAACTTCATATTTTATAACAACATGTACTTTACCCATTTTTGCAAAATCTTTCTTCATTTTATGTATAACAAGCTGAAATTACATATCATTTTGCTTCAATCAACACAAATACAAGGGGTTTTTCAATGTAATCTGCATCTAAATTTCGGGGAGCGTGCGATGGAATTGCACAAATTAATTCCACCTAGTACCATCATTGGACTACAAGCAAAGGAAGATGCACCATCTTTACACGGTGGACATTCCACCCATAAACATAAAACGCTTTTTTTATTTTCATTGTGCGTACAGCTAAGGAGTGCGGAGTCGTTGTTGTTGTTTTTCTTCCGTTTCTAAAAACGGAAGAAAAATATATATCAGCTAAAGATTTGAATGGTACATTTTAACAAGTGCTTCTCTACCGAGAGAGAACATTTCTAAACTCAGATATCTATACTTTGAGAGTAAAACCGTTGAGGAACAGTGGCGTAGCGTAGAGTGTTATAGACGTAGGCGAGGTGGCATCAGTGAGGCCCCTTTTCTTTCTTTCAAGATGGTGAAAAAATATAAATGTGCGGAGGGAGAATATTGAAAAGGATATAGATTTGGAAAAAAGCGTTTTATTATTAGTCAGTTTTATTATTAGTGTAGGTATTAAAGTGGGCATTGCTTTAAAAAAAAAAGAGGACTAGCAATGTGGATAGAATTCTACAAATCTTGTTAATTATAGTTTGGTTGAAGGTGTCCAACTAAGCTCTAATTGTGCTTATGTCTGGATTAGGGTCAAGGCAGTAGTATATTGGGTGGGGTTCGACCTCTCAATCACAAGTTCGATACTTCAGCTATTAGGCCACTGACGATTCCAAAGGAGTCTCGCGAGGCCCTTTGAAGTGCGAGGTCTGTATGCCTAACTACGCTGCTGTTGGGAAAAGTCGACAAGGGGCCCCTAGCTAATGCGGGTCTCTAGGCAATTGCCTACACTGTCTTATGGATAATACGACCTTGCACGTGACCACCGTCATGTCTCTGACAACCCGTCAAACAATCACGTGATGAATAAATGTTTTATATTCATACATTTTACATGGCAGGAAGTTTACATTGCAAATAACACTTAACTATTAAAATCTATTTAAATAAATACACTACATTGGTACTTTGATATATTTTATTTATAGATTTCGTAGATTGTATTTGGATAAAATGAGGGGTGATTGTTATTTTAACTGTTTATAGGATGCTAACTAATATCTGCTGGAGTTGCAGGAATGTTCTACTAAAGAGATACTGCGGCCCCAAAATCAAAAGCAACTGAAGGCACAGGGTGGGTTTGTAGTCAGTAAAAGTCTGACACTCCCTTCCGCTCCATCCAGAGCGGGAGAACTGAATAAAAGATTTTTCTAAAAAAATAAATAACTAATAACGCAATAAAATAAAATTGAATTTTTTCAAATTAATTTTAATGGCAAAACTATTTCAGAATGAAATTGTAAACCAAATAAATACACGAAGCGCCTATTCAAAAGTTCATTGCAATTTGTACTGTTTGGATGTAATATTTGCTACTATAAAACTGTAAGGCGCTTGGCATTAATGTCAGAGTTATCTCATAATTGTTCATCCAGTTGCTAATCAGCTTACACTTTACTAATTCTTGCCCTAAATTTCAATTGATATTACATATTCATATACGAGTTGAACAGTTGAAACCCTTGAATTTTCTGAAGTTTCTTCCGAGTTAAGTTATAAAAGATTAGAGAAGTAAATAAAGGAGTTTGTTAATGTTGTGTCTCATCGCAAGCGCGACTGCTGAGTGGTATACGGTCTGGGGTTTGATTCCCGAGTCGGGCGAAAATTGCTATTTGATTTACCTATGAAATAATGATGTTCATTTTGCAAGAAGTTTATAAGGAGTCAACTATAATTATAACAACATTGTACGTACGATAAATCCTTCAAATAATTTGTCAATTCTTTTTTTTTAACACCGGGTTTATAGTTATTAGGAAACACAGACTCCGGTAGAGAATTCCACTATATTTTTTTCTTTGCCTAGATATTAACGACACTGTTAAGATATTTAAATGATTTTCTATTTAGCTTCAATAGAATTTCATACAATATTTTCACAGCATTTTGCCAGACAGCCCTTTACGATAAAATATTATTTATTCGTATTGTCCGTGTGTTCGCTCTTTTGAACTGTGAGAGAGATGAGAGCTCAATGTGAAACCCTTTAGATATCATCCTTGTTAAAAATATCCAGGCCCTTTGGTTCAAATTCTGTATTATTTGAACCCTTACTTTTACATAGTTATATAATATACGAAACAACGAATATTATGAATAGATTACCGCACTGTCTGGCAGTTTGAGTGCTTTCTACGACCCACCCAAATGTCCTTACTTTGGTATTGTTCGTCAAATCGTTCGAGCTCCTTAAGGTTTTAAGTTGAGCTACGCGATATTTGATAAATGCTTGCACTGTTTTTTTTTCTTCTATTTATTCAGAATGAGCTCACTCTTGACCTCGATCTCACCTGATGGTAAGCGATAGATGAGGTCTACGATGTGACGAGCGAGCCCAGAAGATGCCTATTTACTCTTGCTTTAAAGGTTGAAAGGTCATAAGTGGCAGGGAACACAGAAGCCGGCAGAAAATTCCACAGCTTGGAAGTGCGCACAATAAATGTGGAGGAGAAGCGCTTGGTACGACAAGACGGTATATCAACCAAGTGTGGATGGTACCCAGCCGTGCGTCTGGTAGACCGGTAGTGAAAGGGAGATGGACGGGCCTCCTCAAATCTGTGTTATTCTGTCCTCTAAAGGGCGCCACAGACATTAACCTACATGGCTCTCATATGATTTGATCACTACAGATTGTATGGACTTTAAAAGAGACGTTGACCTCTGAGTTTGTTTCAGTGTTTCTTCTCAGAGTAGTCAGGAAACACTGGCCTCATCTTGTTTACATTTGCGAAAACAAAAGACATGTGAAAGTGTTATTTATGACCTATTTGCAAAATAAACATAATTATTTCATTATACAGCCGGTTGATCTTTAAGGTTAAGCAACTCTTACCGAGGTTGGTATGTGGATGGGTCACTATCTTAACATATCAATTAATCTCGATATGTGGTATCTCCGTGTCTCGAAAAGCATGTTTAGCCGTTGGTCTCTGCTGTATATGTACAGGTAAGTAATACAATGGCCGGTCTTATACATGGTTAAGTATAATTTCTTATTTCACTATTATTGATTTGTTATCCACCTTTAACAGTGTACTCTTTAATACAAATATTAATTGGTAATACGCTGTTGCATACAATTTAAGGAATGTCCTTTCGTACTATATCGTCAAATTCCCTGACAGTGACCTCATTTGACCTTCTGAACAAACTTCTAGGAGTAGCTTATACAAGTGAAACCGAGTTGGAATCGGTTTCAGTTGGCGCGTTACGATAGAGGTAATGTTTCAATCGTAACAGGCGTTACATTGGAATAGTTTCCATCTTGTTTCGGGTTCGGGCGTAGTGATAAGCGGAGCGTGGGAGGATGCGACTTCTGTTTTGTTTTGCTTAAAAAAAGATGGCGAGAGCTGGACTTCACTGGGATGGCTTGTTCGAGGTACCGCATGAAAATAACATTTGGAAAGATTTGGGGACCCCTTTACTCAGCAGTGGGACATGGATGACTGAATAAAAAAAATGGATATCTCTAAGGATAGGCTGCACGGGACAGTCTATATTTTATACTGACAAATAAAACTGTTGAGGCCGCAGTCCAATGCAATCCGGCAAACTTTACGATGCTGTGGATGCTGCCGAAAATAGAAACCGATGGCGAGCCATTGTACATAGCAATGTGTACCATGGAGGTGGTAACGACCCTTAGAAATGAGGAACTCAACGCGAGGAGGAGGTAATTAAATTGAAGTCTGTTTGTGATTTCAAAATAACTGTGTTTTACAGAATATTCTAACCTGTGGGACGGCTAATCTGATTTTGATTGGACTTTCACTTGAAGACAGAGCAAAAAAGTTGAAGATTTCGACTGAAGAAGTAATCTGACAAACTTCATTTCGATCAGCTCCAGGTAAACCAGATAGATAGGCAGGCACACGTATTAAATGCGACTGCCCTTCTGACCTCTACCTTGATCAGACTGTATCGTATTTTTTTTTAAGTACTGAAACACTCCTGTATGTTGTAACATAACGCACACACACATTTATCACATGCACTCTAGCGCATACACCAATACATCCAGTTTTAGTTTAGTGTTTGTTGCGGACCCGGAGTAGATACTAGCAGCTAAAGATAGGATCAAGTGGAGAGTCTTGGAGGAAGCTATTGTCCAGAGACAGCCAGGTAGTGGTACAAGATAGGTAATAAGTGGCATAAAATATAATAATAATTAAGCCTTTTATTTCCTTATATTCTTATCGTAGGCGTGTCTTTTCTCCGCAAAAAGGAGACAATTTCAACCGGCTCCTTCTGTACGTGGTGTAACCGTGCCGATAACTGATCGCATCGAGCTTCTTGGGGTTACGTTGACATCCACCCTTAATTTTGGTCCGTTTATCGAGGCTAAGGCTCAACTGGCTGCCAAAAAGTTGGGAATCCTAGCAAAGGTGAGACGGTACTTCACACCGGAACAGCTGGTCAACCTCTATCAAGCGCAAGTTCGGTCGTGTATGGAGTACTGTTCTCATCTCTGGGACGGATCTGCCAAATACCAGCTTGATGCACTTGAGTCTATAGATAAACGGGCCAAAAGGCTCATCGGCAACGAGAAACTGGTCAAGACAAGGCTAGAACATCGGCGACGTGTTGCAAGCCTATCAGTTTTCTATCGGTTACATTTCGGGGAGTGTGTGAAGGAATTGCACAGTCTTATTCCGCCAACCCCTTCCATCATCGGACTACAAGACAAACGGCGATGCGCCATCGTTACATGGTGGATATCCCACCCATACGCACGAAACGTTTTGGGAATACTTTCATTGTGCGTACGGCTAAGGAGTGGAATTCCCTGCCGGAGTCTGTGTTTCCTGATAGTTATGACCTGAGAGTCTTTAAGTCAAGAGTGAATAGGTTACTTCTAGGCAAGCGTGCTTCATCTTCGACCACATCATCGCTTAACATCAGGTGAGACTAAATATTAAAAAAAAAAATCCGAGAATTCAGTCGTAATAATTAAAATATGCATTAATAATAATTTGATCAACTAAATTACATTTTTAAATAAATAGGATTGATTTCATTGATTAAAATCGAGTAAATTAGTTACATAATAATTAATTTAATCAGATACTATAATTAGGTTCTCATTTAAGAGAGAAGGCCTCCTCAATCTTATGCCATTCCTCTCTGTCTTCGGCTATTTTATTTATAGCCCAGGTGCTGGTGCAGGGGCTGGCCACGGCCAAAATATCATCACACCATCGACGCCTTTTTCTGCCCCGAGAACGTGGTGTGTGTAAGTAGCATATAATAATTAGAGTATTAATCAGTATTAAGATTATTATAAATTAGTCTCGGGAACTCTCGTGTTGATCGAGTGGACGCAAGCGCGCCTGCCGAGCACGAGGTCTAAGGTTCGATTCGCGGGTCGGGCAAAAAGTGCTAGTAGGTTTTTCTGTAAGTCCTCCCACGTGCTTCGGAAAGCACGTAAATCCGTTGGTCCCGACTGTCATTTGTACATCTTTTACAGTCGTTACGGGTATTCATAAGTCAGTAAATATGACACTGGTCTGGCCAAGTGGTATCGTGTTACCCAGTTACTGGGTTGTGGAGGTCAGATAGGCAGACGCTCTATGTAAAACCAATAATACTCAGCTGCATCCGGTTAGACTGGTAGCCGACCAACATAGTTGGGATAAAGCTCAATCCCAGAAACAAAGGCTTATTTTATTTATCTCGTTGTACTATTTCTATATATCTCAGCTTTGTTCTTATTATTACTTATTAATTGTATATAAGTGAATAGTACACCATGGACTACTCGCGTATTTATTTTCTCCTGTTGTGTCAAATCCATCCAAAGGTTGTCTGTAAAAGATCGCTTTTAGCGATAAGACCGCCCATTGCAAACCAACACTCTTTGTAGTTTTTAAGTCCTTATTTAATTCTGTTATGGTGTACAATAAAGAGTATATCTATCTATCTACTATCACACGATAAAATGTTACCCGCTCCGCTACCATCTCCGCTCCTCTCAGGCGCTCCCCAAGCTGGCTGTTTGCCAGTACCACAAGAAACAACACAAGCGCCGCTAATTTATGTAAATATATCAACAGCGGTGTTCTCGTATACTCCATCATGCTTCCACTTCTAATTGTTGACTGAGCTTCATTAATTATTCAGCCATTCTTTACTGATTTTTCGGGTATCATTTTACGTTGGCAGACACAAAGATCTTTTGTGATGGATTTAATGTGTAGATAAATCTTAGTAATGGCATAAGGCTCAATTTATACCGCCGTGGAATGAAATGGAAGCGACTTCTTGCAACGAAATTGTGCATAGCATAATGAACTTTATGTCAATTGTATAACAATGCTAAATCTAAGGTGAGTAATTTTTAAAAATTCGGATTGAGCCCACTCTCGACCTCGATCTCGCCTGATGGTAAGCGATAGATAAGATCTACGATAGAACGAGCAAGCCCAGAAGATGCCTTTTCACTCTTGCTTTAAAAGTTGAAAGGTCATAAGTGGCAGGGAACACAGAAGCCGGCAGAGAATTCCACAGCTTGGAAGTACGCACAATAAATGTGGAGGAGAAGCGCTTCAGTACCGAATATAATTTTTTTTTCACGTGTAAGCGTAACAGACGGTCAGAGAATTACTTTCGCATAATTATAATATTAATAAGCTTCTGCCCACGACTTTGTTCGCCTGTGAGGGATTTCCCACGTAAATCCCGATGACATCAGACTTTAGATAGACATATTAGCCGTTGTGTTATTCCAGGATTTCAATTATCAACATACCAAGTTTCATTCAGATTCGTTCAGTAGTTTTTGCGTGAAAGAGTAACCACCATCGATCCTCATAAACTGTCACATTTAAATTAAATAATAGTCATATTGGTAAGCTTAGGGATTGATCAAAGATACACGATTCACATTTCAATATCTTCTGCCAATAGTTTGGGCCATAACTGTGTGTATTGTGGGCAATATAACAGATTGCCACACATCTGGCCATGGAGTGGAATTCGGGGATATCGTCTTGTATCTAAATTAATATCATAACGAGCTGAATGTGTATGTTTGTTTAAGGTTATCTCCGGAAATATTGTACCAATTTAGATGATTATTTCATTGAAAGAAAGCTATATTATCATTGTATGCATTTGAATTTTTTTTTGTGGGATGATCTTCGAATGACTTCTCCCGCTGTACGTGGAGCGGAAGGGAGTGTCAGATTTCTACTGACTAAAAACCCACCTAAATCGAATTCTCAAAATCGAATTAAGGAGATGTTATCGTCGACTGTGCAATTACGAATCCTCAAATACTTCGGATACATTGTGCGTAATGAACACTCCATGGAACAACTTGTTGGTCAGGGGCCATTAGCCATGCTCTCGGGTAAATCAATATATTGTAGTTCTGCTTCCTCTGCAATATATCTTAGATCAACGTAGCATTCACATATATCAATAAGCACTTAATCTTCTGCCAAATACCTATCATCGAAATTGGTGCTATTTCCCAAGTGTGAGCTATCATACCATTACACCAATTTATCTTTCACTAATCTGAATTAAACACCACTTCAGCGATCGGCCGATATATGTGCGTTCGTGAAAGATTTGATATCTTTCTCTATATATATTGTACTTATCTTTAAATTCAATAACAGTGTCTGTCCGTTACATTTTGACGTATAAACCCCTGAATGGCTAATGTTTTTTTATGATATCACCTGATGTTAAAGCGATGATGTGGTCGAAGAAGAAGAAGCACGCTTGCCTAGAAGTAACCTATTCACCCTTGACTTAAAGACCCCTAGGTTATAGCTATCAGGAAATACAAACTCCGGCAGGGAATTCCAATCCTTAGCTGTACGAACAGTGAAAGGGTTCCCTATACGTTTTGTGCGTATATCTACCATGCAACGGTATCGCCCTGAAAGTTGGCACACCACTAAACTACCTGTCATTGCATTTCTAATTGCTACGATTTCACGGTATTTTTCACATAAGCGGAGCAAGTAGCTGCTGCTAGTACATAATACAAATATCGTTAAGATGAAATATCGTTCTCACGAGTAGTTGGAAGTGATCCAAGACGGTATGTTAAACGTGGCGGGAGACATGACACTCTCATTTATTTTCTTCACATTTTGAAGAGTTTGAGTAATTATACCTACTCTTGTTAAAATAATAATTAGTGTCTTGTGCCATCCCAGCAGTTAAAGTGAGCTCGTTGACATTAATTTTGACTCATATAGCCAGTGCCACAAAATAACAGCTAGTAATACTTAATTTTAATTCTTTTTTCCATTTTACAGTCATTTATCAATACAACTTATTAATATACCTAACTCTCCGTTTTGTTAACCTCAATAGTTTTAAGATTGTCATGTTAATAATGTTATTTCAATTTAATTTAGTTTCATTTTGTGATTTGTAATAGACATAGTGTCTGTGGCGCAACATTTATTTATTTATTTATCTTACTTCGAAAAAGGATTACATGAATCAAAATTATGCACTGAACCCCACACTAGGACACCCTGTGTTGTGAGGTCCAGCCTCCTTCGTCACATTTTGCTCTAATTATGTGAGACAAATACATTAATGTGTGCATGTGTGCATGCGGTGCTAGCCTTTAAGAAATTGTTACACTAACCTAAGATAGTCGTAGAACATTTTATTTATTTATATAAATGTTTAGTGTAAACAGTTTTTGGTTAGCCAAATAAAGAAAATAAAAATAAAGTACCATTTTCTTTCTCCTCTCTTCGAGAGCAAATGGAACCGTAATTCACCACGCCGGCTCAGTATATGTTCTAACGAGATACCGCGGCCCCTGGCCATAAGGGTAGTTGAGGGAACAGGCTGGGTTTTTAGTCAATAGAAGTCTGACACTCCCTGACGCTCCACTCAGAGCGGGAAAAGCCATTAGATGATTTTCACACCGGAGATCGGCTTGCGATCCTCGACGCCCGGGGCGTTTCCTGCGGCGGCTGGGGCGTGAGAAAGAGAGTTAGTTGCCGTTCCCTGGCGCGTTCAGAATTGTTGAATCCAAAACATGTAGCACCCGAAACAGCCAAGTCCGGTAAGCACCTGCGTTAGGCTGAAGGTGAGGACGCCGTGGCGTCTCTCAAGCCACTCCTCAGAGAGGGAACTTATCGCCGCGATTGCGTCGTGTCCAACGGATTTTCAGTTCTAAGACATGACGGTTGCCTGAGGAAACTTTCCTTCACCGTTTTGAAAGCTGTGGTGCTGATGGAAATGGAACTGTCTTTTTTTAAGGATAGGGAATCATCCAGTGACTGCCTGCCGATCTGGGCGAAGCGGGAGGGTGTGTCAGACTTTTACTGACTAAAACCCATCCGTGTCGAAGAGAGAAACTCGAAGCCTCGCGCGTATATTCGGTTCAGCCTTTTTCCCAACAATTTTGGGACCGGTTTCCAGTCTAACCAGATGCAGCTGAGTACTAGTGTCTCACATGGAGCGTCTGCCTATCTGACCTCCACAACCCAGTAACTGGGTAACACGATACCCCTTGGTAAGATCAGTTTCAGATTTACTGACTTCTAACTACCCGTTACGACTGCCAAAGAGTCGTCTGTCACGAATGACAGCCGAGACTAATGACTTAACGTGTTTTCCAAGGCACGTGGGTATCACATCACCAAAGGACTCCGGCAACGGCCCATACTCCATCCGGCCCACTTTTCCAACTCAACAGAGAATAATAATATGAATACTAAACTGACTGGTAATAAATATTATTAACTATAAAAACATCAATATCAATATTGATCATGGGAATACCGAGACAACAGAGAGATAACAATAACGTTTTTTAGGTTATGAAAAGTAAAAACATTTAAGGTCATTGAGAAATAAAACCGAAAATGAATAAAAAGAACTTAATTCAAACTAAAAGTAGTTTGAAATAAGTTCTTTTTTATTCATTTTCATAAATAATTAAGAAATCATCTAAAAAGTATGAGTATTCACAGCGGCGTAAGAATATACATAAACGCACGAGTCTGTACGAGATCGCGGCTTCGCGGAGTGAATGACAGTGATTAATTTTTTCAGTTCATTTGACGTTTCTTGAGCTTTTATAATTTGGCTTCTAGCATTTTTATCCACTATCGAAATCAACACATACCCACAGTTATTATGGACCAAAAACGTTGTAATTAACAAAAATATTTACGTAATGCGTTAACTGAAATCGGTGACTCGGTTCCACATACATGGCTCATGAAGGTGTTGGAGTTGTACAAAATAAATCCAATACTCCGCACTTTTCTTGAGTCATGTATGGGGCAATGGAAGACGGTCCTCTGCTATCCAGGATGTCGACAGATCCAGGAAAACAGCGAACCGATTAGGATTGAGCGTGGTATTTTCCAGGGCGACAGTCTGAGCCCACTGTGGTTTTGTCTGGCTCTCAACCCTCTCAGTACACTGCTGGAGGGTTCGGGGCAAGGCTACCAGTTGAGAAGAGGTGGTCAGGTCATATCACACTTGCTTTACATGGATGATTTGAAACTTTTTGCCCCCAGCAAATTGCAACTCATGGAGCTACTGAAGGTAACGGAAACCTTCAGTATTGCCATCAAGATGGAATTTGGGGTGGACAAATGTGCGATCATGCATGTAAAGCGAGGGGAGATTATGGAATCCGTGGGAACTCAACTCTCGGATTCCATACACCTAAGATCCCTCGGCTCAACTGAAACCTACAAGTATTTGGGTATGTCAGAAGCACTAGGCATCAATGTTGCTTATGTTAAACAGTCATTGAAGGAACGCTTCTTTGGCCGCCTGAATAAAGTACTGAATAGTCTTCTATCAGGCGGAAACAAGGTGCGTGCCTTCAATGGTTGGGTCATGCCAATATTGATGTACTCTTTTGGCATACTCAAATGGACTCAGACTGAACTTGACGCCTTGGACAGGCGGGTCCGCACAACGCTGACTGCAAATCGAATGCATCACCCACGTTCATCGGTGATGAGGCTGTATATCCCGCGGAAGTGCGGGGGTCGTGGCTTTTTAAATGCAAAGACCCTGCACAACCGCGAGGTATGCAGCCTTAGGGAATATTTCCTAGAAGCCGACGTGGGTATACATCGAGATGTGGTAGCGATGGACAAAGGCCTCACTCCGCTCTCCTTAGGTACCGAGAATTGGCGCAAACCTGTAGTATTAGATACTAATGACCGCAGAGAAGTATGGCAGAGCAAGGAGCTTCACGGACGCTATTACCGGGCCCTTCATGGGTCTGACGTAGATACGTTAGCGTCCGTAGCCTGGCTACGTTTTGGTGACCTCTTCGGGGAAACCGAAGGTTTTGTCTGTGCGATTATGGACGAAGTTATGATGACGAATAACTATCGGAAATATATTGTGAAGAATGGTACGGTAGACATATGTCGGGCATGTCACAAATCGGGAGAATCCATTCGTCACATTATCTCCGGCTGTTCTCGTCTGGCTAACGGAGACTATTTGCATAGACACAACCTCGTAGCCAGGATTATTCACCAGCAACTTGCTCTTAAATACAATCTTGTGGAATCAGAAGTACCATACTATAGGTATGTGCCCGACCCAGTTCTCGAAAATGGCAATATAAAGCCGGCTCTACACGTTGGCCAACACAGTGGCGAATGTAGTGGCCAGTGCCTATTCGCCAACGTGTAGAGGGGGTGTTTGTGCATCTTGGTTTGTATTGGAATGATGGCCGACGAGTTGGCGCGAGATCCGTGTGGTGTCGGTTTTTTGCAAAAGATCAAAGGGTTGTTGGCCGAGTATTGGCTACCGCGTCCACACGTTGGCCGCGCGTTTAGTATGCTACGAGCTCCCAGAACGATCGCACGCACCTGATTAAACATTTTAACCGACTTCAAAAAAAAGAAGGAGGTTCTCAGTTCGTCTTGAACTTTTTTTTTATGTATGTTACCTCATAACATAACTCGAAGTCAGCTCGACCGATTTAGAAAATTCTCTTTTCATTTGAAATGGTATACTTTCTAGTTGGTCCCATTGTTATGAAATCAGGATCTGATGATAGGATCCTGGAGTAATCGAGGGAACTCTTTAAATATTATAGGCACATCTATAGCGTTTTGGTTATATCTTATAGTAGTTAGTAGTAACCACAGATGACCACCGAAACTACTCAATAATAAGTATTTCATGGATTGCGATTCGATTACTTGAATATGGATGTTAAGCACTTTATGTTCGTCACCATGCATATGGTGATGTAGAGCTGATGGTGAAGTACCAGGAGAACTCCTCAAAAATTAACGGCTCTGCATCGGGAAAAGCAATATTTTGTAAAAGGTGATAAGTAGTTGATATTTTGGCTTTTGTAACTAGATAAATTACAAACCGACCCACTAAAAAGCGAGAAAAAAACTTTTTAACAAAAAATAAAACCGACTTCCATATTAAAATACTACAAAGGCAAAAATAACTATAATTTCGGAAGGCGGTGCCGGTGTCAAAAAAAGAAAATACAAAACGAATAACACCGACTACCGAAATTAAAGTTATTTTTGGCGTTGTAGTGTTTTGATATGAAAGTTGGTTTTACTTTTTGTTAAAAAGTTTTTATAGTCACGCGTCGGTAACAACTAGTGTAAACAAAATGTCAGTAATGACTAATAACGAAGAAACTTTTCGGTTTATAGAGCTCTACCAAGCCGTAAATTGTTTGTGGAACCCAAAAAGCAGCAGTTAGCGCCTCAATACCCATTTTAATAAATACGTCCACACGTTGGCCTGAACCGTAGCAAACTGAACGACCTTCCAACGTGTGGACGCTATCACGAACTCTTGGCCAATATGCTGGCCACTACATTCGCCACTGTGTTGGCCAACGTGTAGAGCCGGCTTTACACTGTATTGGGATCGGTCTATCATCACTGACAGGACTATTGTTGCCAATAAGCCTGACATAGTGGTGATAGACCGATTAGAGCGTCGCACAATGATTGTTGATATAGCAGTCCCCCATGACGAGAACCTCGTGAAAGCTGAGAGAGATAAAAAAAATAAGTATCTTGACCTGGCTCGCGAGGTTGTCGACATGTGGGATGTGGATACAGCAATCATTGTGCCGATAGTCGTCTCGGCCAATGGCATAATAGCCAAGAGCCTCGACAAACATCTTAAGAGGCTCTCGTTGGACGGCTGGATCAAGGGCTTGATCCAGAAAGCAGTACTTCTGGACACGGCGCGCATTGTTAGGAGGTTCCTCTCTCAAGAGCCCTGACCACCGGTAGCTTGGACCCTGTTCCCGATACCGGTGGGCTACTGTTTTTTATATTTTTAAATGTTTTTTGTTTTTATAGGAATATTTAAAAATGTAAATAATATGTTTTTAAAGTGTAATAAATGAAATAATAATAATATTCCACAATTTTCACACAACGCCATCTAGTCCCAAATTAAGCAGAGCTTGTGGTATGAGTACTAGACAACTGATAAACATACATATATATTTTTAAATACATACATGTTATAGATAAATTACACCCAGACAAAGAACAAATGATCATGCTCATCACACAAACATTTGTCCTGGGTGGGAATCGAACCCACGACCTTGAGCATAGCAGTCAGGGCCACTGACCACTATACCAACAGACCACCATGATTAAAAGTCGTATAAAAATTACAATAAATAACTATTAAATAAAAGATTATTTTCAAATGTATAAGTATTTCATTTGTGTCCACTATTACACTGCTAGTGGGCCTAATTTCGCCGACCTCCTTTAAAACTCCGGTTTACTTTTGAGATTTTTTTATAAAATACCCAATATCACTTTTATCCCAACTTGGGAATCGAACTCGAGACCTGATGATCAGCAGTCACGCTTGCAACCACTAGACCAACGAGCAGCAAGAATTAATACATTAGTTATTCAAATTATATCATTAGTCTGATCCAAACACAAAATCCCTTAAAAGGGTCATCCCTTTGGTAACAATCTTAGTTATTCCACTAACGTAACACGAATCTGAGTGTCAAATTATACAAGTTCTATTGATCTGGTTCAGCTCAGTTTCGTGTGATGAATACTGAAAACTTACAGCCACATTACATTACTAGGTACCAATTTTGTTTGGGAACGTTTTACGACATATCAACGTGTCTGTTCAAATCTATATGTTTTTTCTGCAAAAGAGCACCACAGACATAAACCTACATAGGCCTCATTTGATTCGATCAAGACGGATTTTAATCTCTTCAAAAGAAACGTTGATTTTTGAGTTTGTTTCGGTGTTTCTTCTCAGGGTAGTAAGGTCGGAAATACGGTCCTCATCTAGTTTAAAATTACAAAATAAATGACGTGTAAAGTGTTATATAGAAACAATTTGCAAAATGAATGTCTTTATCTCAGTGACTTATAAAACTATGAAATAATTGCGGGTGGTGTTGTGTACATGCAGTACACAACACCACCCGCAATTATTTCCTTTTTTTAATATTGCCCCACACTAGAATTTTTCCTGTACCGTGAGTGCATTTTTATAAACACCCAACCCAGAACAACTTTTGGTAAGCCCTACAAATATTTGTTCCGGTTCAAGGATGGTGATTTTTAAGGTTCTGTACCCAAAGGGTAAAACA
Organism: Tholera decimalis; assembly: GCA_943138885.2. Taxonomy (NCBI): domain Eukaryota; kingdom Metazoa; phylum Arthropoda; class Insecta; order Lepidoptera; family Noctuidae; genus Tholera; species Tholera decimalis. Next base: position 38,646,998 of record OW964573.2, on the reverse strand, counting down.
GGACCCTATTATAAGACTCCGCTGTCCGTCCGTCTGTCTGTCTGTCTGTCCGTCTGTAACCAGGCTGTATCTCATGAACCGAGATAGTTAGACAGTTGACATTTTCACAGATGATGTATTTTTGTTGCCGCTATAACAGCAAATACTAAAAAACAGAATAAAATAAATATTTAAGGGGGCTCCGATACAACAAACATCTTTTTTTTTTGCTCGTTTTTGCTCGATATTGATAACGGCAACAGGTAGATGCTCGAATTATTCACAGAATATTTAGTTATATATTTACTTTAAAAATAAATAATTAAATTAAAATAAAACAAATATTTAAGGGGGCTCCCACACAACAAACGTGATTTTTTGCCGTTTTTATAGATAATGGTACGGAACCATTCAGGCGCGAGTCCGACTCGCACTTAATACATAGCATAGCACTTGGCCGGTTTTTTATATATATGCTTGTGTCTGGAGAGGGTTCACGGCAATAGTGTAAAGGGTGGGGTTCGAACCTGCGACCTCTCGATCACAGATCAGATCACTTAATGCACATTCTGAAATTACTTTATATAGAATCGTTAACTGAATTGATTATTACGTATTTCTTGTATTCCAAAAATAACGACGTGAATTACAATAACGCTATCGCTGTAGAGTCAATGCAACGCAAATGGACCGTAAATCTAATTCACAAAACTTTTCAACCAATTAAAAAAAATGCAAAAAAAAAAATCTTATTTCAAGGAAGATAAAGTCCATGAGAAAACGTTTACACAAATAAAACAAAAAATTCTATATGTATGTATTATTATTTAACATAATTAGTGTATTTAAAATTATTTCTAATTATTACAAAATTGTTCTGTGTTCCCTCTAGTAACAATAAATGAAAACAATCCGTTGTCCAGAATTTGCAGACAATGTAATGTAATTAATTTGGATTTAGTTTTTAACAGTTTTAAAGAATTTAGAAATTCGCTGTATAAAATGTAATTACAAAATATCATTAAGTAACTTCATATTAACTGAACCTAACCGTCACTAATGAAATATTTTAGACACTGAATGCTGTGTACAGTAATAATTGGACTTCAGATTTATGTACTGTATATTGTTAAAGCTATACTAAATGTCTTAGTCTGTCTCTGTACTTATTAAAAAAAAATCCGATGTATGTTGTCCAGGCCGGTTCGTGCATGGATCTTAACATTTAAGGCTTGTATTCATGCCAATAACCTTGACCATTTGGGCGGAGCTAACGACCCCTCTCCGCGCGTCACTCCGCGCAGCTCTCCGCTACCCGCATGCAACAGAAAAGGGAGGCGCGCTCGGACCGCGCCTGCGCCGCCAGCATGCGTCGTCGCTTCGCCTAGTCTCGGCACAGAGTATCGAAATCACAGAAGGTCAAGTCATCGTGAAAGTTAAATTAATTTTTATTTGTACCGCATCAAAAGTGGTCAAATTTTGTTTTTATTTATTATCTATTGATATAGATGCACTTTGAGTATGTACTGTAGAAACTATTCCTCTATTATAGATCAGCCTGGCTCGAAACATGAGGTAAACAACTTGATGTATCTTTTTAACTAAATTATATATAAATAAAAATGAATGGCTAAATGTGTTGCTAAGCGCAAAACTCAGGAACGGCTGGACCAATCCGGATTTTTTGTTCAAATATTCGTTATAGTCTGAGGAAGGTTTCTATTAAGAGAAAAATGGTAGGTAGGTAGGTAGGTAGGGTAGGTATGTAGGTAGGAACTTAGAGTAAGGTAGATAGGTAGTATAATTATTACTAGTGTATGTCATATTATTTGTTACATTTTTTATAAACAAATAGATTATAACTAAAATTCACTGAAATTTAACTTTCTTTCACCAAGTATTTTTATTCTTTTGGTTGGTTGAACTTCTTCATCCTCATTTATTTCTCCGTGTTCACATTTATTTATTTTTAGAAATTTTGATAGCCATATAAAATCTTGTTCTATGTTTTCTTTTCGTCCTTCTTCGTTCTCGTTTTCTTCATTTTTCTCATCAATCTATTTTTTTCCTTAGTTCTATTTCCTTCTCTTTGTCGTTTTCTTCTTTCTCTTGTACATTATCTTAACTCTCTATCTCAACTGGCGGCTTCGTCCGTACGAAGAGAAACCGGTGCATATCGGCTCAAGCCAGGCCTCGCTCAGACGAAGCGCATACACGCGCCTTGCTTGTAGTAGTGTACCTATCATAGCGCAGTTGTATGAAGCTTACCCTCTGTCCGTTTACTCTGTGCTATCTACTTTTATGCGAGGTAAGTAAAGCGATAGTTTATAATGAAATATGTAGATAAAACTTTAAACTTACCTTGATAATAAATGTATACCCTTTTGTTTGAAATATTTTTTTAGACCTCTCTTCATTCGTTTCTGCTTATTCCCATGTTTTACAAACTAAATTTAAACACTACTAAAACTGTAAAATACTATGAGTTTATAACACTAACACTACTTATAGATACATAGAATACTCTTTAACTTATAAACAAGAATCAGAAATAAAACTATTTGACGAATCGAAAGTCGGTTCTATTTTTTGATAATAAGTTTTATTTCACGCTTTTTAGTGGGTCGGTTTGTAATTTATCTAGTTACAAAAGCCAAAATGTCAACTACTTATCACCTTTTACAAAATATTGCTTTTCCCGGTGCAGAGCCGTTAATTTTTGAGGAGTTCTCCTGGTACATCACTATCAGCTCTACTTCACCATATGCATTGTGACGAGCATAAAGTGCTTAACATCTATATTCAAGTAATCTAATCGCAATCCACGAAATACTTATTGTTGAGTAGTTTTCGTCTTCGTCATCAGTTCCACTTCCTCAAATGGTGCTTTTCGAGAGAAACTAAACAAGGTACTATAAAAAATACCCAAAACGCTATAGGTATGCCTATAATATTTGAAGAGTTCACTCGATTTCTCCATGATTCCATCATCAGATCCAAACGTGACGACAATGGAACTAACTAGAATATATACTCTTTCAAATAAAAAAAGAATTTTCCAAATCGGTCCAGCCATCTGGGAGTAAATAAGTAACATTATAAAAAAAAGTTCAAGACGAATTGAGAACCTCCTCCTTTTTCTGAAGTCGGTTAAAAAGCTATTCCACTATTTACAAAATTAATTTTTGCAGTAATATTTTACGATATTATTTCGTAGTGCTTGAGCTCTCGCAACGCGACGTACGTCCACCTAGCAACACGATGCGCCCCGCACTGAATTTGTGGACGAGTGCGGGGGTGATGTAAACGCAGTCTTTATGTTCGATACTCATCGAATACATCATCAGCAGTTTTGGCTCAAGTAGGTCACGCTGCGGCACCAGCGGACAGCGCGATCTACGCGAACCAGTGCGCGATCGACCGGCATACTTGTAGCACTCATTATCATCATTAGCATTAATTAGCGTATAGTGTCGGAATAAACTTCTCTAAAATCTTACATTAGACTTATCATTTAGCACCCGCAATATCTAGCAGCTCGAACATTACCGTTCATATTGGTCCTTCGAACCGTCAAGGACTCCGCGACCGCGATAAATCGTAACGCGCAGTGCTTGTAGAATTCCAGCAGCCTGTGGGTTGCCGCGAACTAGACTTAGACTAGGCGTGAGTTCAGAGTGATCTACATCCACCGTGGGGAGCTACCTGCGAAGCAACAAGAGCGAGTCAGCCGCTCGCGTATCCAGCAGCATTGCAGCAACAGCCGCATTACTTGTAACAGCAACAACCGTAGAACTAGCGGTTTTCAAGTAAGAACGTTCCATATTTTCTGTCTCACTTTAATCTGAAAGCAGCACAATGGAGACTTTATACTTCCAACAAACTGAATTAGCAGAGAGCATTGCCAAGGTCCTTATTAATTTCAATAAGGATGGCAAACAGCGTAAGACCATCGACTACTGTAAAAAGAGACTAGATCTTTTAGATTCGTATTGGAGAGAGTATCAGCTAAATAACGAAAAACTTTTGCCTTTCGAAAAAAGAGGTCATAAGTACTTCATCAATTCGGAGTTCGAGCGAACAATGGAGTCTTATAAAGCAGCAAAAGACGCCATATCCGAATATTATGAAGAGTTATGTAATAAAGCAAAACAGCCAGCATTCTCTGATCAAGAAGAAAACCCTTCATATCAACAAGCAGCAGCAGCAGCAGGTCCTTCGGGGGGCAGGTCCTTACAGCAGCAGGATAACTCGACGCCCTCAACATCCTCCAGGCCCGCGCGCGCTAGTGTCGAGGAGTCTAGAGGTACCTTTAGTAAGCTAGATGACATGCTACGCAAGCAAAATATCAACTTCAAAGCGTTCGCAAGAACCGTAGAAAGCATAGATGTCGAGTCCTTGTGTGACAAATGGGAGTTTGAAGACGCCTTGCGATTATTACAAACTCGGTGGACAGCCATAGATAACAGCCATTGGGAACTAATGATGGAGTTGGAAGATGACGAGCAGTACGAATTAAGCTACACTAAACAGGAGCGTACGTACAACGGCTTGAGAAAGGCTATCAGTTCCAAGATGTGGGCAACGTCGTATCGTGACAAGTCCACACCAAAAATGGAAATTCCTATATTCTCAGGCAACTATCAACAGTGGGTATCCTTCAAGGATCTTTTCGATGAAGCAATCCACAACAATCCTTCTCTGTCAAATGCACAAAAGATGCAGTTCCTGAAGAGTAAGATTAAAGGAGAAGCTGAGCGTTTGATCCAACATCTCCCGATAAGCACGGATAACTATAACACCTGTTGGGAGATCTTGACTCACAGATTTAACAACAAAAGACAGATATTTATGTCCCATATAAATTCCTTTTATAATCTTGCCAATATACAGCAGCAGTCGTACACAGCCATAAAACGACTTCATGACGTCACCTTAGAGAGTCTTCACGCCATAAAGAACCTAGGCGTAGATATTACGACATGGGATCCTCTTCTTGTCTATATACTAGCACAAAAATTGGATAGTGAGTCTTATTCCGAGTACATAGAGTCGTTGAAGAATTCGCGTGAGCTTCCTGTACTTCAAGACTTTTTGGACTTCTTAGAGAACAAGTTCACTGTCCTAGAGTCATCTCGGCGACGTCAAGATGGGACACCTAAGACAGTTTCATCTCAATCATCTAATCTTTCATCAAATTTTAATCGAAAAAATAATTATAAATTGAACAATGAATCTAAAAATACCAGGAACCTGGAAATTGCGAAATCAATGCATGTGTCTGAGTCACTAAATAAATGCCCTCATTGTTCGTCAAAACATAATTTAATAAATTGCAAAAAATTTATAGAAGCGCCAATTGAGCAGAAAATTAAATTAGTTAAACAATTAAATTATTGCATAAATTGTGTTTTCGATCACAATGGCGCAAAATGCTACTCGACAAAAAGATGTCATAAGTGCAATTACGAGCATCATACGATTTTGCATGACTATTTCGCAACACAATCAAAGTCTAACAACTTTACCGAGATTGCAAAGGAAAAAGGCGAAAACAGCAAAAGTATACACGCTTCTCAGCAAGAGGCATCGGAGATTTTATTAGCTACAGCACTCGTGAAGGTCACAGCAGCCGACAGGACCCAGCACGTGATGCGAGCACTGATCGATCAGGGTTCACAAGTTTCCGTGATCAGCGAGAAAGCAGCACAGCAGCTAGGATTAAAGCGAAAACCTTGCAAAGGGGCTATTTTTGGAGTTGGCGAGCGTGAAAGTACCTGCAAAGGAAAACTAACGATCGTTTGTCAATCGACTTATACCGATTTTAAGTTTTCTACTGATGTTTTAATAATGAACAGCTTAGTAAAAAATCTGCCAAATGAGACGTTTACAAAGCCATCATGGCAACATACTGCTCATCTTTGTTTAGCGGACATAGATTATAACATCAGTCGTCCAGTGGATCTTCTCTTAGGAGCGGAAGTATATGCCAATATCCTGTTAGAGGGATTAATTCGCGGACAAACGTCCTCGGAACCGCTAGCACAGCAAACTCATTTAGGATGGTTGCTATGCGGTGGCAATGCGAGCACTTCATTTCAATGCAACGTAATCTTGAATAACGTTGAGGATATCCAACAATTCTGGAAAATTGAAGACATTCAAGAACAGAATTCTATGTCTGTAGAAGATCAGGAATGCCTAGATTTTTATGAAACTACGACGAAACGTCTAGAAAACGGTCGTTATGTAGTAAGGTTACCTATGAAGCCAGGATGGGAAGAGAAGCTGGGATCTTCGAAAGAGATAGCGATAGCACAATTTAAAAATCTAGAACGTAAGTTTAGCAAGAACGAAGATCTAGCGAAGCAATACAAGCAATTTATCCGCGAATATGAGCAGCTGCAACACATGAAGTTAGCGATTTCTAACAGCAAACAGAAGGCGGAAATAGAATGTTTCTTTCCTCATCATGCGGTACATAGAGCGGAATCTAGCACTACAAAATTGCGCGTAGTGTTCAACGCATCGGCTAAGACTACTTCAGGCCACAGCCTTAACGACCTAATGCAAAGGGGTCCAAACCTCCAATTAGATTTGTTAGAGCTTATTCTGAAGTGGAGGCAATATCGTTTCGCATTCACAGCCGACATCGAAAAATGCTTCCGAATGATTTTAATTAATGAACAGGATCAAGGCCTACAACAAATCGTATGGCGACAAAGTCCGGATCAGCCTATAAGAAATTATAAACTAGCAACCATAACGTATGGAACTAAAGCAGCACCATTCTTGACAATGATGACTCTGCGAAAATTAGCGTCAGATGAGCAGCAGAAACAGAAGACTGATGCAGCGAGTAGGGGCCTGACGACCTCACAATTGCTAGAACAAGCATTGTGGTGGCAAGGACCGACCTTTTTATCATCACCTCATTTCAAACCTAAAGAACAAACGAAATACGCTACTGACCAAGAGACGAAAAAGTATGTAAACGTAGCTCAGAATCTTATCGTAGATAGCAGCATAGTTAACGATCTATTACATCGTTACAGCTCATTTACAAAAATAACACGCATTTTAGCCTGGATACGGCGGGCTTTGACACCTGTTGTTAGTAAACAAAAAACGAAGCGTCTCACTTTACACGAGCTTAGATCAGCAAAACTTACAATAATAAAATACGTTCAGCGCGCTGTGTTTAAACCAGATATTGAACGTTTATTGCAAAACCAGGAAGTAAAATCCGACAGCAAGCTACTCAACCTTAATCCATACTTAGATCAAGACGGAATTTTTAGAGCAAAGGGAAGACTCAGGCACGCAAACATAAGCTCAGAAATGAAGTATCCAATCATCATTCCATATAGCAGCCGACTGACTGAGCTTCTTATCGCTCAAGCCCATGAGCTCACATTTCACGGAGGAGCTCGGCTTACCATGTCCTTTCTAAGACAAAAGTATTGGATAATAAAAGGAAATCGAGCCGTCAAAACACAACTTCACAGATGTGTTACCTGTAGAAAACAAGAACCCAGGAAATTACAGCAGATTATGGGAGATTTACCTGATTTCCGCACCAATCCAGCTCCAGCATTTTATCACACGGGGGTAGACTACACGGGCTTCATATCTGTGAAAGCCAATAAAGGACGTGGAATAAAAACCACGAAAGGATACGTGGCTTTGTTTATCTGCATGGTCACGAAAGCAGTGCACATAGAATTGGTTTCGGACTTGAGCAGCGCTTCTTTTATAGCAGCATTGAGAAGGATGTCAGCGCGACGAGGAGCTCCGAAACATATGAACTCTGACAATGGCACTAACTTCGTGGGAGCCAACAAAATTATGCAAGAAGAGTACGAGCAGCTAAAGCAAGTTTTCGGTGATTCATTTTATAAGGAGATAGTGGAAATGGATATAGAATGGCACTGGAACCGTCCTTCCTGGCCTAGTGCAGGAGGAATATGGGAACGATCGATACGAAGTCTTAAACAACACCTCAAAAGAGTTGTAGCGGACCAAGCATTGACGTTTGAAGAATATAGCACCATGTTAGCGCAAATAGAAGCGGGTCTCAATTCTAGACCTCTGTGTCCGATATCTGAAGACATAGACGACTTAGATTTCTTAACACCCGCGCACTTCCTAACTGGTAGAGCAGGTCTGACCGTGATTGAAACAGCCAACGACGCTAGGACTAGGTGGCACTTAACGAACAAGATTTTTCAAGACCTTTGGAGAAGATGGAAAATTGAATATCTTAGCCAATTATCTGTTCGGAACAAGTGGCTAAAACCAAAGAGCAACATTAAGATAGGTAATATGGTGACCATCCACGATGATAATTTTCCTTCTGGAAAATGGCCAGTGGGGAGAGTCGTTGAGGTGCACCAAGGAAATGACGGATTTGTAAGGGTTGTGACATTAAAGACAAAGAACGGTTTAATAAAGCGACCTATCATCAAATTGTCCGTCTTACCAATCGAGGCAGATGAAGAGCAGAGCAAAAAAGCCAAAACTAAAATCACAAAGGATGAAACGTTAGCGAGTACGATAAAGCCTCGTAATTTCATTAACGTCGTTTTATCATTAATATTTTTTATGAGTATCTTGAGCAGCAGCGAAGCATCGAACCACTTTACCCAATTTAGTGGTAATCAATCCTTATACTACGATCCGATAGGTAAATTGAATATAATACGGGATCAATGGAAAATTGTGTCTTACTATGAGATGCAACCTTATTGGCAAGGTGATAAAGCAGTGAATACTTTCATCAAATACCTAGAGCAAACATGTACACAAATTAAAGAATCCAGCCATTGTAATATGATTTTATTACAAGTGCAGCATGATTATACCGAGCTTCAATATCGTAATCAGCTGCTGCTAAATCAGCATTTCGGAACTCGGTCAAGAACTCGACGCGGCCTTGTTAACGCAGTCGGCTCTATAGCTAATACTTTATTTGGAGTACTCGATCAAAGTTTCGCGGACAAATACCAACGTGATATTGAAATTATCAATAGCAACGAGAAGCACTTATTACAACTTTGGAAAAATCAAACATCTGTGGTAGAAGCTGAGTATAATGTTCTGAAACGAACTGAGAAGACCATTGATACTCAGTATAAGCTTATAAATAGACATCTAAACCTCTTAGATGAAGCAGCTAGGCAAGTGCAGATGCAAACTAAAAGCACGTCAACTTTACAAGAATTTACCTTAGCAGCCATGGCTACGACAAATATGATACAAAACTTAAAGCGTGTACAAGATACTTTAATTGACACTTTGACGGATATTTATCATAGTAAAATTAACATGCATCTACTTACTCCAGAGCAACTCAGCAACGAACTTCAAATCATTTCCGGTCAAATATCAAAACAACTTACTTTACCCATCAATAACATTCAGGCCGATTTATATGAAATCTACAAGCTACTAAAGATCAAGGCAAGAATGAGCAAGGAGTATTTTATTTTTGAGATCTCCGTACCACTCATTAGCAGAGACAGTTTCCAACTGTACCGCTTGATACCGGTACCTCTTCAGGTTGGAAATGACATGATCAGCATTATTCCAATCACCGATTATATAGCAACTGATCTGATGAGGGATGCTTATCTCGAAGTCAAGGACGACGATCTTCAAACTTGCAACTATCAGGATGAAAGCTACATCTGTCAGCTACGAGGTCCAATCAAGCGTCTGGATCCAGAAGAAAAGTTCTGTCAAACCGAACAAATAGGTACCTGCCAGCCTAAGAAAGAAACCTGCAAGAATATGTGGTTGCAATTGCACGACCTATCGTCCTATCTATATTTTGCATGTGATACTTATTTATTTACGATCATATGTGACGCTGAAACCCGAGCGCGCCGAGTCAGCAAGGCCGGGCTCATTCAACTCGACAAAGAATGCATAGCTAAGGGCCGTGACATAACTCTTTATTCATATCAGCAGGGAAACAAGCTGACTTTAAAACCTGACCTCTTAATAGCAAATATAGCTCCAATACAGCACCATCATTTGGTAAATATTACGCTGCCATTTCTCGAAACAACGACAGAGGATGCACAGATCAACAACACACTAACCCGTCTTGGCAATCAGATAGCCGCTATGAAGAAAGCAACTTTGGAAGAAGGGACAATAACTACGCATGATATACATCACTATGCCATATCATACGTATTGCTAGCAGCAATCGTCGTAGCGTTCCTGTGGTTCCTGTGGCAGCGAGGCAAGCAAGCCTCATCCAGGCCCGCGCGGGCCCCGCAGACGCCGCCGTGCGAGCCGGTGCCCGCACCAGCGCCTGTCGAGCCGCGCGCGGCGCCGATCAGCTGTGTGAGTGTTAGTGCAAGTGCGCGTAAGCCGTCCGTGCCCGAGCAAGGGATAAGTGTTTGTGGGATCAAACGGTGGTCCAGTTTACGAGTTAAAAAAGACAAATCAACGTCACCTATCAGTAGAAGACAATCGGTCTTTACGGTAGATCTAGATAGAGATTAGCGATCATTTAGGATATGAACATTCAGCATTGTATTAACATTCATAAGCAAACTACTGGTTCACCTATGTATTACTAACCCTCTTAATTGTACAATCATATCATCTCTTTTCCCGTATCCTCCCCTTGGGAGCATGTTCGATACTCATCGAACACATCATCAGCAGTTTTGGCTCAAGTAGGTCACGCTGCGGCACCAGCGGACAGCGCGATCTACGCGAACCAGTGCGCGATCGACCGGCATACTTGTAGCACTCATTATCATCATTAGCATTAATTAGCGTATAGTGTCGGAATAAACTTCTCTAAAATCTTACATTAGACTTATCATTTAGCACCCGCAATATCTAGCAGCTCGAACATTACCGTTCACTTTAATTGGACGCATTTTTAATTTATTGTAATAAAAATGATACATATTTGTAAAAAGTAACAAAACCAAATTATTTTCATTTGTATTGCAAAGCAGTAGTATATTTTTTTATACTCTTTTGATAAGAAATTAAGGAGTAAAATGGTTTCATCTCAATGATTTGGAGGTGATTTGGCATTTTTTTATCTTATTATGTGATACCGATAGAAAAATTGTGGCTAAACCAAATTACGGTTCATATCATGTAGATTACTAACATTTTTTTTCAGATGTAATTTCTCTGTAATTGCCGACGAAAAGTTGTTTCATCTGAATGCTTTTTTCAAGCTTTTTTCGAGAGAGCAGCCTTAAGGTTCCTCAGTGACCCGGAAACTATGTTAAGTGTAATAATGAAATAATGATGTTTATTTTGCAAATAGGTTATAAATAACACTTCTACACGTCATATTTTTTTTTTCGTAAATGTAAACCAGATGAGGCCAGTGTTTCCTAACTGACTACTCTGAGAAGAAACACTGAAACAAACTCAGAGGTCAACGTCTCTTTTAAAGTCCATACAATGTGTAGTAATCCAATCATATGAGAGCCATGTAGGTTTATGCCTGTGGCGCCCTTTAAAGGACAGAATCATACAGATTTGAGCAGGCCCGTCCAAACAGTGCAAGCATTTGTCAAATATCGCGTAGCTCAACTTATATCTTAAAGAGCTTCAACGATTTGACGAACAATACCAAAGTTAGGACATTTGGGTGGGCCGTATAAAGCACTCAAACTGCCAGACAGTGCGGTAATCTAACAGTGCGGTAATCTATTAATAATATTTTTTGTAAGTCATTAAAATCATTGTTATTTGTACAACTTTGACAGTTGTTCGGGTCGTGAAGATTCAGAAAATCTAACATCAATCATGGCGAGGCTAATCGTGCTACCCAGTTACTGGGTTGTGGAGGTAAGATAGGCAGGCGCTGCATCCAGTTAAACTGTAAGCTGACGCCGACAAGTTGAGAAAAGGCTACGCAGATTTTATTTTTATAGTTGATAGGCTTGTGTTTGACCATAATCTCACCTGATGTAGCCGGTTGCAGACCGAAAACTAAGCTATGCCAAAGCTAAACTAAGCAAGCTAGGCTAAGTTAAGCTAAACTAAGTTAGAAATAAATGGCGTGCAAACCAAGAGCTATGCCAAAACTCAGTCAGTGTTTCGAAGTTCAATTAGACGGACGACGCTCGCCATGAATATAATCGATGAAGGAAGTTCTGATGATGAATACGTTACACATAGAAAACGAACATTAATACTGACTTATTATTGTTTAAGAAAAAGACATTCCAGATCTTGGATATGTCAATACATTCAATCTCGGCACACAAGTGGAGAGTTTAGAACTTTATTTTACGAGTTAGATGATGAACATTTTCAGTTATATTATCGTGTTACAAGAGTTCAGTTTTATGATTTAGTTTCAGTTTAAAAATTTCAATAAATTGTTCCACATTCGCTACAAAACGACCGTGCGTACGACAAAGGACATTGGGCAGCACTGGCGAAGGATGTGCGAAGGGCGTGCGGGGAAGGCGGGAGGGGCTTAGCTTAGCTCATGTAGCTGCGCATCGGCATACACAACACTAACTTAGCTTCGCATATTTTAGTTAGCTCACATAGCTTAGTTCGCATAGTTTGCGGTCTGCACACAAGTATGGAAAACTGCGTCAGCTATGCGGTTAAGCTAAAGTAACTTAGCTCTTGGTCTGCAACCCGTATAAGCGATGATGTGGTCAAAGATGAAGCACGCTTACCTAGAAGTAACCTATTCACTCTTGACTTAAAGATGATGATGAGTAATTATGTTGACGCTAATCGTCATTAATTCATTTGCAGGTGTCTGTCATTTTGCTAAATTGGGCTTGATATTTGGCACAGCCGTGATTGTTTATTTATACAATTTTTGATTATAATTTTGGTATTTTTTGTGTGCCCTAAACTGAGTAAAAAAAATAGGTATATATTTCTCAATTATTACAACATCATCACTTAGCATCAGGTGAGATGGTGGTCAAACGCGAACCTATTTTCAATAAAAACAATCTCATTAACACGTCTTAACCGGGTGGCCGGTCTTAGGCCAAGACCACACTGGCACGGATTCTCTACCAAAGCAAATAAACATTGCATACACCTCGGTGATTCAGTGCAGGGAACAATAAATAACAGATCTATACACACGGTTGTATGTGTGTACGTGTATACAGCCAATCTAGTTCTAGATCGTGCCAAGAGAACAATCTTACTAAAGCAGCCATTTATATATTTCGTTTCGTTTTGCTTACCCGAGATCTATACCCATCCAATACCAAGAGCTAATAGCCATTTGGTATTAGGTCATTTCCGAATTTATTTTCTATTCCCAACGAGTAACACATTTAAAAAAAAAACTTTTACTAACGAATACCAAAACATGACCGGGGTTGCAAGAATGTTCTAATGACACGGAATAGATGAATAAGGTTGGAATGGTAATGTGGGCGTTGCGAGCGCGCCGAACTTATGATACGAAAATCATAGCGCGACCGATTAATTCATTCACCGCGTTTAGTGCGCTTCGGATTACTTCGGAACACAGAGTTCTGCTTTAAAATGCCGTGTTGTGCAATTATAAACTGTAAAACGAAAAGTTAGACCGCAAGTATAGAGCGAGGAGGTATATCTTTCCATCGTTAAGTCGAAAATAACATTTAATTACAATTTTATTTGTAAAAAAATATAAAAATATTCTGATCACTATAAAATTCCGAACATTAACAACATTATTGCAATAAGTTACAAAAAATATACATTGCCCGATGTGTACTCGCTTAATCAACGCAATGACCAAGTCCGCTTACAATGTACTGCATGCGTTGCGTCGTCCTCTACACTTCAACCATTGACGTTTCGTCCTTTGCCCTAACTGGCCGTGTTGTACGGCACATGTTTATCGACAGTGAGTTACAATCAGTAGTAAGCTCTCGATTTATGTGTGTGTATTTTATTTTTGTGAGTAATTCACATACGTAACTACTCTTGCTTGTAGTGGAGCTAAAGAGTGGGAGATAAGCGGCGACATGCGTTCTCATACAAATCAGGAAATATTTCCTTTCTAACCTCGTAATCGTAATAAAAAAAAACCTCTTTTATCTGTTCTGTGTCTAATGAGATACCGCGGCCCCGGAACGCAAGGGTAGCTGAAAGAATAGGTTGGGTTTTTAGTCAGTAGAAGTCTGACACTCCCTTCAGCTCCTACCAGATATGACGAAATGATGTGATATGAAATCAGGCGTTATTTTGCAAAAATCCATTACAAACTTATACTTCAGAAAAATATATAGTATTCCGGGCGGAACCGTCTGGATATTTTTATTTTATGCATAAATCAGTTCGCAAGTTATTTTGATACCCAGCTGTTGGGTTATAGAGGTCAGACAGGCAGACGCTCCATGTAAAACACTAGTACTCAGCTGCACCTGTTTAGACTGAAAACTGACCAAAACATACATAGTTGGGACAAGGCTAAGTCGATACAAACCGACTTACAAAATTTTTCAAAAGCATCACAACTTTGCATGTTCTTAAATAACCCGAGGTTCTCAACATTTTGCCAAAGTATGTGTTAATTTAATAAGTTGAAGTAAGTAGATACGCACGTATGACCTTGTAACACGAAGACGTTACGTTAAAGTAATTTATTCCTACACGGTCGCTGATAATATTGACGAACATACATTACGTATATCCACGTAAACATACAAGTGATATAACATTCACAACAAAGAGGGCAATTCTGGCGATATATGAAATGGGTCCCCGCGAGTCCCGTAGAAATGTATTTAATGAAATAAATATACTGACTCTGTCTTCTCTTTCATTAGAAATTATATTGTATGTACGCAAAAACATAGGACTTTTTAAGATTAGAAGCGATCTCCATACAATAAACACGCGCAATAAACATGAAATTGTTATACCCAAATGGAGATTAGCCAAGACAAGCAAGTCATTCCTTATAAACAGCATACGCTTTTATAACAAGTTGCCAAAGTATGTGACAGGTTTTAGCGAGGGAAAGTTTAAAACCCATATTAAACGTGTCCTTTTGAAAAAAGAATATTATAAGATTAAGGACTACGTTGAAGATAAGACTGCTTGGCAATGATTACTTCTGCACATGTGGCTTCCCTGGCTTATTGTGACTGCGTTATGGTATAAAGGTCTATTAACAACCCCACTTTTTGTGTTCTTGTTACTTGTTGTTGTTATTTTTATTTTATTTTACTTGTATTATTTTTTTATTTTTTTTATGTCATTTGCTTTAATTTATTTGCAGTTTTGTAAAGCTAATTTTTAATTTGAATACGAGAACACTATAGACTCTGAGATTAATTTCTGATTAGTTACATTACATTGTATTATGTACCATTTTATTACTGTTTGTTATTCAATAACAAACAGAGAAATAATGACTCAACTTTATTCTACAAAACAGGTGAATTTATGGATAACACGCACAACTTTACCTAAGAAGCTGTATGTGTGCTTTTGCCGCTTATTGGTGTGTGTACGCATTAGATGTACGACGCTAAGGCACTTTACTACAGCAGCAATCTTTCATAGAGACTAATCAGGAAATTAGTATGGAAACAAAAATAACAATATCTTCACCAATGTGTTCTGCTATAGAATCTGGTGCAGAGAAATTAAATCAGCTAAGGCTTTCATAATAATGCTGTATTATCGTCAATCGTACCCAAAATTCCGTCGGAATAATTAAAACCACTCGTCAAAAAATCCAACTTACCTCCAGAATCTCATCACCAACTTTGACGGCAGGTACAGCCTTGGCTGCGGCCCCTGTTGGATGCAAGCCGCAGACGAATACGGCCATCCGGCTGCGGTCCCTATGTCCGGCCAGGCTGAGGCCCAGCCCGCCTCGAGGAGACCGCTCCAGCCGGACCGATACCACCGAGTCGCCAAGACCAGCATACTTCTTGCGGATTTTATCTGAAAAAGAAGATTCTTTGTTAGGACCATCCATCATTTGTGAAATATAATCTTGTCATTTTATTAAGCTCATTTTAAAACGAGAACACTGTAGACTCTTAATGACTGTAGACGTAAATTGTATACACATAAATACTCAGCCAAACAATACTATTTACATGTCTGTAATATTAAAAAGTCAGATCTTCGGAGTTCTCAGAAAATGCCAGTTTCCTTCGCTTTGGGATCAGAGGTAATGATATAAATGACAAAAAGTACTTTTAAATTATTCAATAATAATAATTTAATCTATCAGGAAAAACTCCGGACTCCGGCAGGGAACTCCACCCCTTAGCTGTACGCATAATGAAAGTATTCCCAAAACGTTTTGTGCGTATGGGTGGGATGACCGTGAATTTATGATGATGAATTTATAATTAGATACTCATAACTCATAGTACGTCAAATTCCCATAGACTAAAAACTTTTATGAAGACGTTGGGACAACACAAACGCTCACAAACAAACCTTCAGTGATAACAGTCAGATCCAACTAGGTTGAACATCGATAGAAATTGTATTAGGTCGCGTGTAGCCCGGGGCTGTTTTATGACTCAGGAAGCTTTGGGAAAACAATGTAATTCGATTACTACTGCTCTATTGATACTGCTCAAACAGAAAACCTTGTATATAGAAAGATAGATATACTCTTTATGCACACTATAACAGAATTAAATAAGGACTTAGAACCACAAAGGGTGTTACAATGGATCTTATCGCTAAAGCGATCTTTTACAGACAACGTGTGGATGGATTTCACACAGTAGGACACAATAAATACGCGGGTAGTCCATAGTGTTCTATTTGCTTATATAAAATCATGATAATAATAGTCCTCCTAATCGATTTCGGGCACGGCGGCCAATTTCATAATCTATTAGACATCTGCGCAGGAGATATTGTAGGGCACAAGTATGTGTAGGTACAGGGGCACTATCTGTTCCTTTACTCTTATAGTCTGATAGGACACGGAATAGATGAATAAGGTTGGAATGGTAATGTGGGCGTGGCGAGCGCGCCACATTTATGATACGAAAATCATAGCGCGACCGATTAATTCATTCACCGCGTTTAGTGCGCTTCGGATTACTTCGGAACACAGAGCTCTGCTTTAAGATGCCGTGTTGTGCAATTATAACCTGTAAAACAAAAAATTAGACCGCAAGTTCTATACTTGCGGTCTAACTTTTTGTTTTACAAGACAGTTAGACCGGAAGTATAGAGCGAGGAGGTATATCTTTCCATCGGTAAGTCGAAAACAACTTTTAATTACAATTTTATTTGTAAAAAAACATAAAACTATTCTGATCACTATGAAATTCTGAACATTAACATTATTGCAACAAGATACAAAAAATATACATTGCCCGATGTGTACACGCAATGACCAAGTCCGTTTACAATGTATTGCATCCTCTCACTGCAACCATTGACGTTTCGTCCTTTGCCCTGATTGGCCGTGATGCACGGCGCATGTTTATAGACAGTGAGTTACAATCAGTAGCAAGCTCTCGATTTAAGTGTGTGTAATTTATTTGTGTGCGTAATTCGCATACGTAACGGGCCTCTTGCTTGTAGTGGAGCTATAGAGTGGGAGATAAGCGGCGACACGCGTTCTCATACAAATCAGGAACTATCCTTTGTAACCTCTTTTACCTGTTCTGTGGATAGGACGGCAATCCGACACGATCGGAGAGAGATTAGGCGCAGGACAAACGGATCAATGTGCTTTCCGAAGCATCATACCGTTAACTTCCAAACTTCGGGCTACAACTAAGAAATTCCTTACAGAAAAACCTACTAGCACTTTTTCCCGACCCGGCAATCAAACCAGAGACCTCATGCTTGACAGTCGCATTTAAGTCCACTAGACCACCGAGACAGTTCTCGCTTTGTCTTCCCAATAAGATAATATTATTCCTACAATAAAACCCTAATCAATTACAGCAGGCCACGAAAGAATGAAAAAATTGGCCAAGTGCGAGTCAGACTTGCCCATGAAGGGTTCCGTAGTAACTACGCAAAGTAACTTTGTTTTTCATAGTGTTTGTTTGAAAAAGAAAGTTATATTTGCGGTTTTCGAAAATGTGCTATATCTCAAAAATTGCTGACCCGATCTCATTAAAACTAATTTTGGTTGAAAGTTTACATTAAGATCTATAGCATATATTATTTTTTAATTTTTCACTCCATTATTGTAGAAGTTAGGCGGGGGGGTGACGGGGACGACGACTACGACGACACATTTTACGACTTTGGAAGCATATATCTTTTAAACGATTAACTTTATGAAAAAGTGGTTTTAGAAACCTCAATGTCATTTATAAAGACCTATCTATAAATACCACACACGCATAGGTTTCAGTTTTCAGTTTCAGTTCCATGTATGGAGAACTCCCCTTTATTTTAAATATTTTTTATTTATTTCTTAAAATCGAAAAGCAGTTTATAGAATACATCTACCTACCAAGTTTCACATATATAGTCCTAATAATTTCGGAATAAAATGGCTGTGACATACGGACGGACGGACAACAGACAGACAGATATGACCAATCTATAAGGGTTCCGTTATTTGCCATTCGGCTACGGAACCCTGAAAACTGGAAGCTATAGGGTCATCACATCAGCATAATCAGTGTGCACTTAACGAGTACAAACGAATATAATCCAAACAGGCCTAACGAGCAGGATAAATGCTGAATGGTTAGATCGTTGCCAAGGACGTAGAAGAGAAAGATTCAGAAGGTTAAATGTGGTTTATCAATAGTAATTGGCATAATAATTGTGGTGGCTCTGTGGTTACAGGCATGACTTAGGAGTGGTAGGTCATGGGTTCGAGCTCAAGTTGGTATCGTGATATATTTGTGATAGTGGGTACTTTGAAATACGTCTTTATAACTGTTTCATCTGTATGTCAGTTTGCGATTATACGCTAAATAGTGAAGTTGTTGTTTCATTCCCGGTATCCAGACTACTCCCATATTCTTCAGTGGCGACGAAGACAGTCGATTCTACGCGTGATCAGTGCGATAAATAATTAGAACATTATTGTTTTAGAAATAACACGAAATGTCGATCGGTAAAGTAGCAGAGTTCAATGTTCACAGTGACGATTGGTGGCTACGAGTATATGTCGAACGTTTAGAACAATATTTCTTAGTGAATTAGATACTGAAAGAATTGCAAGTGCCTACGTTGATAACTGTGATGGGGGTCCAATTTTATGAACTTCTCGTTAATTTGTGTAGTTTTAATAATCACACTGCTCCCGAAGCGGTGACGGAAAACAAACATCGCATGTTTTAGTACCGGAAAATCCGATTCAAGTTGTTTTTTGATACCTAATTATCAGTCATAAGACCGCCATTGTAGGCATAGAATAAGTAATATTGTTAAATACGTGTGTTTAAATTTTGTTTTACAATAAAGTATATTCTATCTAATTATATCAGCCAGAAAATAACGCTCTCTCTCCCACAGGGTTTTTTATCAACAATATCAAGTACAAATCTAAGTATTTGCTTAACTAGCTCTAACAAAAAAACCACATCGAAATCAGTTTACCCGTTTGGAAGCTACTTTGCCACAGACAGACACACATAGCGGTCAAACACCCCTCTTTTTGTGTCGGGGTTTAAAAATATGGTTGAAATACCGTGTTTTAAGTATAACCGCTATTTTTGAATATTGTGAAATTGTCGAGTATGAGCCTATGCTTCGCTTGTAAGTAAACCAACGCCAGAAAACAAATGAACCGCGATACAAACATGGCTTCCGACATTCAAAATTAGTGAATCTTTAAGTTTTTAAGCTAACATGGTCACCAAAAAAATTTACCATGTGTATTTATTGTTTCGAGTTTTCGATATTTCAGTACTGTTGCAAGCGCCATGATCACGGATAAATTGAAGTCATTTTCCGAAACAATGAATAACACCTGGTAAAAATATCCCGTTTTAAGTTCTAATGATAGTGTATCTTCTATATATATTCTGTGCCATTTTCGCACAATCTCCCCTCAAGCGATATATATCGGGGCGTTATCGAGGCATAAACTCAATTTGTGTGAGGGGAAGCGCGGGTCCCGGTAATGGATGGGAGACTTTCTTGTAGCTTTCTTTTTAAGGTTAAAAGGGTAGTTTTTGGAGAAAATGTTTCTGAAAGTTATTTTTTGGTAGGTAATATGGAAGATTTATAAATAGAGCTAGAGAGGAGATTTTGGATTAATAATAACCAGAGGTCGGAATTAGGTAGAGTTATTTATGTACTTGCATCGAAATTTTGATATTAATAGGGATCTTCCCGGATTTCTAATAGACATTTTGTATTTATATTAAAAATAGGTTCGCGTTTGACCACCATCTCACCTGACGGTAAGTGATGATGTGGTCGAAGATGGAGCACGCTTACCTAAAAGTAACCTATTCACTCTTGACTTCCAATCCCGTCTGACCAACAATATTATGTAAATTTGGCAACGTCGCGCGTGCAGTGGTTTAAATTGTGTAAAAGAAAATAACTTTTATTTAATTAATCACGAGATTTTTCTGCTCTTCAAAATTAATCCCGGGATTTGGGGCATATCCACTTTATTCTTTCGTTGTATGAAATCAGTGTAAGTGAGTACATAAATAACTCTACCTAATTCCGACGTCTGATAATAACAGCCACACGGTCGAATTTCCATCTGCTCTTCAAAATTAATCCCGGGATTTGGGGCATATCCACTTTATTCTTTTGTTGTATGAAATCAGTGTGAGTACATAAATAACTCTACCTAATTCCGACGTCTGATAATAACAGCCACACGGTCGAATTTCCATCTGCTCTTCAAAATTAATCCCGGGATTTGGGGCATATCCACTTTATTCTTTTGTTGTATGAAATCAGTGTGAGTACATAAATAACTCTACCTAATTCCGACGTCTGATAATAACAGCCACACGGTCGGATTTTCAAGGTTAAGCAACGCTTGTTGAGGTCAGAATATGGATGGGAGACCATTTTAACATATCAATATTCTTTCGTTCTTCGGAAAGTATGTTAAGTCGTTGGTTCCGGATGTCATTTGTACATCTTTGACAGTCGTTACTGATAGTCAGAAGCCAGAAAATCTGAACACTGGTCTAGCTAAGCGGTATCGTCTTACCCATTTACTGGGTTGTGGAGGTCAGATAGGCAGACGCTCCATGTACAACACTAGTACTCAGCTGCCCTTGGTTAGACTGCCTAACATTGTTGGGAAATGGCTAAGAAGATGATGTGATCGAAGATTTATAATGTCCATGAGTTTTTCTAATGAATTTTCTTTAATCTTTAATTATATTGAGCTGTGGTCGTGAATTTAAACAAACATCAACTTCACAATCTCTGCAAGGCTGAAAGTGAGGTTGGACGGCGTACATCTACAGTATGCGTATCAAGTTCGGATGTAGATGTTCCAAAACCTAGTTACTAATCACCGTTTAGTATTTTATTTATTTATGTAATTGAACTGTTAAATAATGTGTGATCAAGTAATCTTAATTGAAATTTTCGTTAATTTTGTACATTTGTTCGTTTTTGTGTTGCACGAAAATGTAATCTAAATGTGTTTTTAAACGCATTAGGTAATCTTGGGAAAGTAGATTTGCATGTTGGTATGGAAGTAGATTGAATCTTGAGGAAGGAAGAAATTTAGAGAACTTTTTACTCGACTGCAAAATAATGTAGGTTATGCTTTTATGGGAGTGAAGCCCGCGCTACTTCTAGTTTATTATTATAACTTTAAATAACATAACATTATGTAATGTTCCTATTGCTGGGCTAAAAGCCTCCTCTTTTTGAAAGGGCCACACCAGTCCCGTGTGGATAGGTGATTGTCGCATGTTTTCAGAATTTTTAGCTCTAAAGCATACCGATTTGCTTTGGCTGTGCCAAATAGGGCCATTGCCTGTTTATTGCGGGAATATTCTGACGAGCCACCGTGGCTCTGGAACATAAGGGCATTTTTTTATTTGAAGGAATGGAGTGGATTTTTAGTCAGAGGAGACATTACATTTTAAAAAAGGAACCTTACGATTAAGTGATGTGCCTGCCTGGGTTTAAACCCTTGTACTACAACTCTGTACTAATGAAATAAACTTTATTTTAATTGAACAAATTACACTTCAAAGGCAAAAAGCCAATCTTCCACATATAAGATACAGGAAAACCTCCTGTGAAGTAATTAAAATCCAATACAGCACATGATACCGGAGTGTCCTCAACTGAGTGGAGTGAAGGGCTGTTATCAGTGCAAACGCTATTAAGTAACGTGGTGGCCAAGATATGGGGCATGTTCAACATGCAGGGGAGAGACAAAAGTATAGGTTTGTGATGTCTTTGAAAAGTCTGCTTTAGTTTCTTGTTTTTTACGGATGACGCCTGATGATAAGCGATTGCTGAGGTCTACGATGGAACGAGCGAGCCCAGAAGTGTCTGTTTTCTCTCTCACTTTAAAGGTCATATGTCACAGGTTTTATACTAAATTTTATCTTTGGTCTAGGTTTAAAAAATAAAAAGGCGTAGTACTAGTCGTACTCTTTAACCCCTGACGCAAAAGGGGGGCGTAATAAAATTGACATGTGTGTGTCTATCTGTGATATCGTAGCTACTAAACGAATGCACCAATTGTGATACAGTATTTTCTTTTAAAGCTGACGTAATCAAGATGGTTCTTAGCTACAAGGGAATAAATGAAAATCCACACGAACATAAAATTGTACTTCTGCCGCATTCTTCCATTGTAAAATACAAAGTAAGGGCAGGCGCACACTTGACCCGAACACCGTCAGCTAACAAGGCGGTGACACACTGAACACATTCACAGCTAGAGCTGTCTTATTATTTTATGTTCCAGTCAGTAATTCATAATTATAAGATTAGAGGCGAGAAAACATTAATTAGTTGGGAATCCTAGCAAAGGTGAGACGGTACTTCACACCCGAACAGTTGCTCAATCTCTATCAAGCCCAGGTTCGGTCGTGTATGGAGTACTGTTCTCATCTTTGGGATGGATCTGCTAAATACCAACTGGACGCGCTTGAGTCTATCGAGAAGCGGGCCAAAATACTCATTGGCAACGATGCACTGGTTGAGTCAAAGCTCCAGAGCCTTGAACACTGACGACGAGTTGAAAGTCTATCAGTTTTCTATCGGTTAGTTTTCGGGGAGTATGCCATGGAATTACACAATCTAATTCCGCGAAGCCCGTTCCATCATCGGACTACAAGACAAACGGCGAAGCGCCATCGTTACATGGTGGACATCCCACCAATAGGCACAAAACGTTTTGGGAATATCTTCATTGTGCGTACGGCTAAGGAGTGAAATTCCCTGCCGGAGTCTGTGTTTTCCAATAAGCGTGCTCTATCTTCGACCACATCATCATTTACCATCAGGTGAGATGGTGGTCAAACGCGAACCTATTTTCAATGAAAAAAAAAACACCTGAGTAAAGATTGAGGCTTTATAACCTCTTTTCAAATAGGTGCATTGGTTATGATATCATAAGTTCAGATGAAGCCAATTTAATTGCTACGCTAAGTGCCCCATAGGTCTACGGCGTAGTACAGTGGCTACGAGCTACGCATCCTAAAGATGTCTACGAAATGTCCTAACAAATTTTATAATGTTACACTATCTAATCGTCTTGGGAAGACTTTCATTATGCGTACCGCTAAGGAGTGAAATTCCCTGCTGGAGTTTGTATTTTCTGATAGCTATAACCTGGGGGTCTTTAAGTCAAGAGTGAATAAGTCACTTCTAGGTAAGCGTGTGTGGCATGCTTTAAACAATAAATATGTAGTTAGATTTAACACAAGCTTTATCTTCTACCACTTCATCGCTCACCTAGCTTAGATGATGATGGAAACTATCATCAATTTACGAAAAATTAACAAATATTTAATTATATGAAAATTATGTTTACACAGTAGATTTTACAAAACAAACATTAAAGTTTGCAGTCATGTAATGGAATTATAATTTCTGTAACGAAATTTAATGCTAGTTGGAAGAAAAATACCAACAAAGTGTAGGTCCAAACTTTTTCTTAAGCACTTTCAAAATATCTAAATCCAGTTCTTTTCCACATTAAACGTAGCATTCACGACTACCCAGCTTGTAGGTCAAGTGTTGACTTGAATAGTGCGGCCAAAGATCGCGATACAACATGTACTGGCAAGCTAACACATCATTGTAAGGCACAGCGCAAACGGAGCAACTTTATAATCGCCGAAGAATCTTCTAAGCTCGCTCGTTACATTGTAGACTCATGAATCGCTTACAGGCGATGATCAGGCGTGATCGAGGTCAAGACGCAATCTCATCCCTTATAAAAATACGCGATGCCCTGAACCCGTTGCAACTTGCTCGTATCAAATATATCGACCATACGCTCAAGATCTGCTTAGCCTTTCCCCAAGTAAAGCGTCATTAGCCTAATGGCTAAGGCCTCGGACTTGTGATAGATAGATCGTGGGTTTGATTTCCACCCATTACACTATTGCCGTGAAACCAATCCAGACGCAAGCATATTGTAGCGAATTCTACCGACATTGCTAGTTCTCATTAAAAAAGAAGTAGTTTGAGGTCAGTTTCGAGATTAAACCAGGTGGAGCTGTTCTAGTGTTTCACACAGAGCAACTTCCTATTCGACCTCCACAACTGGGTACTGGGCAGCACCCCCTGGCAAGCTTGGTGTCAGATTTTGTGATTTTTGGCCACACGTAACGACTGTCACGGGTCTACAATTGGCACCCGGGAACAACGGCTTAACTTACTTAGGCACAGAGGAATCTCGATATATTAAAATGCCACATCAACTGTACTATTCTACTTTTAGTTGCTATAACTAAAGGTTGTCTGTAAGAGATCATTTTAATATCACCCGTTGTTAGTTGTCCTTAGTGGTTTTCTGTTATGGTGTACAATAAAGAATATATCTATCTATTTCTCTATCTTAAGTTGGCAGTCGCGTCAACTAAAGTTGCTCTGTGTGTGCAGCGCCTAACTGTGCTGTACTACGATCTGTATATAGTCGATAGAGAGGCTATTTCCCATTCTCATGTGAAATGTCACTGAGCTTGAACATTTTCTAAGAACGGTGCAGAAATAGTAACTTGTATGGCTGACGTTGGAAATATATCAAACTTTATAAGGCTTATTTCTTATCATGGTATTACATTACAGGTAAATAGAGCATCCTTATATTAAACTAGCTTTACCCGCCACTTCGTTCGCGTGAGTGGTATTTACTTCCATGGGAATTCCGGAAAAAGAGTAGCTTATATGTTACTCTATAATCTCCTCGATCTTCGAATGAAGGTGCGATAAAAATCGGGTTGTGTTTTGGTATCGTGTAACTATAAGCTCTTGAGAAAACATAGTTCTTTTGAAATCACAGACACTTCAATTTTACTTAAACATGTAAGGTATGTATATGTATATAAATAAACCATAATATCACGAATAAAAGCGATTTTTTGAAATTTTACTTCATTTAGAAACTATGTCGATGATCCGAAAGTAGCCTATGTAGACTAAACATATGCCATTTTTTATTAGGGTTCCGTAGCCGAATGGCAGAAAACGGAACCCTTATTGTTTCGTCATGTCTGTCTGTCTGTCCGTCCGTCCGTGTGTTACAGCCATTTTATTCCGAAACTACATGTGAAACTTGGTAGGTAGATGTATTATGTAAACCGCTTTCCGATTTTAAGAAAAAAAAAAATTAAAAAATATTTAAAATAAAGGGGGGCTGGAACTAAAACTGATTTTTTTTGGTTTCGTGAGACCTATGCGTGATTGGTATTTATAGACAGGTCTTTAAAAATGACATTGAGGTTTCTAAAACCACATTTTCATCAAGTTAATCGTTTAAAAGATATACGCTTCCAAAGTGGTAAAATGTGTGTCGCCCCCTCTAACTTCTATAATAATGACGTGAAATGTAAACTTTCAACCAAAATTGGTTTGAACGAGTTCGGGTCAGAGGTGTTTGAGATACAGCATATTTTCTAAAACCGCAAATATAACTTTGTAATTTATAGAAACACAATGAAAAATAAAGTTATTTGGCGTAGTTACTACGGAACCCTTCATGGGCGAGTCTAACTCACACT
This sequence comes from Tholera decimalis, assembly GCA_943138885.2. Taxonomy (NCBI): domain Eukaryota; kingdom Metazoa; phylum Arthropoda; class Insecta; order Lepidoptera; family Noctuidae; genus Tholera; species Tholera decimalis. The sequence continues at coordinate 38,620,908 of OW964573.2, read as the reverse complement.
TGGCCATTTTTTCAGATTCATTCATCCATACATCAAAACTTCTGGATTTAAAATATTAAGTATACATTTATTAAGCATCTTTCCATCCTAGTACCAATCTGGGAATAATGTAATTAATTTAAAACATATCCATAGTATTTATAACCGACTTTCTACATAAGTTAACCCAGTCTATTAATTACTAAAATAAATAGTCAAGACCGCAATCACAGGGGTACGACAGGCTGGAGCTCGCGGCCTGAACTAATTGCTTTTTAATGAACCTTACAACATGGTGCAACACTATAGACAAGTTAATTAAGATTTTAAACAACCTCATTTAAACGTATTGAGGGTGAGAAGATGTGGGGTGTATTGAGATCTCGAACTAATGGCAAAAGGAATACAAGATATTAAGTTAGAAAATCTATATATATTATATATGCAGTATGTTAACTGACAGAGGGCGTTCCCGTTAACCAGCAATAGTATACACATCAATTAGATCGCTGCACACGCGGCCCGTCATTCATAAATAAATTGCGACATTGCCATCCTTCAAGTACGCATTTTAATATTAAAAAAATTAAAACATTTTGTTTTCGAATGGAAATATTTTTTTTAGCATGTACGGATGCTATAGGTACTATTGCCGGTTAACGGGAACGCCCTCTGTTAGTTAACATACTATATAAAAATCAATTGCTTTTTTTTCTTTCGTTAGTGTCGCTAATTTTGGTTTAAAAGTATATATGTTAGTTTATTTTTTATTATTGATGATAGCATCGCGTTTCACTACCATCTCACCGGATGGTAAGTGATTATGTGGTCGAAGATGGAGCACGCTTACCTAGAAGTAACCTAGTTCACGCTTGACTTAAAACCTAGGTTATAGCTAAGAGGCTAATTCTTTTTTTCATTCGCCTCAAAAGACGCCATTCAACAAACAGTTTCAATATCCAGAAACGCCATTAAGTAACCAAAAATACGGAGGTAGTTAATGCAGTATAAAAGAAACGGTTCCTTTTCAAAATTGATCTGCCACTCGTTATCTGTTTTACTGGTACGTAAAGCGCTTTAAAGCGGAGAAAGCTGGGAGCGATAACATTAATGGGCGATAAAACAGTCCGGAGATGTCCCCAACATCTTGCGTTTCAAGCAAATATTTTTATGTGAAGCCAATTACGTGGTTATTGAAATGTTTGGGTGTAACGTTTTAAAGGAGAAGAATTTTATGTACAGAATGGAATCAGGCGTTATTTTGCGGTAAACTAATACACCAGGAAAATATTTTGTGTTAATTCAGCCAAAAACTATGATCAATCTTGCATGCAGTATGCAGCCCTCCCGACCGCATCCCTTCTGCATGTGCATATATTTGCAGGCGGCAGGGCAGTGCTGCATACTGTATGCAAGATTGAACATATAGTTTTTGGCGGATTTAACACTTTTTTATTTATTTTTATTCAGAATGAGCTCACTCTTGACTTCGATCTCGCCTGATGGTAAGCGATAGATGAGGTCTACGATGGAACGAGTGAGCCCAGAAGATGCCTGTTTACTCTTGCTTTAAAGGTTGCAAGGTCATAAGTGGCAGGGAACACAGAAGCCGGCAGAGAGTTCCACAGCTTGGACAATAAATTTGGAGGAGAAGCGCTTGGTACGACAAGACGGTATATCCAACCAAGTGTGGATGGTATCCAGCCGTGCGTCTGGTAGACCGGTAGTGAAAGAGAGATGGAGGGATCAGGTCATGGAGCCCCTGCGCACACTCCCTGAAGTACAATCTGTAGAAAACCGACAGGCAAGCCAAGGTTCGCCGATGAGTCAGACTATGAAGCTTGCCCGATAGTGCCTCGTCGCCTATAAACCTTTTAGCCCTGCGCTCGATCGAGATATTTTCCTGAAGTATCAGTTTGAGAAGAATTTTGAATTGGATGAAGAATGTCTAAATCATCATTTGCTTAGCCTTTTACCAACTATGTCGGGGTTAGCTTCCAGTCTAACCGGATGTAGCTGAGTACTAGTGTTGTACATGGAGCGTCTGCCTGTCTGACCTCCACAACCCAGTAACTGGGTACTGGGTGGGTGGCCTTGGCTTTCTTTCACCAGTAGAATGCTGCATCATCACTGAGCGACATAGAGCAACATTTTGCACACGGCTGGGGCGTGAGGAAGAGAGTTGCTTCTCCCTCGCGCGCTCGGCCTCCTCCGTCGCTAGTATTACTGCCTTGCAGAAGGAGGCGATCGCATCCCATTCCCTTTCGCTCCGTACCATGGTCTGAACCAGGGCCGGGCGCGAGAGGTCACCGCCACCGATCGCCTCAACAAGGACACGGCGAAGCTCTGCCCAAGCGGGGCACACCTCTACCGTATGCTCCACCGTGTCCTCCAGGTGGTCCACACAATGACGACACCCGGGCGTGTCCTCCCGCTGATACGATAATGATTTACTAGTTATCATTTATGTGCATTGCCTTTTTCTAATAATTTGACATTTTAAAAAAATTTACACATTTTTACCCTTAATAATTTGTTGCATATATGTTAGTATGCCGTCAGAGTGACCGTTTATTGTATTTTGATACTAAAAATTTTGTTAGAGATTTTGGTTTGATTCGGGAACATATGTATCTTCCTAAAAAAAGTCGTTACTTTGTTAGTTTACAATATAATCATTGTCAGTTATTGATAATATTTGCCTGATCCTAGGTTAAGTGACTATTCAGTATTATCTTGGGTGTGTAATAATATGTACTGAAATTAATTATTTAAACTCTTAACTTCCAATCCCTCTCTTGCGTCCTCTCATGGCCAGTATCCTGCCCTTGGATTTTCTCATCATGACCTCATTTTCCTTTCTTATATCCTAAAACCACCCAAACTGCCCGCTAAAGTCATGCTCACGCGTTGTTTTGCTCGCATGGATGTCGAGAAGCTGCGCCAGGATGCGTCCCAACTTGATTGGGATCAGCTTGCAGAGGCAACAACTGTAGACGACAAACTGGGTGTTTTTAATAAGACGGTTCTTGCACTCTATGACAGACACGCTCCTGTCAGGACGGTAAAGCTTAGGCGCCTACCTGCTCCTTGGATGACGACAGAGGTTCGTTTGGCAATGAGGCGCAGGGATCGTGCTTTTCGTAAATATAAGAAGGATCGCTGTGTTGAAAAAAGGGACCTTTTTAAAGCCGCAAGAAATCGGTGTAATCAGATGATACGCAACGCTAAACGCCGCCACATTCTCGATAATATATCTTCTTCTTCTCCCGCTGACATCTGGAAATTCCTCGGAACTCTTGGTGTCGGCAGAGCACGTCATGTGGATTTTCCTAAAACGATTGGTCTCGATGATATCAATCGTCACTTTACCACTACCTGCCATTTGGATTCCCAAATTTTATCTCAGACGATTGATTACATTGCTGGTCTACCATATCCAATCATCGAACCATTCCGTTTTTCTCCGGCAACCTTGGATGATATCAAAAAGATTATCCTTTCCATTAAATCTAAGGCTGTGGGTTATGATGACATCAGTAGTTATATGATCACCTTGATCCTTGACTCTCTCCTTCTGCCAATTGCCCATATTATCAACTTCTCCCTCGATTCCGGGCAATTTCCAACCCTGTGGCGAATGGCTTACGTTCGTCCACTTCCTAAAATATCCAATCCCTCCTTGCCTATCCATTTTCGACCAATTTCCATTCTTCCTTTCCTGTCCAAAGTACTAGAGGCCTGCGTCCATAGACAGTTTTCTGGATTTGTTCACCGGAACAATCTTGTTAGTCCATTCCAGTCTGGAATTAGACCAGGCCACAGTACGGCTTCCGCTCTCCTTAACGTGACTGGGGACATTAGAGAGGCTATGGAGAACACAAAGGTTACTGTTTTGGT